>JAWWEQ010000027.1:6986166-7063372 GCA_035583055.1 Torymus tubicola | reverse complement strand
TGTTATGGATTCTATTTATATATATATATATATATATATATATATATATATATATATATATATATATAGACAAGTAAAAGTGATAAATATTTTTGTAGACTCAAAAATAAGATGAAAAAAAGTACTATATGAATAACTGTCAATCAAAATAAATTATTCGAATTGAATAAAGCATTTAAACTAAAAAGTCATGGTTTTTAATCTAAGTGAAACGTTAGCTGATTAATAAGGAAAGTATCAGAGAAAATCTTTATGATACGAGTAATGCAAATTTAATTATTTTAATATTTCATTATGAAATTAAAATTTACGATTCGATGGTAATACCAGGATTCTCTAGCAAAAATAAATTTTCATTCTTATTATTAATTAGTTTAAAAGATCCCATCTTCGTTCTATACGCTTCCTCAAAAAAAGATTATCCTACAATAGAACTGAAAAATAAAATCATTTTGTTACAATAACAACGAATTCTCATCAACCGAATTACCAGATTAAAATCCAGTTTACATCATAAATCCATTTTCCTCCGAAAAAAATAAATATCCTCTAATTTTCAAAACCTCATTTAACCCCAGTCAATAATTCTCAACTCAACCCCATCCTATCCAGCAACATGTGCATTATACACACGCACCGCAAGTGCATAGACACTCACAAGCGAAACGATTAAACACACTGCAGCTCCTCGCGTAACGCAGCGTCGCAAATTACAAAGTCACCGGCTACAATCATTACTCGCAATCGCCTCTGTACTTGTACAAACACATATAAGTGTGCGAGTATAACGCTTGAGATATTATTCAACGACAGAAGGACGTATACAACACGTCGTTTTCGATTTTTCTTTTTTTCTTTTTTGTTCGCACGCGCCGTTATATTGACGACACGAGGCGACGTCTCCGCGCGCGTGACAGAGTTGCTTTAATACGATTTTAAATACCCTCGCGGCGTGCGGGTGAGCAAGTGTATATATGTGCGATGATGATGATGATGATGAGTTTATGAGCTGACGGTCGTTTGAATCGGTGAGCGGAGACGCTTAGATTTATTAATTGTTCGAGTTGTTGCGTTACATCATTGTTTGGTTATTTTATTTAATATATATATATATATATATATATATATATATATCGAAGCTTACGTGCATATAGTTTTGTTCTCTTGTTTATACTAGTTTTTAGAATGTTGACATTGACGTAATGAATACAAGTGATAATTCAAAAACGTGGTTCCCAGTGCTACTGATAGGGGGAGTTCGTCAAAACTTTATTAATAAAAATCTTTAAGATGACAAAACCGATATAGAGTGAAAATGTCATGTCTAATTTTAATTGTGAGACGAACTCGAAGTATCGGAAGAACATCCGTTATTTTGGGAAAAAATAGTCATCAATTTATGGTATATTTCGTACGTTGTAATTGTGCTCATAAATTTTGACAATTTTTTTTCCAAAATTATTGGAAGTTTTTGATAGTTCGAACGTCTTACTCTTACAATTAGACATAACAATTTGTATCATAAAATTAATCTTCTTATAGATTTACGTACTGCATACGGGAGGTCGTCGTTTTATTGTAAATCAAGTTTACAAACAGCTCGCACCTTTCGTAAAATGATTCGCGTGTAGATATGTTAGTCTTCACCTGTATAGTGTCGAAGATTACGTTGTTTCGTAAGTTTCGAACTACTCTAAATGAATTTTGATACCGAAATAAAGAACTAACCTAAAAATAGACCTATAATACTTAGGTTCTTGTTTGAAATATACTTCTGTTTTTTTTCAATCTCATGTTAACTCTTCTCGTACAGCCGTTGCAAAGAAAAGATTACTTGTATTTAATAAATCTGGCGAAATAATCTTAGCAATTTAAATCGAGTACACGATTTATTAACCCTCATAATCTCACGAATATGAAGAAGCTCCGCATTGCTAATGAACGCTTATTTGAAACCGATTGAAACATATATATTTCCAATACAAATAAAATCTATTCTTTCTCTCTCTCTCTCTCTCTGTATATTGCATTCCAAAAGCCACTTCGTCTCGCACACTACTGTTTCAAGACGATCAAACCACTTCATCTCTCAACTATATAAAACCATCGCTTTACCTTTTATAATCCTTCAACAAACCCCGTTGTAAGCGTAAAATTCACTTCTACAATATACTTCGTCCAATTCCCCTCCCGATCGATCCTTTATATACACTTCCCACTTCCACGGTCCGAAAATATACCCAAACTCCCAACCGATCGTTACATTTTTCCGGTGCAGTAGCAGCAGCAGCAGCAGCCACATAAAACATTCAACGTGCCCGTTATCCGATTCTCTTCTTCCCTCGGTGAAATGACGAGCGCGCCTCGCGCGCGTTAATTCAAGCCAGCGTACCGCTCGATTCCATTAAAATACATAAGCGAGCGAGCGAGTGAGTGAGTGAGCTGTCTCTCGTTGTGCGGATTTAATAGATATCAAGCGTAGAGAAGAACGAGAGAGAGAGAGAATTGTCGTATGACAGAGAGAAGCGAGGAGCTGTGCGCGCTTGGATATTAGTGAAGGATGTTATGTGCCCGCGGTATTTTTAGAGATTAGCGTGGATTTGGTTAAAAAGTACGGTGAGCGGTGTGAACGCGCAGGTTGGATTGTTGATATATAAGTTTGTTGAGGAAATTAGTTTGTGACGGTGGCGGAGGAGAGTGTTGGTGAGGGTAGATGTGTGTGGGGGGAAGATTTTATGAAAGTATATAAGATGAAATCGGTTGTGTTCGAGGGTGACAACACTGGTTTTTTTTTAATTTTCTAATATAAGTATAGTTGAAGTAACCAATATAACACTTGGTTATGATAACCGTATTATTGATTACCTTAATTTTCATATACCATTATACTGTTGCTAAAGTACATTTATTCAGTTCCAACTTATCGACCATTAATTTGAAATTTTCTAAATAATTTCCAACTTTCAAGTATAAAAGTTCGATGACGCAATTTTAACATGTTTAAAAATTACTTTCTTATATAACTCCGTGCTATATATAGACTTAAGTTCTGGGGAAAAAACTGCTGCTATACAAAAGCGGCAACTTTTCACGACAACCTTCTACAATTTTTTTTTCCCCGAAAATCCATACATAAAATTATATTATCTTTACAATAAAGAAAACATACCGGCAACTTGACGCATGCATACTAAACCCCGCGCACCACAAATTTTCCAACATCTCTCGCAATCACAATCCCAACCGTAACACCACCTACCAACCTATATATCCTCCCTTCAAAAAACCTTGATCATTCTTACTCTCAGAGCGCGGACGCACTCTCCCGCGCTCGTATCCTATATATATATACAACGCGTATATGTGTACGCGAACTATACAACAGATGCGGCTCACGCGCGCATTGATCCTCGCGTCCGCGCGGGTTACTTAGTCCCACTTAGCGGCGTACATACAATGACGCTTAGCAGAGCTCCCGCGCGAGTTATATAGGCGTTACGGATCAATTGCGAGGGCGAGAGAGAGAGAACTGTGTGTGTATATATATGTGTCTTGACTTATAAGCTACAAGGAGTGCAAGTTGGCTGTGAAAGTGATTTTTTTTTAATGAGTTGTAGAGAGTAGGTGTTTTTTTTTGTATAATCCAAAAAGCATTATAATTAATTTTGATGCGGTAAAAAACAATTCGCAAAAGCATACCTAAAAGTGTAACGCAAACCATATCCCACACACATATATATATATATAAAACTCGTATACGATAACAATTCCTTATAAACCCACTTAAAAAATTACCATTTCCTTTATCCCCTTTAAAAAACCTTATAACCAATCGTCATCATCAACCCAAATCGCAACGAAAATCCATCAGCACTCAAGCGCTACCACGCACTCTCCCCATCTTCCCTCGAGACCTTCAACGTGTTCCCTCTCTTACTCACTCACTCGCGACCCCCCATCGGCCGCGAACCAACAAACAAAATCTCTCTCTCTCTCTCTCTCTCTCTCTTTCGTCCCACCTCCCGCGATTTTTCACGCTCCAACCTCGGCACGACTCGCAAGCTCAGAAGCTGACGTCAACACCAGTAGTATAACCCGACAGCAACGGCGGCAGCTTCTCTCGGCCTGCTGGCACTTTTCTTTTTGAACGTGTGCCAACGACGCATCTTCTTCTTCTCTCTCTCTACGTGTACGCATACGAGAGGAGCTTTTCCATATATCTCGCTCGCTGCTTGTCGCCGGCAAAAACAAAACGACGACGACGACGACGCCGCACAGCGACGGTATATACTCTGTTGCGTGTGTGTGTGTGTGTGTGCGAGGAGCGTTGCTACTGACGAAAATAGCACTACGTAGCCATAGCGAACGCGTTCGCGGTGGGTTCGAGTGCGCGCGAGAAGGAGGAGTATTAGACATGCCTGTGTGTAAGAGAGAGAAAGAGAGAGAGAGAAGTGAAGCAGTGGAAAGATTTCGGGTGGAGGTTGGGAGGAGGAGAGCAAGCGAAGCTTATTTTTTGTTATTGTTGTTGTTGGTTTTGCATAGTTTTGGGGTTGTAGAGACGTTTGAAAAGGTTATACGAAGTTTTTACGTAGTTTTTTAGGAATTCTTTTGTCATGAATTTTTGTTAATGGACAAAGTATATCAATTAAGAACTCTTATACTGAACCATGTAAATCAGTCTCTCACAACGTTTTTTTCTACATGGACATTAAAAATCTTCATGGAGCTTCATAAACCGTTTTTTATAGCATACTTCCGAGAACTTTTTATCCCTTTAACACCGTCGTTAACGTATATTTTAATAACACAAAGATATCAATTCCATAATAAAAGGATTCACTTCGCGCGTAATAAAAAAACCTTCAACCTCAACCTCCACATACTCCATACAAATATTGCAGTTTATCTTAACTCTCAACGAGTCTAATTTACGTATATATATATAACACCGAGCGATTAATTTTTATTTAGAACCCACGTGAACCAAATATTTGACAACCTCAATCCGCGCATATACATATATATATATATATGCGATCGACAAATCACTATCCAAACAAGCTAATCATCATATCACGCGACTGCACGAGATTTCCGTCGTCACACGCTTGTGACACACATTTCCAAGTTCTCATTCATATATGTGTTAGTGTGTGTGACATCCGGAAAAAGACAGTTGGAAAATGCATAAAAGCTGGTTCCGGAAACGGGCATCGATCTAAGGGTCAGCTGCTCTTGTAACTATATGACATTTTCTCTCTCCTCTCTTTCTCGTTCGTCAAGACACAACTTATACACACACACATTCGAGAAAACTTGAAGCAACAGCTGTGATGTGTCTCTGGCGCTTAACTATACCGATTATACATATGTACGCGCATTATCGATCATTCCGAACGCGCGTGGTGATTAGTGTACTTTTTATATAAACATCGACGATATATATGTGCAAACATATGAGTATCTCAAGTTTTTGATTATATTATACCGCGTTAATTAGCCGGAAAATAAAAGAGAAATTGAAAACCAACGCCGTGCGCGTGTGTATATCTTTTTCTTTTCTCTCCCTCGCAGCTGCATGTTTATTAGGATTGACGATTGTGAACACCTATATACAACGGGTATACAATACACAACGAAACGTAATACACACCCCCTCGCAGTTTGTCTATATGTACATGTGTGTGTGTATATGGCTATGCCAACTGAAACAACAGTATATATAATACGAACGCGCGCGTGCGTTAAAGGCATATCTCTGGTTCTATATAACATATACGCGAGTCGGCAATCTTCTCGCGTTATGAGTCTTGTGTGTAATGAAAAATTGCCGGGATAATGTGCGAAAGTGGGTAAGCGGTGTGTGTAGAAATAAATAGGCTAGGAAATATTATATTATTGAAAATTTCTGTATAGGTTAATTAAGAAAAGTTCTGTATAGAGTATGGAATTTTTACAAATTGTAATAAAATTATTGTTCTGTTGAGAAAAATTTTCGAAAAGAAAAAATTATATAATGAAGTTATTAGTAACCAGCCATAATTGCCTATCGTTCATATATACACACACACGTGATAGCGCATTACCTAGACAATCTTTACATCAACTCACTTGACTACCTCGACCCCTCGAAAGAAAAAAAAAAACAGGAAAAAAAAAGAAAAGAATCTGAACAACCCAACTTTCTCGCGCGCGAAATCCTCTCTGCCAGAAAAATTCAATTAGCCCGGTCCGTCTATCCCCTATATACTCTTTCCACCCACTCGGCAAAGCCGAAGCAGAGAGAAAAAAAAAGAGCTTCGAACTCAAGACACGATCCACAGTAGCAGCAGCAGTAGCAACCTTCGTCGTAGTCGTCAGGTTCATCGAACCCTCTCTCTCTCTCTTCTCAGTCCTTCTTCCGGGTGCAGATTATCGAGACACTCTCTCTCTCTCTCTCTCGTCTTCTTACGATTTATCTCTACAGAGCGGGCGCGCGCGCGCCTGTGTTTTTTCTCTCGTTCTCGCGTGTTGAAGAGGGGAAAAGACACGACACGAGAGGGTGAGCGGATATCCGGTGCAGCGCGCGCGGGCAGCAAGCACAAAGTGCGCTGAGGGAAGACGACGCGACGCGGATTAAAGACAACAAATATATACGCATGCCGCGTAAAAAAGAAAAAAAAAGACGGTGAAGTATAACGAGGTGGATGTATATAGAGGGAGTCGAGGGAAAGATTTCGTTTTTTGGATGGGTGTAGGAGGGGAGGGAAAGTTTTTTAGCTGGGGTTCGCGGAAGAACGACGTAGTAGTAGTAGAGGTGAGGGATTTTAGGGGACTTTTTCTCAAGGATATATTGAATTTTATGGTGGGGGTATTTTTTTTTGCCGTTTGTTATGCGGCGTGGGTGTTTTGTGCTTGAATGGACAAAAAAGTGTAGTTATGTCTGAAAATTGATTTTTGACTGTATTAAAAAGCTTGGGATACATGAATAAATTGAAATTTTGGTGTTGAAATTAGCTGGGTATATGGTTATGTTACAGTTACACAGGGAGAAGAATTTTTTTTATTCAAATATTATAACCGTGGAACAGTTTTTATGATGAATCCTACAACTTATAGTGTAACTTGTTATTATTTTTAAAATGTTACTATATAAAAAGAATGTAGAGATATATAATTGTAGTAATTACGTAGTACAAAAAATTATACAAGACCCTTACACCTCGTTCACCCACCAACCAACCTCTCCACCCAACTCACCCACTATAAACCAGCCTTCTTCTTCTTCCTTCCTCCTCCCCCTCGTTCCATCAGCATCAGCTGTGCTCTCTCTCTCTCTCTCTCTCTTAAGTCTGCGTCTGTAAAATCAGGCCGCTCGTTCGTACGGTCTTGCGCGCGCCCACGCGCGTCGTTCCTCTCTGCTTCCGAAACGAAAATACCAGGTGGCGGCCAAACTTCGTCGAGTGTACACGCCAAGAGTCTTCTTCGCTCTTCTTCTTCTTCTTCTTCTCCGTCTTTCCTCTATACATTACCGAACGCTTTACTTATCTAATCCACTTCGGGGAAAGGGAAAAAATCACATCTCGAGCGCGAGCTTCCTTCGGGATTCTACGTTTTTTTTCTTCTTCTATATGGTTCGTATATATGTATATATACGATGAAACGGATGGGGAAGTGGAATGGAAGATATGGTAGATTGTTATATAATATGTGTGGTGTAGTGTGGGAAATGAAATAAACGAGAGGAACTTGGTGGGTTTTGGCAGATGAATATTATAATGTTTATTGAGGATATCGATCGTTTTAGGGAAATATATGTTGATTTGCTACGACGTGGTATTCTAAATCATATATACTGATTTGTAAGTTTTAGTGAACTTTCAATCAGACAGAATGGATGTTCCATTGAATTTAGTATTTTGCTTTAGAGTTGCATACATTACATGAAATGGCTTTGTTATAATCTAAATCAAGTCGCAATCTTATTTTGTTTAACTTTAAGTTTAATTAAGAGCAAATTTTCCGAAATAGAATTATTATTGAAGATTTAATCTTCAATTTACGCACGGAATAAAGGAGAAAATCGTCGGAATACAATATTAATATCAGCATGATAAAATGTTTGATAATTGAAATGAAATTATTGTTAGCGGAGTGAATGAATGTTAAACTTGATTTCCCATCGAAGTCGGTTATTATTGCATTACATCAAATTAGGAATGATAGAGAGAACGAGGAGAGAGAAAGGAAGAAGAACGAGATGCCTTGGTTACCTACTATAAAATGCATTTTGTCATATAATATTGATATATTAATCAATGCGATTAAATTATTCTTTTATTCAGAAATTGGATTAATTATCATTTTACGGTGAGCTATTTTCCGACTGCATTTAAACTCGATTGTTCATATTTAATATAAGCATTGCGCATTAATTAAATTAATATTTCATATATCCACATCGTGAAATGTATCTTTATTTTTCATCGTACATTTTCATTTTATGTACACGCGCGATAGATATACAGTGTCATAAATAAATTAACCATATATGAAATTGTTTTCGCGCGACACACAGTATTTTTCAAAAAATGACAATATCCATGTATAAATATAACTTTTTTACCTTTTTTTTTTACACGGATACATAGTCGCTTCGTAACGATCGTCGAATCTGAAAATCAAACTTATAAAAGAAAAAGTTATTCAATCAATATTGTGCTCTATAAAAATTAATACTACAATGATTCCTTATTCAACCTTTAACTCTCGCAACCTAACTATATACGCACCTAATTCTCATATAATCTTCGCACAACCAACCTAACCCCTCAACTTCACACACGCAGTCAACCTCGCAACCTTATCATCTATATATACAAATCCACCAAATATATCGACCGCCGCACGTTCACCGGCCAATTATTTAAAACTCTCGCCCTAATAGACGTGAAAATTAACGAAAATGCATCTCTCTCTCTCTCTTTCTCTACACTTCCACGTCTCACGTCATTTGCCATTCCGCACGTCAGCCAGCAGAATTCTCTCTCTCTCGCTCTCTCTTTCCCTGCGTCATTTTCGATGTCACTCGCTATTTCCGTCGCCTCGCTCGCGATCGACCAGGTCACACGGTTAAAACCCGCGAGCTCTCTCTCGCGCGCACGCCGCACTAATGAAGATGGACCTTTCTGGATTTTGCTTAAGAATTTAAGGGCTCACCCCACACACACATACACACACGTACTTCTCTTTCCTCTCGAGTCGATGAGCGAACTCGTGCTGTCTCTGTCTCTCTCGGTTGTCAGGCGCTTTTCCGGATTTGCTTTGTGACATGGTGAAGCGCGCGAGGGGGTTGACCGATAGCATGGAGAGAACATTTTACTGGTTGAAAGGTGATAGGTCTAGTGCTGGCGGTTCATTGGTTTATCGGTTTCGTTAATGGCGTATGTGTGTACGTGTGTGTGTATCAAAGTTGGAATATTACAAAATATATAAATAGTCAATGTTTTCTTTTTTTTTTTTTTTAATGAAGTTTATGAATTTTAATTGTCAATGGTACAAAAGTATGCTTTGGGAAATTTCTGTTTGAAAATGACAATATTTTGCTACGAAGGTTTAATATGGGTTAGAAAGCATTAATTAATATAAGCTTCTTTTTCTATTATGATATAATATATATGTATATAACATGATGCAATATCGGTCGTAATTACAGTGCTCCACATCGAATTTTGTCATTATTCTAATTGAGGTTCCAGTTTTCATTATAGCGATACCCGTTGTATCCAGTGGTTGCAACGATCGCAGAAGTATTAGATAACTAAATTAATAAGTGTATAATACAAAGTTAAACGACGCAATGAAGGTTTATTGCGTTTTAACAATATTTCTACGATTAGCCATGTTGTAATATAACCTATTCTCGAAATCTAATGCCGAATCGATCGTTTAAGTAACCAAATGATATTAGAACTGATAAACTGCGCGGACTTACAGTTCACGAGATCTTTCCAATCATCGATATTCTTAATTCTATCATCTTTATCGTAATACTACTTATAACGTGCTTTGTATCAATTCAGCAAGCGTTGAAAAACTTATTACAAGCTACTACACTCAACTAAATCAATTATTATTCTATATACGCCATATACTATATATATCAATAACTAAATCCTCCCTCTGATACAATCATCGCTATGGATTTACGTTTATTCTCAATCATCCCATATAAATATACAACCACGCTGTAAATGTTTCATCGCGACATAAAAATTTCGTATATGACCAGTGATTCGCACACGTATATACGGTTTCTATGACAATCAACCAGCTGACTGACTGGTCGTGATGTGTAATATACGCTTGTCTAAATTGGCGATGACTTTTCACGCTGGCTCGAGTATTAAATGTGTATTTATTGGGCTTTATTATTTCAGGGTGTCTGAATTTTTCAGGTCGAATATTTTCCTTTTTTTCAACACTCGCATACGTGAATGTAGAGTAGTGTTTTTATATGTATTATTCGCGATATATTAGAGATAAAACTGCGACAGCGATCGTTTTCATATATATAAACAACAATAAATAATTCACTACATACACTGTACAGCTTTTACAATGATTCGATATTTCATATCACGAAAAAGAATTATAAAATATTCAACTACAGCCATTATATTTCATCCATCAAAATCGCCCAGTATAACACTGATAAAATCATACAATAGAATAACGCGATAAATGCAACTAAAGTGCCCATCACATCTCACCATATTTATACAAGAGCGGAATAAACAACCCTCCTTCGTCGTATTACAATATCCTCTCTCTCTCTCTTCGCACACACCTTATTAAAACCTTCTTGCACGTAAATACCCTCCTTTTTATTTTTTTTTAATCCTCTTACATTT
The DNA here is from genome assembly GCA_035583055.1 of Torymus tubicola. Taxonomy (NCBI): domain Eukaryota; kingdom Metazoa; phylum Arthropoda; class Insecta; order Hymenoptera; family Torymidae; genus Torymus; species Torymus tubicola. The sequence continues at coordinate 7,052,480 of JAWWEQ010000027.1, read as the reverse complement.
TCGCTCTCATCTTTTTCTCTCCCCCTCGAAGCGCCCATCTATATTTTTCCTCTCGACATCAAAGAAGAAGGCGCAGCAGCAACTCGCCTCAAGACACTCTCTCTCTTCTCTCTTGCTATACTGCTGCTGTTACTCTCCGCCCTTGTAATCCAACGGCGCGCGATTCGATTACGCGGCCGCGTAATGATACACACTCGTTAACGCGTCCTTTCTCCTCTCACTCTCTCTCTCTCTCTCTCAACGGTAGTATAGCAGCAGCAGTCACGCGCACCGACGAGCAAGTGGAGCTCGCGTGTATATACTCGCATACATCTAGATATCGCGTACGTATATATACACACTTGCACGTATAGCTTGTAAGAAAGGGCGAGAGAAAGAGAGAGAGTGAGATGAAGACGCGTGAGTGTAAAAATAATTGGCGAAGAAGATGATGATGGTGGCGAGATGGGGTGTGTATAACGGTGAGGTGAGAAGGATTATTGTTTATTTATAGGGGAGGGTTTGGTTTCTTCTGAGAAGGTAGCGATCCGTAGTGAATGTGTGTGTAAGAGGGAGGATATATAGGTCGACTTGTGCTGCAGGACGAGGGTTGTTGTATTTTTGTTGCAAGTGGAGAGGGCCGAGGTAGTTCGAGAAACTGCTTGGCGCGGTGGATATATGGACGGTTTGATTGGTTGTGAGTGGGCGGTAGTCGAGTGAATTTTTTATATGTGGATGCTCTCTGCGAGGCGTTGTTACAGGTTTGGTATTATAGTCGGTCGAGTTGAGTAGAGATATAGTAGTGACTTCTTTTTTTTATATTGTGCTAGTGGATTTTTACGCACGTGTGTTTTTTTATATAAATAATCTGGAAATAAACTCGGCGAAGCATTGATATAAGAGCATCATATGAATTTCGCTTCAGTTCTTTCAAAAATGTATTACTTTTATCCACATATACTGTGGTTTTGAAGTCAAGAGAAAATTTCAGTAATACGTTTTATAAGTAATTTGGTCCACTGACCATAAATATTTTTAGTTAATATAATTTAAATGTAATTTTAATATAATTTAAATGTATTTTTCCCTCTTACGGTTTCTTATCCAATAAATACCAAAAACCATTGTAAAAAAGTCGACTATTTTTATACCCAGTAAACAAAAAAAACATATAATATTTCTCAAGCCCGCGCAACTTTTGTTGTTTCTTTTTTCCTGCGATACAAAACCGCCGCGGAACATTATATACACCTGGACTACTGCTGCTACTGCGCACTATCCACGCATTTTAAAATTCAACGGAATTCCGATACCTCTTCATTATATAACAATCATTTCTGCGCTCTCGACTGCAGCAGCAGCAGCAGCGAATGAAAAAAAAAGAAACAAACGCGCATTGCACGGACTAGCGCGAAAAAATCAACGAATTTCCGCTGAACTTTCGCCACACACGCGTACACGACGACGCGTATAGTATACGAGAAAGAGAGAGAGAGAAAAATTTATATTCACATATAACACACACATATATACGTGTTATATATACGCAAGGCGCAAGTGAAGAGAGAGCGACAGGCGGATAGAGAGAACGACGGCGCAGCGATAGTCGAAGGAGAGAAAAAATAATAGCGCTTGAAATGTTTTCCAATAATTATGAAAGCCCAAACGCTCCGCGAGTTCTTTATAATAACGTGCGCTCTCGCGTATTCTCTCGCTTGTGTTTTTTTGCGCCCGCTAGCGCGCGCACACACACACACACATATATAGATGGAAAAGAGGAGAAAACAGAGAGAGAGACTAGTGGGAAAAAGCGAGGTTGTCTGTATATATACGTATGTATATGTGTATGTATGTATCAAGCTGTGCATCAGAAGGATTTTTCTCTGTGCTATACGACGTTGATGTGATCCAGACACGCGCGGCACGCGTTTGCATATATATATATATATATATATATAGATTATACATTTAATTATTTTGCCTTCGCACGGTAGGGGTTGACATCTATGATATGCGCGAGCTGATGTGTGATTGGCGTAATTGACTCGCGACAGGGTTGAACTTTTGCGAGAAGATGAACGTGTGGGAAATTCAAGACGATTTTGTACGAAAATGGTGACTTACTTTGTAAGCGCAGGGGTTAAGAGATCAATTAGAAATTTCTTTACTCAGCTATAGAGTATCTCAACTTTTTGGTTTACCTTTACAATTTTTTACGAAATAATATTGTGGAAAGGTTTCAGACTTATTTAATGATAAGTTTTTCTTTTCCTTTTTCTCGATACATTTTTTATGCTGGTTAAATCGAGTGTAGGGAACCAAATGATCTATTAGTAATCCGATCACTGAACGTGTAATAAAATATATAAGAAGTTCAATTTATATCAAGAGTATATATAATAATACATGTTAAATGTATTGAATAACTATATAATATGAATGTTCTTTATATGATGCATAAATTACTCGCCGTTGAATTATTTACCTTTATTGCTGCTAATATAAAAAAAAGTTGTTTGAATCGATACCCGATATATACACTAAAAATTATATTAATTTTAAAATTGTAAAAGTAGCGCCGAACCACACAATAATCATAATTTATTATTATACCTAAAATAAAATATAAAATTCTAATATTTAACAATAAATCTAATAATTCCTTTTATTTGTTTTAGGTGAGTTGCTGAAACCGTTGTACCCGCTACATTTATCCAAAAACGTAAGTTGCGAAAGACTATACCAATATTCTGTTGCTTTATAAAGAAAAACTCCCAAGTAAACACGTGAAGTTTGAGAAAAATTGCCATTCGTAAAGTAAAAGTGTACTGCGAAAATCCGCGCGAAAATAACCATTTTTTTTTCTAAGAATCTACAATACGAACGTTCGAAATTTTCCTCCTAAATACACATCAAATCTCTTGTCACATAGTCTATACGAAAAAATTCCGCATACCAACCCACTAAACCTCCGTCACCCTTTCAAAAAAAAAAAAAAAAAGAAACACTGCTCACCGCGAATGCACATCCGGCTATAATTAACATCACATCCTCGTCTCCCTCAGCTTTCCGATATCCACATCGCTACGAAAATCCTTCTCTTCGTGCGGATCCTTGCATAAAACATTTCATCCTTCTCTCTCTCCCGCGCGCGCGTTATATTTGAACTGTAAGCTTGCACGTGTGGGGGGGGGGGGGACAAAGACGCGAATCGATCCGTATGTGCATCTCTCTCTCCCGCGGAGAGAGCCTGTCATTTATTCATCTGACGCTCGCGCGCGCAGTATGCGCGCACCCCGGCGAATTAATTCATCGAATGGCGCCAATTTTAGCGCAGCACGAACGGTTGGGATCATACCCAAGCTTCTCTCTCTCTCTCTCTCTTATACAGTGAGTTTCTTTTGCTTTGGTCGACCCATATGTATATAGGTGTGTGTTTTGATTTTATAATGTATTTTGGGAATTTACATTGGGTTACAAGATATTTTAAATGTTGGGGATTTTTTATTATGTATGAAAGAGTTTTGAGAGAGTTTATATAGTTGCAGGAGATGATAGGAAATAGTATAAAGTGTAGATAAAATTAAAATAACTCGATAACCTCAATATTACATTGTAACATGCTTAGATGGAATAATCGTATTTCAAATTACAGTAACTGAGAAATTTGGAATAGGTCGATCTAGGTATGAATGTATTTATTTAATTAGCGTGAGTGTCGAGAGTGTATGAGAAATGTTTTAACTTTTTTGACGTATTAACCATCTGACAATGACAGTGATATACCATACCATAATTTCTAGTCTTTTATATTATTTTACTTCATTTCTAATCTGTGATATCACTATTTTAAGTTTTTGACTTTCTGGTCAATATTATATAGCTTTATGTTTAGACTGTGATATTCCATATAACAGTATTATATTGAGTGTCTTAGATATTGAAACACTGTATTTCTAAAAGTATTTTGAAGTATGAAGGCATATGAATTACTTTATATGCTTATATTTATATTTGTAAACCATATATTTACAATAAATGAAATACTATACTATACTACTATATCTATTTGTAATTTGAAGATAATTTGATAATGATTCTTTCATTGGTTAATTTTCAAAAGTTTATTTCTCTAATACAATGATATCATGTCTTCTGAAATTAGAAATTCGTTAACATTTTTTATGAAATTCCTTCAGAAAATATAAGGCTCTGAAAAGCGTCATTGCCACGTAGAAGTGGATAACCCGGAAACGTAACCTAAGGGTTGTTTTGTTTTAATAATACACTTATCGAATTTCAAAATTAGATTGGTAATAAAAAGAAGATCGTGTTATTTATACAAGGGGAGTATACGTTCGATATTATCGCTTATCGTATTTTTGAACCGAGCACACTAAAAACAGCAGCGCCAAAAACGTACTCTCGAATGCAAAAACGTTTTCTAAGCCCGCACAATACCACACGCACACGCTTTCAGAGCCATTCGCACGAAAAATAATTCTATTCTTTTTTCCCCTTCCTCCTATTACGAACGCCAAGCTGATCTTGTTTTTATACGCTACGAAAAATACACTTTCATTATAAATAGATAATAAAAAAAGAGGTATATGAATAATAATGTCTCTAGAGCACTGAGAGCGCAAAAGAGAGAGAAATTTCATCTTTCTCGTGTTCGTCGACTTACAGAGAGAGAGTTGCCACCGCGCGCGCTTCTATTTCTGCAATTCGCCGGGAATAAATTAAAAGTATTGAAAAGTCGCTCCTCTCTTTCTCTTATGCTGAGTCCCATCTCTTATTCACTAGCTTCGATCTCTCTCTCTCTCCCGTCCTGTTTTATTAATCCACGAAAATTTATTTATCCGTTCATTCCAGATGAGCGCTCGCAGATGATTTTAATCAAAGGATATACGAGAGCAGAGCAGCAAAATAAAAATAATCCCGCGCGCGCGCGCGCGCGTTTTGCGATCGATGGCGCTCGTTTTATATTACTCATTAAACAATAACTTCGAGAGTCCCCTCCATAAAAATAACTATCGTTATTTTTATTAAATAAAAGCAGCAAGAAAGAATGAAAGAGAGAGAGAGAGAGAGAGAGAGGGAGAGAGAGATAGGAAAACTATAATAACCAACGAATTCATACATAATGTGAGAAGAAAAATCGGACGATCGTCGTGCAAACCGATATGACGATGAAAAGAGACGCGAATTATTCACAAGCGACGAGAGATTTTATAACATTATTATAAATGCACTGTTAGCTGCCGCGTGCTTACTATTTCATACCTCGATGCGCTCCCGCGTAAATAAGCATCACGGTGATAGGTCTATTTTCAAACGCGCACCAGAGAGAGCTCGCGTCAAATTAGATAGCGTTGGTAAAAAAGCAATGTGTATGTGTGTGTGTGTGTGTGAAAATTTCAGCGGATCGATTAATTAGCACACCGGGGCTTTTAATTCGCAGCGCTGAGGTGGTTTTTTCTCTCTCTCTCTCTCCACTCATTTTCAACGAGAGAGGAGAGTTAATGCGAGGTAAATTGCGCGCGAAACGCGCGCGTGACGGCTTGATAGTGTGTCAGCGGTGGATGAGATAAAAGTTCGGTTATTATACGTGATGATTTGATTAAGAGCTAGAGGAGAAAGAGGATGATTGGTGGTTTCAATTATGAGGATTGAAGCTTTGATAGAGATAAGCTCTAATGTACTGTTTACCGTCGTCTATAAGTGCAAATGCAAATGATAAAAACCATTCTAATTTTTCTGAAGTGTGATTACTGGGATGATATTAAAGGATCAAAGCAGTGAAACAATTATAACGTTACTTCAATTCATCGTTATATTGTCAGAATAATACGAGGACAGCGAACTTCGATCCATCTAAAACTGAGAGACAAATGAAATTACATATTTCTGACATCTTGGATGATCGAGTTCTTGACTGCATGTCAGTGGAACGACCGTTCAACCTCTTTTTTTTTTCAACGATACGTCCTTCGTCATACGAAACATCCGTCGCTAAAAATCTTTCCAGTCCTCAATCCTGTAACCTCGGTATTCCAATGACTTGAGCTATTGGCAGTATCGACAAAAACCACCTCGAAATTTCATCCACGAATATTCATCGAAAAACATGAATACATAAAAGAGCTCTCGCTGTGTGGAATATATATTTTTAAAGGTCTCCCAGCAACCACAACCGCCCTACATATTTAACCGAATTGTCCTGGATTTGTTAATCCGGTGAAGATAAACCCTGTGCTCTCCTTTTCATCTCTCTCAGCAAGGTACTAGTTTTTCAAACTTCCAAAACAATCGGTTCACTTGAACGCGGGATCGATGCGGTTAAATCAGTAGGTCGCGGGGATCAATCGATCGGTCAACACTGGTCCCTAGGAAGGATCTATTTGTGGATGCAGTGCGACCTTTAGTACTGTGATTCGAGGCGCCTACGCCTTGGTCTAAGGTACATGTGTTTAACCTCGGTACTCAGGAGGATGGTAGTGTAGATGTAGACGGTGAGAGCAGTTGTTAAATTTATCTCAACAAGATGGTTGTTGGTTCCATTATACCTTGCTATTCTACGTTAAGGATTTTATTCAATGTTAACAAGCCTGACTTGTAGTTAGATTCGACATCGGATTACTAACGATACTTAATAAGTTTAGGAAATGGCCTGGCGTCAAATTGAACTAGTGGTAATTCAGGTAAATTAATGATACCTGAATTTTAAAGGGCATTGGTTTCTTTATCATATTTTATCGCATTACTGACAAAAACTCTCCGCGGCCAGACTTCCGCCAATTTTATGCAAAATTTCCAGGCTAGACTGTCGACAGTCTTATTATTTGTAATCAACTTTTCCATACATCATTATTTATCGGCTATACATATAAGCTCTAAAAACTTCCTCTTTTCCTCGTTTAAAACCCGATTGACCAGACAAACATTCACCAACAATATTATTATCTTCCATTTTTAGTCATACTTTATCCACTGGCAATGTTGATTCGATGGCTTGTATATACTAGCGAGGGTATATTTTAAATAAATTTACTGCGACTTCGATTAAAAACTTTCGTTGCCACATGGCCTGCCGCTCTCAACCTGTCCGAAATAGCATTCTTGCATTGTTAATGGACCCTCCGTCCGCGCGAGGACTCGATAATCCATACTTGATCTCTCCGTAGCGCCACACCGGTGCTTGCATCAAGAGAGCATTTTGTTTGCGTTACTAAAGTCTATTTGAAATACCGAAGTTTACCGGAATTAGTTTTCAGGAATAATAATCCTTATTATTTCTGTTATTTAATCCTTTTTGTTTTTTATAAAAACGTGTACATCATTTTGACAAAGGTACACAACGAACAAACCCATGCTCAGGTATAAATATTGCATGAAAACTAGCTGCCAATTTTCCCATCACCTAGTCCATCTCTTGGTAGACGGGGGGGTAAAAAAGGTAACATTCCAAATCCGCGACAGCGCGAGAAAATGGACGAAATCCATTGGGAGAACAGTAACGGCAGGAACGGCAGGCAGCGTGACACGGTGACACGGGCGCCAATGCACTTCGCTTGTTCGTTGGCCCGAGGTGTCAGTTGATGCGAGCGATGCCAGTCGATGCAATTCGCCATTTCCCTCTTCTCTCTATCTCTATCTATCTCTATTTCTCTCACCGCAGAGGATAATTGTGTAATCAAAAGGTTCGGTCGACACTGTACGCACTGCGGTGACGGATCCTATCGGACGCGGTGACGCTGATCGGACGGTTCCTGGATGCGGAAGTGGACTGTGTAGTTTTAAGGGTGATGGTATATAGTAGTAGGTTTGACTGCACATACTGTGTGAGGGAGCTCGTGATTCTGGAAAATTGGAAAATTTGACTCGATGGATAAACGTTGTTCCATGTGAAACAACGTGAATTGAATTATTTAAAACTGCTTCTCTGATTCTTTGCTTCATTGATCTTTGTTTACTTTTGGAAGCAGTGCGATAACAATATATAGAGGTTATTGAATCCATTTGATTTTGATACTACTGAGAGACACAATAACAAAGGCAACTTTATCTGAATATACTTTAAAACAAAATCATTTTCTTAAGTCTCTCGATGCACATTACTTTTTTCCCTCGATGGTAATAATCAGTAGTGCAAGATATAGTATCGCATTCTTCAGATTTTTCATCCTTTAGTCAATATAATAAAAAACAAAACAAATTAATTCATAACAAAATCTATACAAATAAACAATTTTATCACAAGATTAAAAAGGATCTTATCCTAACTTTTATCTGATATATATATATATGTTCCCGTGATTACAATATCATAATATACGAAAAAGCTCATATTCAAAATTAGTATAGCGAATCTTGTGAATACAAAAGTTGTATTCACAAGATTCACCATATAAACGACGCACAAAATAGACAAATTAATCTAGCACCTTACTTATCTCTCCGTAAAGTCGAAATCATAGTAGTCCTCCATATAATATGAGATAAAAACATTAAACAGCGTCAAGATAAGAAGGCACACGACTCCAAAGGCTATGTACTTGAGGATAAATAACACCATAAACTCCACTATCCACCAAAATTCATTAGGTCTTCTCCCCTGCTGCTCTTGCATTTTTCTATTATTATTTTTTTTCCTTTCTTTGTCCGTCATGAACTTCGATCTAACCTAGTCGACTTATCTTATCGCATCGAACGAATACTAAGCGAACTTCGCCAGGGTCGCGCGTTCTTGACTTGGGAAATTAATGAGCGTCAGGACAAACGTACTTCTCTCTCTCTCTCTCCTGTTCTCTTTCTCTGTCTTGACTATATACACGCTTGCTTATGTGACGCTGGCACGCGACGCAAGTCCGGTTGTACATAACGTCGCGCGAGATGGTTTTCGCCTAGAGGTTTGGTAGGCGACGTCTAGTGGGGAGGAAAGGCGTTTAAGAGATAAGGTGGATTGGATTCGAACTTGCGAAAGTTTTGGGAGATTTTGGTGCTTGATATTTGCATTTTTTTAGTGATTAAAAATATTTTGATGCTTTTTATTTAAGTTGAAACGTGGTGTTTTGATATAGAACAAATACTACTCTCTTAACAAAAACAAATAAGTATGTCCGTTACTGATTTTTGTTTCACTAAAAAATAATGGTTTTTAATAGTGACTTGTTCAAAGTTTCTAAAAGTTACTGTTTTTATCAACGGCTTCGGAATCCATTCAAATAGCAGTGATTTTTCGATAATTTTTCAATAAGCTCTGTAATATAAACTGATGAGAGCAATGACAATTAGTTTCTCATGCGTACTTTGTTGATTAGTCAGTGTGAAAGCTTTCTTTTTTCTCGCCACGGATGTGCACTTTTGGAAATTAATAGATCACTTATATATCAATGATTTTTCACTGCTTGATTTCAGGTTTTATATCAACTATACTGTAAATCTTAAATATTCACTTTTTCGAAGTTATCTAATTGTCACATATAGAAAAATTTTACAAATTATTACAAATTAGAATCAATTATTAAAACACTAAGTAAATCTAAATATATCATAATTTACCGAATCTCTTTTCTTGCAAATTATAGCGAAAAAATATGTGGGACTGTATTACTTAAATGTAAATTGAAAACGGCATCAAATAATTTTGTCATCATAGTATCAACTTTAGAAGATCTTATTTACCCTTTTTACAGTCACAAACTTATATTCACTCCGTAAATTTGCACAACTTAATAACGAAAAAAAATCATGTCTTGATAAGATTAAGTATATCATAACTCTCATAGAAAAAAAATAAGAAAGATTCATTTTGGGTCGCCTATGTGGATTTCCAGTATACTCAGATTCATGTTATTTGATAAAATAAACAGATTTGAATTCGTATTTACTTACGAAAATTTTATCAGAGATAACTGAATTTCTGATAAAACTTACGTATTCAAACCGCATTTGCAAAACTCCCGCTATATACTATTTCGCGATGTTCAACTGTTTACATCGGTCTTTTATAAAAATATTTTTTTTTCTCTCTTACACTTTCAAACCTCCTACACTTGTTTACAACATTTTGCATCAAGCAATGAGATTCTTGATCCTAACAGGAAACAAAGAGATTTAAGAGGTCGTTAAAACCTTTACACATGTCCGTTATATTTTTGTCTTCGTCCGATTCAATTTTTTTCACGTTCCTCTTAATCGATCTTTATTCCACATTATTAAAAATAACTCGTCGAAAACAATCTATGATTCAGATAACTTTAAAAAAAATTTCAAATAATCAACGTATACACATATATATATATATAGTTTTATACCACCGCGTTAATACGTACATGTGAAACTCCAAAAAATATTATTCGTAATTACAAATTATACACACCAACGAAGACGAAGAATAAAAAAAAAGCACCAACTCCGCGCACGAAACGTGCACACCACTCGTCGACGACCCCCTTCTTTCTCTCTCTCTCTCTCTCCTCTTAAAAAAACACACACACACACATACGTACAGACTCCAAACTCGCGCACCTCGCACGCGCGCAAGACCCAAGGAGCGCGCCTCACATAAAACATACACACGTATACAGACTCGTGTATATATGTATATACACACATGCCGAGAGAGAAAGAGAGAGAGAGATAGGAAAAAAGTTCCCCGAGAAAGAAAGAGAGAGACGAAGCAACAACGACGCAAAGAGCACACGAGTGAGACTTCGAGGGGGTGACTCTCTCTCTCTCTCTCTCACTCACTCGACCAGCTGACCGTACGCTGCTGCTGCTGTTGCTGCCAAAGGCTCGTGTCGCGTGTATATACGTGTAAACGTGTGGGAGGCGAACCTCCCGGAGGGAAAAAGCAAGGGCCATGTGTGCGCGCATGTGTGTGTCGAGAGAGAGAGAAGCGCGGGATGCAGAAAATTGTGTTACATCGAGAAAGAGTCGAGAGTATATGGAGGTTTTTAGAACGGCTCGGGGGCTTAGAGGCCTCAGGGATTTTCGATTCGTTCGAGATTTTTTTTAGTGGAATCAGGTTGTGATAATCTGCTATTGTTGTTGTCGGTATTGGGTTGCTGTAAAATTAGTGTATGGTGTGGTGTTTTGTTTTATTTAGGTTTTAATTTATTGGTACGGGTGGTGATAGAATATTATAGCAAAATATAGGGTTACTGTGTATTATCAGTGATAATTTGATTTACATTAATCAACGATATTTACATAAATTTTGAAAAATTAAGTGGAAAAAATTACCATTTTCTTTGAGTCGATAAATATATTTGCAGATCATAAAGATTGACGATATATCTAACGTGACATATAAAACAAAATTTTCTCCACACAAAATGCTTCCTTGCATGGTACATTTTACTACGCATTAAATCGAATACCAAGTGTATATCTTATAGTAATGCAGCAATATTATTTTATATCATTACTACTAGAACATATCACGACCAAAAGAAAACAAATTTATTCGCGCAGCTAATTATAACCCACGTAATGTATATAAATATCATACAAATATAGTTTTCATCGCATCGACATACATATATATAAAAACACAGCATCGATAACTATGTATTTTCCGCTACTTTTTATCATATATGATAACATCAGTGTCGCGAGCAGCAGCAGCACACAGCTTTTTTTTTCTTCTCAAGTGTCTGTCTACGTGTACGTGTGTAAAGAGTTCGACGGAACTTACTTTACCTCGCTTCGCTTTTATCACAAAGTTCAATAATTCCCTCCGATTTAATGATAGTTATGCGATATTCTACCCAACTGTGTATAGAAAAAGATTTTCCTCTTTTCCCGCAGATATAATTGAAACTAATACACTCTTCGTACAACTGTACGTGTATATATGTATATATATATATCTACACCAATAATTATAGATAACTTTTTAAATCGCTGTTCTTTTTATCAGAACACAACAGACTTCTATATTAGCAATATAGTGTCAATTTAATCAAGTTCAATGATATCCCAGCGGTTTTATAATACATATAAAAATATCTCGCTTCACCGTATATACATCATGCTCTGATTCTTTAAATTTCCTTCAGTTTTCAGTTCACCAATAATCCTGATATTTCTTTATTTTCAAAAAAAAAAACAACATTACACGCGCGTAACGGACAATTTTCCAGCGTACATCGGTGTACATACTTCTTCGGGGTTCTACCGTAGGTTCAGTGACAGACATATATATATATATGTGTATACAGCACGATAGGAAACGCTCTCGTATACAGTGTAAGCCGGAGTATCGTTAATCGTTATTTTAGACTAGACACATGGACGTGATACACATATAGACACCCACACACAGGTTTAGGCGAACTTCGGTCATGAAGAAAGAAATTGCAAGTAATATAAGTATATATACATATACGGAAATTGTTTGCACAAGGTATTCGGGATCGATGGTTTATCGAAACATACACATAAAACTGCCTCTCGCTATATACCGATGCTTTATTATTCTCGAATCACTTTGGTCAATACGATTACTTTTATATGAATTTGATAGCCAAATAATATCATGCACGCGCAACTGTGTGGGTGTGCACGAAAATAATCTTTTTTTTCCGCATGATATATATATAGCCGTAGGTTTATATATAGTTGTTTTGGTAAGAAGCTATAGGTTAAATTGTTAACAACGGTGTTGAAAACGTATAATAATCCCATACCAATTATATGCAAACAATTATATATCCCACTCTCTGTATCCACTCTCAACCATCGATTCGCCATTACGCAGTTGCTCGCAAAGATTCTTCATCAGATCGACCACAGGTCTATTAATTTATATATATATATCTATACGCAACCTCGCAACTTTTATCCTTACATACGCCGTCAGAAAGAAACTTGGCACACAACGCGCGCGAGCAATTACACTTGCGAAGCTGGAAATCAAAAAATACGAGGGAAAGAGAAGAAAAAATAGCGTATAATAATAATAATACGAAAGTACGCGCGTGCGCACCGGTATACAGAAGAATGGAAAAGCGAGAGCTGTGCGAGCGAATGGGAAAGTAAAAGATAGCGAAAGTAGAGAGAGAGAGAGGCGAAGACAGGGAGGAGGAAACGAGACTAAGAGCGTAAGTGAAACGTAGAGAGAAAGAGGCCAAAGGGGGCGCGTGGTAGAAAGTGAATGAAAACGACTAGGCCGTTACGGTGGTATGTGTGTATCTGTATACACATATATGTATATATACAGCGATAGCAAGCAAGCAAGCAAGCAAGAGAGTCTTACGGTGGATTAGCCGGTGTGATAAAAAGAAAAACTCTGCGGGTGGATTTCGTTAGCAGGTAATCTCACGTTGTTCAAGGTCACGTTCGTACTACTTACCGAGTAGCAGTTCGTATGTATATGTATATACATAATATAATTAAAATAAAGAAGTAATGTAAAAGACACGCGAAATAATTCGGTTAGTCCTGAGAAACGAAAACACATACGTAGAGCGTTGGTACCCTGTACATTTTATATGTATATGAAAGGAATGAATTAATTGCAAGAAGAATTGTGTATGTATACGACGCGAGTACAGAGAGAGAAAGAAAAAAGCTCCTTCGACGTGCCGCGTATGTATGCCTGCCTGCGCGTGTATATGTGTGTGACATCAGCTAATGATCTCATAATGCCGTATTGATTCTCGGAACCGGCGTGTGATACTGAATTTTAATGAGAATCAGAAAGAGAGACAGTGAAGTTGCTGCGATTTGATAGAGAGAGAGAGAGAGTGAATGCGAGTTACGTTGCGTTCTATGGATTTGATGGTATACACAACAGTGCATGAGCTGTGATATATCGTATACGGTTGGTATCAGGTTTATATATTCATAAAATAATGGGAAATGACAAAAAAAAAAAAAATTATACAGCAAAATTTCGGAGCATTGGAATCACACCTTCATCTTTTAGTTTCGAATTATCTATCGAAAACTAAGAAAATCTGAGGTTATTATAACAGCACACTCATGACTAATATAATATTCGATTCCCAACGTAACCAAAGCTTTTACCCGATACTTAAAGCTTTAAAAAAACAAAACTTGCTCCAAAAAAAAATAAAAAAAAAACTCCGAAATCACATACACGCCACATCGACATTCTCTCTCTCTCTTTCTCTCATTATTTTTCGCAAAACCTCCGTGCTCTCTTATATACACACACGCGCGTGCGCGGACGCGCTCAAGGAAAAACCAGTAGCGCCCGCGCGTTCGCTCACTGCTAGCAGCTCGCCTGCCTGTATATATATATATATACATATATACTATACCCGTCCTAATCCCTCTCTCTCTCTCTCTCTTTCATTCCCTCTCGTGCAAAGCTCTCCTCACTCACTCACACACACACACACATACGTCTACACGTTCCGTCCTCGTCGCCTCCGCTCGCTCGTGCGATAGGACGGCCAAGCTCTGACGTCAGTCGTGTTATCGACCAATGAGGTTCCTCCTCCTCTCTTTCGCACTATATGTATATACCACATACACACACATACATGAGCTACAGCAGTAGCTTGAGTGAGTACAGTGTATGTGTGCGCACATACACACACACACATACGTATATGTACGTACGTACGTACATACAAGAGAGCACCAGCAACCAACAGCAGCAGCAGCGCCGAACGGCCGTCGTCGTTGCCGCCGCCGTCGTCGTCGCACATAGCCGCGCTGTGCTCGCGGCGCGCGTTTCTCTGGGGGTCTGCCTCTCCTCTCTCTTCCTCAAATCTTTATTTCGAGCCCGACTGCCGGCCCGACACGGCGCGCGCTTGCCTCGACTCGCGCACCGCACACACACACATATACATACATACATATACACACACACGTGTACACATACGCGTGTGTGTATATCGCGCGCACTGAACTTTATACATATATATATACATATACATATAAGTATATAGATACGTACTGTTATTATTATTATTATTGTTGTTGTTGGTGACAGTGGTGGTGCGTGGTGGTGGTGCGTTATACGTTGTGTATAATATATTTATATATATATACATGTACCAGCGACGGAAAGCAGCGCGTATATAGAAGATTTTTTTATTTTTCTTTTGGCTTCTCTTCTTATATACTTTCGGTTGACACACACAGACACGGTGTGTGTGTGTCTGCAAGTGCAAGCTGGACACTGTAGATATATTATACAGTGTGGTTGGTACCGAAAGCAGCGCGTGTGACTACTACAACTACTGTGTGCAGATCTAATCAGTGCTATATATATATATATATATTTATTATAATACACTGCATCGACGAGTGAAGAAGAAGAAGGAGAATATACTCGTATACTTATACTCTAGTCAGTGGACAGACACATACACACACACACAACGCATTGAGATAAACGACGAGGACTAGTGCGTGGTTATCCGTGTGTCTGTGTGTACATATATGTATACAGTGTATGTGTATATATACTAGTCGGAAAGCTTTTTTTTCGTACGGTCGAAAAGAAGAGCACAGAGAAGAAGAAGAAGAAGAAGAAGAAGAAGGGGTGATACATATACAGCACACATACATATGCAGAGAGACGACGTTACAGTTGGTTAAGTTCCTCGCGCGCGCAGCAGCACAGCAGTAGCTCGGCACACGTGCGCGCGTCATCCAAGTGAGAGGAGGAGGAGAGAGAGAGAGAGAGAAAGAGAGCGAACGTTGCGCCAAAGTGATAAGTGCCACATACAAGAAGATAGTAGTACATATATATGTATATATACGTACAAAACTAACTATAATTTTTTCTACGACAACGTGTTGTACAATATATATATATATAGAGGTACCGGAGATCAAGGTGCGGAATTTTTTGTATTTTCTACAAAAAGAAACAGAGAGAGAGTAGCGGCGGAGGGAATTTTCAGAGCGCGTATATATTCGCGCTACACACCGAGTTCTCAAGTGCCAAGGAGAAGGACGAGGAGGGACGAGTATATATATATATATATATATACATATACACATAGCAATCGCGCGAACGCGCGCGCGCGAGAAAGAGAGAGAGGAAGCTGCGAAGGCCGACCGGCGAACGTGCGCTTCCGGCACTATACTCCTCTTGCGTCTGTGCGTGTGTTTTGTATATAGCTTTCGACTACGCGGACGATCCACCGTACCACCGATGCCCATTGGATAGTAGTAGTAGTATATATACATTGCATAGTCGAGAAAGCAAAAAGAAGAAGAAGAAGAGAGTGTGCGTCGTGCGGTGATAGCTATGACGTGAGAGAGCGCGAGTTACGCGCGCGCGCTCGCATTTCTTTTTTGTACCCACCGAAGCCCAAGAAGAAGAAGAAGGAACGAGGGTTTTTCGAGAACACCAGTGAGGTATACCAGAGAGAGAGAGAGAGACATGCTACAGTTTTGAGTTGGTGAGTTTATATATACCTATATGTATATGTATATGTATAGCGAACTGGTTTTTGATAAGAGTTGCCACTGCAGCTTTCGCGCGCGCAGGCGGGCGCGCGTGTGTTGCGGAGGATTTTATGAATGGGGGGAGTTTCGCGGGGTTACGTAAGCAAAGTGCGTGTGCGTGTGCGTATGTGCGTGTGTTATAGATTGACAGCGAAGAGGTTTGGAGAGAAGGTGGGAGGGGTATACAAGGTTATATATCTGATATGAAAACGAACGTATACGACGTACGCGCTGTAGGTAATGATCGATTACGATTATTATTGTTATTAGGTGATATGCGGCGATAAACCGCGCCGAAGGATTACATAAAATACAGATATACATATATATATATATATATATATATATATATAGTGTATAATAGTGTCGTTGGGTTTGGATATAATATGTATATATACGTGTATAAGTGAGATAAAGAGACGCCTCCGCGTGGTCTCGGTCTCTCTCTGTATATATAGTATATATACATGATAGTATATAGTTGGAGAGCTTGCGGTATATATATATGTTTATACACGTTATAATTCTATATACGATTTCTTACAATTCGTCTATATAATACGGTGAATAACCAACAACGACAACGATTCGTTGCTATATTATATACGTCTCGGAAAATTTTCAACGACCGCACGCGCGTGTGCTCAACAGAGAGAGAGAATTCAGGCTTCCGGTGCGCCGTCGTTATAGTCGCCGAATTTTTCTTCGTCGTCGTCGTCGGCGACGTCGGCGGCTGTGTCCGTGTCTGCCCTTCCCGTCGTCCCCTCTTGGCTACGGTCCAGCTTTGGCGAGACGCAAGGCGGAGCGAACCGCGAACGCGCGCGGCGATGATGATTTTTTTTTGTGTTTTCCCTGAGTGCGAGTAAAAGAAAAAGAGAGAGAGAGAGGAATGAGGAGAAGTGAGAATTTGAGAGGAAAGGTTTTTCTTTATTTTATAGGATATATAGATTGGTGTAAGATTGGGTTAGAAAACTATAAAAAAATTTTTTGGATTGTTTAAAAAAAAAGAAAATAGTTATATCGAACCATTTTTCAATGATACCTTTAGTCTCGTTTTTTATATATATACCTATATATCATATACACCAGGTTAAAACGAAAATTTCCACAACAACCGCGCGCGGGGTGAATTCGAACACATAGTATATAGCGACGTCGCTTGCGCGCTCCGATGGCCATTGAACCTGCGCGCAAGCTCCTCACTACTCTCTCGCTCTTTCTCTCTATCTCTCCCCCCGCGTTGAGGTATATAGAGAGCAAGAGAGAGAGAAGAGTATATAGGCGCTTTGATGTGTTGCGCCTATACGTATATGTATATGTGTGTGTGTGTAAACGCGCGCAACAGGGTGCGCAGGGCACGTGAACTTGGACGAGGGTTGGTTGGTTGCTTGGTTGGTTGCTTGCTTGGTATATTATACGAGGGAAGAAAGGGAAGAACACGCAGGGAGAGAATTTAACGGTGACGTGATATGTTTTTTTTGTACGGGTTATATAGTGATTTTTGTTATGAGAAGCTGAACCCTATGTGAAAAATGATATACACAAATGTATAAACGGAAAACACATACACTAGGCTGTCACGTATATAGAGAAGACAATGATTACCACTAGTTAGTGTCGTATATAAACTACAATCAGCCCACCTCGTAGATATACCCAAATCAATCAATATATAGACGCAACAGTCGAAGTGTCTTAACAAACCATGTAATCTAAAGCCATCGAGAACGCAGCCCTGATAGTTAACGCATATAAGTAGCCACATACCACGATGACAATTTCACATACCGATCGGGTCACCTACCCCCTCGTCATATACATATATACTTTTTTTTTCACCCCCCTCCTTTTTTCTTACCTCTTCACTATACCTTTTAATCTTAACAATATACCCTTTTCGCGTACCCTCGACAAAAAAAAAGAAGATACATCGAGGACCCGTGAGCGATGCGACACAATGTCTCTTTCTCTTTTGTTATAATACCTACCGCGTTGTCGTCGTCGTCGTTGGGAATTCGATCAAGGTGTAAGGTGTATAGGTCAGCCTGACTGGTCGCTGACCCCCCGCGAGCAAGTTGCTTCTGCTGCTGCTCTTTCTCTCTTGTGTTGTAATATACGTTGAATTCGATCGCGTGGTATATGTACGATGTTGTAGCTTGGTTGTGTTGTGGGAAGAAGATGGTCCAATGCGTGTGTGGTATGTTATAGGAATGAGTCGTGGGTTGTTGATATATGGTCGCATAAGGGGAGGATGTATATTGTTGGTTTAACGGTGGTGGGTTGGTGTTCGAGGATATGACATTTGTTTTAGTGAGAAAAGTGTGTGTTTCAATGTTTAGTTACTAGGTCTATGAATATTAAACTTTCTTTTTACATTATTCTTATATAATATATATGTATTTTTTATACCACTCTAACTTCAAAATCACAACTTTGCTATGATTATTCGGCCCCCGTGCGGTATAAAATACTGTTCGAAACTCGTGCAAAAGTATCGACCCCCGCGCCCGTGTCGAAAAGTACTATTTTTATAAAACACATACACACACACACATTTTTTTTCACCATAATTTTACCGTTTTTACTATATATCAAAATCGAAAAAGTTGAACTTCAACATTTCTATATATATAAAACCTTCGTATCATTCAATATATCCATACACAACGACGTTGTTTAAAATTAAAATATATATATAATACTTACATCGTGCTCCCATACATAATACATCATACCCGTACCCTCTCCCCTTTATATAAATAACATACCCTATTCCGCAAATAACAACAACAACCAACCAACCAACCAGCCACAGTAAAGAAAAGAAAAAAAAGAAACAAACGTAGGAAAAGAAGAAAAAAATCGCCTCTTAACTCTCTATATAATATACATACAAGCAACGCAACGGATCGTCGGCTATATACCACGACCAACGACGGCATCGAACGAAATTTTTCTCTACACCACACGTTTTGTCGTTACTACATACACACATATGCACGCACTCAACAGCAGCAGCAGCACACGCATAGCCATGCTGAAATATGCAGAGGACTGGCGCACACGTGTACCGCACATTTCCTCCTCCTTTTCCTCTTGCTCGTGCGCGTCTTTACCTATGACGGTTCTATATACCCCCATACACACACATACACGATGATGCCGCTGCTGTTGCTTCACTTTCTCTCTCTCTCTCTCGCCGTGAATTCATCCACGTCGATATTATTATTATTATTATATATATGTATATGCACGTGGTATGAGAGGGTATACATATCGTGTGGATATAGAGATGGTGGTAGTGGATAAATATAGATATATGTATGGATATATATACGGCATACGCGCGTGCTGTGAGTATATATAAAAGTTTAAAGATCAGGTGAAAAAGTATTTCGCGCGTATGTAGTGATGTTTTAGGAAGTCGCGCGAGCAACGAGCGAATATATGTTGCCAGAAGATTTTTGATGTTGTTTAAGTGCGTATATACACACACACACATGCGTATAGAAAACACACACATATGTATACGAAAAATTATTATACACATCGCGACGACGACCCACATTTTCATTCCGCACGCGATCTGATCGAACCATTTTTTTCTTTCTCTCTTTCTTTCTTACCCAAATCGTGTCGATCTTCGCTCAGTATATATAGTAGTATCATTGTAATAGTCCCTACGTGTATAACGATAAACGTGTAAGCATATATAATATACGCGCGGGGAGGGTTTTAAGTGTCCGGTTAATTATTAATAGACCGTCGGCTTTCATTATAACGCGAAAAATAAAGTAACTCGGAAATAATAATAGACAGCGGGCGATGCAAATAGACGCGCTCTCTGCGTTGCGCAAAATTTAGACTCTCTCATTCTGTCGCGTCGTCGTTGTGTGGTGGTTATCGTGTTTGTTTTGTCTTTTGCTTATATATATATATGTGTATACTATATGTTATACCACTGTGGGGTGGTTTATCGGTTAATTGTAAGACGTATATGTGTATATACGCGTAAGTCGTCAACATATTTTGCATATATATATAGAAATTAATTGGCGAACGATTAAGTTGTCGCGCGATACGTGCGTAATATTGAATGAATAACGGTTAACTGTAGTGTTGTAAGCGAGAGAAAGATGGAGCTTTGAATCATTGATAAAGGTGTTTTTAAAAAAAAGAGTTATATGGATATAACGTACTTTTTTTAGGGAGAAAGAGAGAACAATGTACAAGTGTATATGTAGAATCGTGAAGTTCTCGAAACGGAATATGGGCTGGATTAATCGAAAACAAAATGAACTGTGCAGTATATATACATCGCCGTGAAAATGATTTTTAGCGGTTTTCATATAACAGAGAGAACGACGAGAGCTGGTAAAAAAACGCATGTATATACATACATATCGAGGGAAAGAGAAAGAGAGAAAATTGAATGTTTCGACACAACTCGTTTTTTCGATACACAATGACATCGAGCGCGGTAAATTACACGTATGGCCAGGAAAAATGGCGATTGTTGATTGGCTTTTCTCTCCGATATGCACATATAGTGAAATTTCGGGGAAAAAATGGTCTCTCTTGTATTATATATATACGAGCAGAGAGGTAACTCGAATTTCGCTATTGTAACGCTCTATCGGTATATAGTTTTTTTTTTATATAACGTTCTATCCTATCCCTGTTGCTCATTGATTTTTATAAAAATTATTCAACAGAAATATATATAAACCCCAACCGCCTATCATCAAGATACATTCGAACCAACTATATACAAACTATCATCCAACAATATAGTTTTCACGCTTATCCAATAGCCTAATTAACCAATTAATTTCCTATCCACAACCACCACACTTCAATTAACCCAGACTACAATACAATATATATATATATATATATATTATACCCTCCCCCCCTTACCTCCGCGATTACAACCCATATACATTCGAGCCCTAATTTAATCTCACACCACCAGCATCAATCCTCTCTCTCTCTCTCTTACGCATAAACAACAACGTTATATCTTTTCTCCTCCCCCCGCCTCCTCCTCCCTGTTCTTCTTCTCCACGCGAGCAATTAGCTTGCCGTTACCTCAATTAGCGCTATCGTTAAAGAGAAATTAATGCCCTGCGCGTAACGCCCGGGTCTTCAATTCTCTTCTAGATAGCGAGAGAGATCCCAACCTACACATACATACATATATACATACAACGTTCCACGCATTCCCTCCATTCGCATACTTTCGACACATTCCCCGATAAAATGCTTTCAATCGTCCTGTCGCTATAGATATTATACTCTGCACGTATATACACACACACGTTGGTCACTGCGTCGCGTTATATAGTCTATACACAAAACTATATATACGAGTATACTCTTAAATCCCAACGTATATATGTATATACTGTTGCATATTATAGACGCTCGCTATAATCCTTATAGTAGTAGTAATCGCAGCATGCAAGAATCTCGAAACTACCTCGCAAAACCTGCTGCTATATATTCGTGCACAAAAACGAATACCACACATGCGCATGCATCCTCTGCCGCTCGTATAATCCTCTCTCTCTCTCTCTCTCGCTCTCTTTCGATCTCAAGCTTGCTATATAAATTAAACGCATTACGGCCTTGATCGAACAACTCGAAATCACCATAAATTAAAACGAAGAAAAAAAAACACATATATGATCAACCTATTTATAACCTACCGGGTGCTATTTATAAATTATACATATATATATATATGTAGCGATGGTTACCTAGCGTCGCGTTATACTGTTGCAATATATGTATACACGTGTGCGTGTCTTTTCGCGAACGATGATGATGACGACGGCGATAATTGTCTTTGGGTCACGTCGGCGGATTCCGCGTGTGTGTGTTATCGTTGTCGCGCTCGCGACGATGAGTCATTATATATATACGCCGGTTGATATGTGATAAGAAACGCGAGAATTGCTGTGTGTGTGTATCGGTGATGTAATGTACGATAGCGCTTATATATACGTATACATATATAAGTTTGTTTTCTCATTGCTGCGGAAAAACAATAATAATCGCCGCGTGCGTTCATATAATTTATATTATATATATATATATTATTATTAGACTTATTTAGAACTATTCTAATTCTTCCTTATACTCGCCACGTATATATACGCGTAAAAAAAACCAGTCTTTCAAAAATTTCCCGCGCTCTTTCGCACGTCTATATTATACATATATATATATAGAGAGAGAAAGAGAGGGAGAGATAACCATCGCTTGGTTCTTTTCCTATATCGACTCTGCCGCCGCGCGGCTTTGACATGCAGAATGCGACGGCGTCGAATGAAGAGCAGCAGCTTGTATGTGTGTATATGTGTATATGTATATATTCGCAAAAATCTTGTTTTTCTCAACGTGAACGGAATAGCCAAAGCCAGCGAGCGCGCGGTCGAAGGTCAGCCAGGAAATAAAGTCTGCGAGTGAGAGAGTGAGTGAGTGAGGGAGAGACAGCGCGTGCGCAAAAGAGAAGAGTATTATGTGTATGTATGTATGTATAGGTGGTGGGTAGGTACGTATTTTGTATGTTTGCAGGAACACGAGGAAAGGGAGTTTTACGCTTTACAATTATACTATATATCTATACACTAATTTAGCGTCACCTACAAAAAAAGAAAGATGAAAGAAAGAAAAACAAAATCCAACATCAGCATCCCACAAAACCGCGGCAAATACACCCTCCCTCCACACACGCGGCGGCCATCGTGTGTCCACCGTCGCTGTCTTCTTTTTATTATCCACCACACCCGCCGCAACGTGCGGGTATAGAATCCAATCGCTATAAGCGGCCCGCGTTCGTCTGATCCTCATCGATACCCTGGGAGCACGTAAATTCGTAATATACACATCGACGTGGGTCCCCGACACTCGCCCTCTATATAGTGACTGTGTATGTGTGTGTGTGGCCTGGTTCGGTAGTTGGATAGAGGTGGGAAGAGGGTGCGAAGGAACAGGAGGAGTGTATAGTTAGGTGTGTGAGAGAGAGAGAGAAAGAGAGATTGTTAGATTGTAGTTTTCGGGGAGGGTATGGTAAGGGGTTTCTTTTATTGACAAGTGTCGTAGTTTGTTTTGAAGAGACAAAAGTTCTTCTTTTTAAAGGAGATGAAGAATGTGTTGATTTATGTTATTAAAAACATTGGTGGTCGATTGATTTAATACTTGAATGAAGTAAACGTATGTATACGTATATTCCGAACCTATACAGGGATAAAAAGGAAGTAGGGACAAATTCCCATGTTTACCATAGAAACATAATAATTTTTAACGAAACAATTGCTATAATACGCAGGGAAACCTTATCCTTCACCATTTTCCTATCAATGCATTATTCTTCCTCACTACACCAAAAAAAGAAACCCACAACTATATGTATTCACCACAGAATCCTCTATCCACATCTTCTCCTACAACCCAATCCTTAATTGCCACGACCCCGCGCGCGGAAACGCACGCTGACCTCGCGTAAAAATCCAATCTCTCTTATACCTACACGATATACGTACCTCATCGCTATATACCACTGTGCACACCCGCTTGCGCTGTTTATCTAGGCGCGCGAATATGCGCGCACTGGATTAGCTGTTAAATGGGGCACGAGAGGAATAATAATCGTGACACGTATATGTAGTAGTAGGCACAGCGCGTGAGATTTCAAAAAGCCAAAGCGTGTATATGTCTTGTTATTTACGCGCACGCGCGTGTTGCTGGTGGTTAATGATTCGCGTATGTTTTGAATCGATATCACTTAGATTATGTTTGTTTTTATAATTGATTAATAATGAAATTGTGTGTGATTTATTCTGTTACAGAGATTTTTAACATTCCATCCAGAGGTCCGACACGAGCAGCCATTAGTTCGAGAAACGACGCAAAGATGGGTCGAAAAAAGATACAGATCTCGCGTATTACGGACGAGCGGAATCGTCAGGTAAATATATATATATATATATATATATATATATGCACATATGCACATATAGTTCGTTGTGTATAATTTGTCGGAAAATGTGGCCTGATTCATCGAGGTTCGTTGTAGAGTTTCACCTGTGCTTTCTCTTTGAAGTTAGGAGCGTAGAGGTTGAAGCCGTGTTATAAAAATTTTTCGGTTAATATAATGTTACTGTTCTGTTGTTTCACGATTCAACGATATTACAATGTTTTTAGAAAATATATGTATAAGACCTTCGGTAATTACCACTTGTGGTACAGTTCCAATAGCTTTTACGTTTCAAGTTTGTTGCTTGAGTTTAATATTCTATTTAGAAACTAAGTTTGATAAATTCTGTAACTGATGGAAGGAATCTTTGAACCCAAGCCTTGCGACTTAAAAGTAAAAGGATGAAATTAAAATTATTAAAAAAATAGAATTATAATGTTACTTAACACATAAAATTTCATCAAGTATTAATAATCAGAGTAAACGTCTCTACAACGTTTTATGAAATTGTTATCGCTTGTCAATATTCTATTCAACGTTTAATTTAAATAAATCTGACAAATAGTTAGATTATATTGTATCGAACGATTTAAAACGTATAAAAAGTAAAAATACTCTAACTACTAATACTAGATCAAATTTTACTCGTTGATCAGTAATGTCACCCTTATTTAAAAATTTTAACTTCATCCCCTTAAGTCACCCAACTCTAACTCAAACATCCCTTACCCTATCAGTATATA
Source organism: Torymus tubicola (assembly GCA_035583055.1). Lineage (NCBI taxonomy): Eukaryota > Metazoa > Arthropoda > Insecta > Hymenoptera > Torymidae > Torymus > Torymus tubicola. Next base: position 7,027,328 of record JAWWEQ010000027.1, on the reverse strand, counting down.
AAGAAAAAAATTAAAAAATTCTATACCAATAGTCGTATAATATACAAACTACATTAATCTTGCCACTTAACCACAGAAAAATTTACATATACCATTGCCAAACCCTATATACCACATCGCATAACCCACCGATATAATCATGCTTTTTACACCATAGGTGACGTTCAACAAGCGAAAATTCGGCGTTATGAAGAAAGCGTACGAGCTGTCCGTCCTCTGCGACTGTGAGATCGCTTTGATAATCTTCAGCTCGAGTAACAAGCTGTACCAGTACGCGAGCACCGACATGGACAAGGTCCTCCTCAAGTACACCGAGTACAACGAACCCCACGAGTCTCTCACCAACAAGAACATCATCGAGGTGAGTCGACTTGTCCGGCTTGCGCGACATTTTTTTTCTCCTTTTCTTCTATTTTTTTTTTTTTATTATTATTTTTAATACCTATACCTATATATACTATTATATACTCGTGCATATATACACACACTTCGCTGTTTAACGCTTGTGCGAATGAGATTACATTATATGTGAGTATGAATTTTGCCCGTTGAGATTAGAGACCACCGACGTTTGGTTTTATATGACTCTCTCGTCGTTCTTAGTCGTTGACCTCGATGGACCACTGCTGTTATAATGACGCGCGCTATTGTCTTTTTTTTCTTATCTCCTTCCTTTCTTATACTTGAAATGTAAGTTTGACTGATTGAACCGTGTAAGTAACATTGATCAAACCAAAGGGCTAAGTAATAACATGTTTTTTTCGCGCTAACGAGTGTCTCGGGTTTTGTTTTTGAAGGATTCGCTTGTTGTTGTTATACTATGACGCGCTATTGTTAACGATAATTTTAGAACGAAGATTTTTCTCTTTTCCATTTTTTTTTTCACTTGTATATATATATATATATACAACAACGGCACGCACACAACAGCAAGAGCTGCGTTATGGTGCATAAACCGTCGGCATTAGAAAACTTCTCAAAGTCATCCGTTCGTTAATGGGTCAAGGGGACCGTAAATTCTGATCGTAAAAATGCGCACGCGTTTTTCCTTATAACGGGAGAGGGGACCAGTCAGTCTGTCTTTCTCTCTCTCTCTCTCTTTTGCTTTGTGATGCTGCGCGCATGCTTTAAAAATTAAGTCATTTTATTTTTAACGCTTTTCGGTTAAAAATCGACATTGGAATAACTCGCCGCGCGATAGTTAAAAATGTAATTATATCGAATCCTCTGTACTAACGAGTCTTTTTTGTTTTCCATACTCAACAACGCGACCTTAGACAAATAAGGATCGGAATTATAAAATTCAATTTGATAAACTTACATTTCAAGATAACCGCGTGTATTACATATCAACCCTTCGGAACCATAATCAACAAAAAAAAACTTACATCGCATCTTCTTCTTCTTCCTTCTTGCTAAAAAATATATATATATATATCGTATATATACCGTCGGGAGACCGTTTCAGTAGGCCAAGTACGTCACGACCGAGAACGAACGTACAAGTGAGAGTGAGTGTACGAGTGAGAGAGAACGAATGAAAGATAAAGAAGAAAAAAAAAGGAAAGGGTCGAGAGAGAATGAGAGATAGAGAGAGAGAGAGCAATGTATACTAGTAGCCTCGTGTAGCTCGCATGCGAAAGGTTGTGTGCCCTCGGGCGGTGTGGTCACGTGAACCTGTCTGCTGACACTTGCAGGCGCTCAACAAGAAGGAGCATAAAGGCGCCATGTCGCCTGAGTCACCGGAGCCTGATGCCCAGGAGTACAACCTGACGCCCCGCACCGAAGCCAAATACGCCAAGATCGACGAGGACTTCCAGATGCTCATTAGGAATCAACATAATGGTTCGAGGGTGAGTTTTTCTTTTTTTCTTTCTCAATTTCATTGATATAATGGATAGATTATATACGCGCTTTCTATATACTATGCAAAACTCGTTTATTAATTATGATAAGAGTCCTATATGTATAATATAGCCGTTTAATTATCTGAATTGCCAGGTTATAATGGTTCGCGTTTACGCGTATAATATATGTAACGTACATAACGGTGGGTAAATTATTCAAATTACGTGGTTCTACAAAAATATACTCGGGGCTGCTTGACGTATACATTCTTATAGTATATGTGTATATATATGATAAACTTGAAGGTTCATGCTTTATCCGTACTTTCGACGCATCTATACAATTGGCGCATTATATTTATAGAATAACGCGGTTACAGTTGTTACAACAACAATAGACTTGTTAATAATTAACGCTCGGCAGTAGTAATATCTCTCTCGTTCTTGATTATTCATAATTTCGTTTTATTGTTATATAACAAAAAATTTATCATTGAAAAATATATATATACCACTGCAATGATGTTTTTCTTTTTCTTCCTTTTCGTACGATGGTATGTACAGGCAATGGGACAATCCAATTACACAACGCTACCTGTAACTGTGCCTGTGAATAGTTATGGGGAACAAATGCTTGGATCTAGTCCGCAAATGGCGCACCCCAGCATCTCTCCGAGGCCGTCGTCGTCTGAAACAGATTCAGGTAAGAGAGAACCGCAGCGGCCAGTCAATTTTACCGCAGATCTATAATTGAACTGGAATACGTATACGAGAGAGTATATTGTTGTCCCTTATATTTGGAAAACGTATACAGCTATATTCGGTTTTTAAGCTATATAATTATTAGTGTTTGGTTTTTAGAGAAGGGCTTGTAAAAAAATTATTCAAAATTAAACATTAACAGCTTCTAAAGAGATATAAAATTAATAACAATGTAACAACCTATTTAATTATAAATAAGAACATGAATTGTTCAGTGAGAATTTTTACTTTATTACATTTATTTTCGTATACATTAACTGCAATAACCATTAAAATAAAAAATTTTCAAATAAAATAAAAAAACAAACATTTATATTTTCACATTAACAGTGTATCCACCGGGAGGCATGCTGGAGATGAGCAATGGCTATCCGCCGTCGGCTTCGCCACTGGGCGGCTCGCCCAGTCCCGGGCCATCGCCTGCCCTTGGCGTTGCTGTCTCCAAAGGAAATCAGTCGAGGCACTCGCCCCAGCCACCGCCTCCACCTCATCCGCATCGAGGCAATCTACGTGTCGTCATACCTACGCCACTGTCCCAGTCACTCGCCGAGGATACCGGCTACGACGTTAGTGTACTTCTTTTATCTTTTAACTCTCGTTTACGTCAAAATCGTAGATCGATACGATTTTTCCCCTTCCTCCTTCTCTTTTTTCTTTCTTTTTCATCACTTGGGAGATTAAATTAGAATATCGTATAGTTTTTGAAAAAATCGATATTTCTCCTCTTTCTTCCTCTTCTTTGCAGCATGTATATATTATCGGGATTAACTGAATCATGGATAGCTCTCGCGTCATTAGCATGTAACACGGTCATAATATTGTTCTTTCTCCCGTTAATTTATATACGATGTGCGATTGACGCATGCTCATTTATAAATAACCGCAAGACTCGAGCGAACGAGCGAACGAGCGAGAGAGAGACAGAAGAGCGCAAAAAACCAGGATCGATGCTGCTGACCCGATCATACTCACGTTAATAATTAACGTTTCCTGAAGATGTACACCGCTGTAAGCAGGCAGCACGCGCGCGCGAACGCGAGGAAAAGTGCAATTTGGAAAGTACACCGCGGCGGTGGTGGCCTAATATCGATGAACTTGTTTTTTCGCGTAATTCGCCCGTTCTCGACGCTAAATTGAGTAGTAGTGAATCGGGCGTGAAGTATCTTTTAACGGATCTAATTGATCTGAAATTTAAAGTTTGGTAAATAATTAGGTCTCTCGATGTAGCTTGGCTTTTGCAAGGTGGGGTAGTTTATCTGTCGGAGTTCGATATAAAAGTTTAAGGAATTATCTGCGGAAGTGGGTGTATTTATAAGGCGCTTAATAAGTAAACTAAGGTCTTGGAGGGGTATGAAAGAAACTTTATCGATATAGTTATATCAATAACGGTAAATTTAGTTACTTGATTTTAACATTTATGATTATTCCGTTCATTAGCAAAAATTTGTTTAAAAAAATTATTGTATCCAACAATTGATAACCTGTAAAACTTAAGTTACAAGATAACCTTATTATTACTCATAAACTATACGAAATAAATAAGGTAACAATTGCAAACCTAAACCTAACAGGGTGGCCATGGACAATCGTCGCTGAACACGCCAGTGGTGGCGCTGCAGACGCCAGCGGTGCCAACCGCATACACCGGTTTCGGTCCGACGGACTACTCGGCGGATCTCAGCAATCTCGCCTGGTCTCATCAGAGGTACGTTGATGACTTGTCAATGTATTCGGCAGCCACCATGTCCAGTATAAGGTAATTCTTCATTCAGACGCATTAATTAATTATTGTTATTAGAAAAAAACTATTCGTCCAGTTTGTGTTTTTTTTAATTTTTTTTTTATTTTTCTTCTTGTTTTTTCTTTCTTGTCTTTCTATATTTTCTATATAGATTTACCCCCGTCTCTGGTTTTTTTTGTCTTTTTCTTCGTTTGCAATCCAGAGTCTGTGCATGTTATGTTTTTTTCTCTAAATATCTATATATAATACCTCTCGAATATATTTGTTTTTCTGTTTTCTTTGTTGAAGCTTCTGAGATGATCGTTTTTTTTTCTCTCCTTTTGTTGTATATACGTATAAGTATGTAATATACTCCTATAACGGCAAATACGTCGTTATAAACGCGTTTTTACATATATACGGAAGATTCCTTAAATGGATTGTTTTCATATAATTCCATAGCTGTTTCTCGATGTCTCTTTAAATGGAGATGCATCGTGCATGTTATACAGAGATTGCCGAGCGTTTGGATTTTTCAAGTTTTGTTTTGCAATAATCGTTCATTCGTATTATATATCAATCCAAAAATTCCATTAAAAATAAAGATAACATAATATATTACGACAATTCGTTGACGATGTCCCTTTTAAAAAAATCGGTATCCTGATTCACTGGACCGTTTATAGTTTTTTTCTATAACAAACGTCTAACCCTCTCATTGCATCATCCTGCTTCTCGGGAGTCGATTAACCTGCACCTTATTATGTACGATATAGATGCCTGCAGCACTGATATATGTTTAAATATATATCACTGTTAATCGAGAAGATGTCAATTATAACAAAAATTTTTTGTATATAATACTAATACGAAGATGTGCATATAACATTGTGATGATTATGGAAATTGTGGCTTACCGAAACTAACATATACGCTTTGAATACTAATTTTTAATATTACTGTACATATATATAAAAAAAATTGTGATTAAAACGGAAGCTGTGCCGGAATTCAAAGATCAACCATTATTGTTACAATAATTAACATCACACATTGTCATCGAATAGCATGTTATCATTTATTGGGATAGTTGGATATCAATACCACCACTTGGTTTATACGTATATGAAAATTTAACTTTTCAACCGCACTCGCACAGCTTCTGGTCCACTATCACTATATATAAGTTTGCGAATGCTTGTAAATATACTGTTAAACATATAAGTCATGTAAGTACATAAATTTAAGTTTCGTTTCAAAGATACTTGTACACTTATATATACAACAACAATATGAAATTTTTAAATGATTAGTTTTGTAAACAAAAAAAAACACTTAAATTCAAATATATACAAGCAACTTGAGTGAGGCTAAAGAACAAATTAATCGAACGATCATTCGCTTCGCCGCGGCATTCCAGCAGTCTTCCTCACCTGGCGGTATCTAGCAGTACGCCACCGCCATCGACGTCGCCGATACCAGTGAAAATTAAGAGCGAGCCAATAAGTCCACCACGTGATCCACATGCCGGTAGCGGCGGTTCCAATGGTTCCGTCGGCGGACCAAGCGGTGGCTCCGGTCTTCATCATCCTGGTTAGTATACACAAAGACGATTATTATATACTTTTACAAAAGGTGGTAGTTTTGTAACGTGTAATATATATATATATAACAGGAGATTCGACTCTCGAAATAGTTGTTTGATTATTAAACGAGTCGACGTAGTTTGTGGTAGAGAGTTTCTTTTTTATGTAGTCTTTGCTGGTAATTGGCTGATTTGTAGGGTTTTCCTTAGCGACAAAAGTTATTTTATTTTTCGTTTGAGTAAGATAGTAACGTTGGTATTTTATTTATTCGTATTTTACATTGGGTACATTTAATAAATATTGTGCAAATACTTTTTTTTTATACAAAGACACTTAAATCTTGTGAAACGTGAGAAGCATGCTTTATTATTTATTTCAATCAGTAATTACCGTTGGCTATCAAGGTGGTGGTTTACAAATAATCCAGGTTTTTTTTTTAACATTTCAAAATTTCTCTTGACACCGGTAAATATAGATTCCATACTAAAAGAATTTTTTAGGACTTGAGTTTTATCAAACTATCACTCATGCGTAAAATAATAGTAAATCCGATAATAAATTTCTCACATATAAAACTGCAAGAGAAAAAAAAAGTCATTTAACGTGTTCACAACAGTGTGTGTTAATGCAATATCGCACAGTTCCCTGTACATACCAAACGAAAAAAGAAACGAGTTATTATATATACAACTTATATATACTCGTGCCAACATCATCCTACGCGTACACTCTGTGCGTAAAATCGCATTAAACGCCCTACTTACACACTGCCCACTATAATTACCCATCCGATCCTATAATATATATTTTATCCCATCACTTTAACGCCTTCACATACACACACATACACACACACGATCGGCATCTATAACACACTCGTCGTCCCTCAGGTCACACGAGCTTGAGTGTGGGTGGTCCGTCCTCGTCGTCAGGCGGTCCACAACCTCCGCCACCGCCTCACCACGTCCAGCAACAACAACAGCAGCAACATGGCGGACCTCAAACGTTGAACCTTGTGTCGGTGAGCAGGCCAGGTAGCAATCCGCCGCCATCGCATTCGGGCAGCATCACACCTACGAATCTCCCGTCGCCTGGACCGCAAGGCGGTGGTGGCGGTGGCGTCGTCGTTGGCGATATGCGTCAGAGCCATGGTGGCAATCCTGGCAGCGGGGGTGACTTCGATAATGGGCCGCTGCTCAAGCGCTCGCGTATCAGCGAGGGCTGGGCGACTTAATGGTAATGGTCGATGGTGTTTTTTTTGTATGTGTGTTTTTTTTTATTACTTGTTTCTTTGATAATGTGTGGTTCTTAGTTTGAGATATATTTATATTTGAATATATATATATAGTGGTATTGTAGTTGGTATAATCGTCAGGTGATTTTGTTGTAAGAGTAGAAATAGTTTGCGTGTATATGCATTGATATATGAAATTGATCATTTTGGTATTTTAGAATGTTTTGTTTTTGTAATATTATGTAAATTGAATCTTGAATACATAATCAATAAAATTTTTACGTTTAAAATTACAAAATTTTAAAAATAATTAGCAGACATTAACTTTTTTTTATGTGAAGAAACTTTAAAGTATAACTAATACATTGCAAATCATTGTGAAAAATAATTTTTTAGTACAACTAAAGACAAATTTCTTATTAAAAGTCTTCAGCTCAATTTTGTTGCAAAAGTAACCAAAAACAACTGTATTTGCAGGTGTGCACCCTCGATGCTAGTCGCGTCGTCGAGCTCTCACGGCGGCGACGACAGTTACCTGGTGCCGAGGCGAAACGTCCACCACCACCACCATCACCAGCAGCAGCAGCAGCAGCAGCAGCATTACCATCATCTCGAGGGTATATCACAGCTGACATCGATGGCAGCGACGGCGGCGACGGCTCGCGCGGTACAACCACACCAGCGACGTGCGTGAACGCGAAGCGGACGAAAAAAGAAGAAAACTCGCGCAGCGGGAGAGACAGAAAGAGAGAGAGAGAGAGAGAGAGATAAATGCCTGCGTACATTTGCTCCTTCTGTTTTTCGTCGTCGCGCGGGGACTTGTGCTCTTCTGTCTCTCCTCTCGCGTAACGGAAGTAGCAGCAGCAGCAGCGACGGCAGCGGCAACAGAGAAGATAAATCTGTTATATATATTTTCGTGAGAGAGAGCGAGAGAGAGAAAGAAAGAAAGAGAGAGAAGAGAGCAGTTAACAGGAGAAGAAGAAGACGAAGAAGAAGAAGAAAACGCTAACGTAATGAGATACGTTTACATGATAAGAAGCGCGCGCTGATATCATGATGATATGATTGATATAAGAAAAAAAAATAATGTGGTGCCATAATGTTGAAACTTTATATAAATATATATAATATATGAATATTATATATATACACACGATGGATATATTATATATATATATTTTCATGTATATAAAAAAAAAAATAATAAGAGGTGTTGTTTGTATATATACGTCACGGGCGCGAGCCTCCGTGCGCCCGCCCACCCCCGCGAGATCACTCCGAGTGCAATGACGACGACGACGAGGTGTAGAGAATGAAGAATTGTAATAGCGGATGAGAAAGAGAGATTCTAACCGGACGCGTATTCAGAATTCAGCAGCGACGTCGTGTGTACGAGCGAGCGATGGGAATGGCTTTAAACCGCGTGTTGTCGAATCGAGAGAAAGATAGAGAGAGAGACACTGCACAAAGATGATGATGTAACAAAAAAAATGTGTGTGTGTGTGAGAGAGAGAGAGAGAGAACTTTTCCCTTCGTGTTGACAATTCGCAAAGGAGATGAGATATGTCGAGAGAAAGGGAGCGAATCGGTCAAAGGCGCACACGCACTTACGTACCCCCGCGCGCGCGATTGTTGTGTTTGTTGTACTTGGTATGGTGGTCTAATAAGAGCAGCATAATCCGTTAATAAGAGCCACACGCGCGTACACGCGGTCAACATTGTAATACACACACACGCATATCCATACACCTCTTTTACGTGTTTTCTCTTTTTTTCTTACCTTTTTATCATAATTATAATTATTATTAATTATTATTATTACTGCTACCTTTTATTTGCCATTCGAACGGATAGAACATTTGTGCGTACTCGATCTAGTCATTTAAGTCGTTTCTTTTTATCTTTTTTTTTTCGTGTCTTTAATTAACGAATGATTATTATTATTATTATTATATCTTTGATTGACCTCTTTCTTTTCCTCCTTTCTTTCTTTTCTTTTTTTTTTAAAGATTGACAAAGAGAAATCTACATTGATTTAAATTTTACGTTTGTAATTTTAAGAAAAAAAAAAACTCTTCGTGCAAGAAATGACGAGGATCTCACACACGTTGTACGACGATGATAACGATGACGATTCTTTTTATTTTGTTAATTTTAGTGGAGTTACATTAACGGTCTATGCCTGCTGAGAAATGCGCGAAAGTCGGCCACTGTACTCAAATTATTCATATTATATGAGAACAAGATTCGAAATTAATATATTATATATATAAATATATATTATAAAAAAAGAAATACTATTAGGTAGATAGTTAGGCATATGATGTATAGCATTGTTTTAATGAACAAATTTACACACACACACAAACTCATATATTGAAAAAAAAATCTATATGACTATATTGTGCAGTCAAACTCCTCAGATTGCCTGTTTATTGAGGATAATAGCGAAGGGTAAAGTGCAGTTTTCTTGCGTTTCTTGAACGCAATGTGTTTGTGCAATCGGACATCGATCACGCCTCGATTCCGTTTTAGTAAACTGAAAGGTCTGACTGCATACATTTTTCACGAGTATTTTGCACATTTGATATTAAAGACGAAGATCGATGAAAAAAAAAACGTAAAGTAAACCAACCCATACAAAGATTATATTGAAACCCTTTTAATGCCTAAAGTAAAGGACAAAAAAAATTTGAACGTTTGACGAGGGCTCGTCTCACAAGTATGTGTCGATTTCTAGATGTCTGTGAAAAAAAAATTGTGACCATTGGCTAATGTACTATTATATACTAAAAAAGAATATATGAAAATTTTTCTAAAAAAATCTTAGCGATTTTCGCGTTTTAACGAGAAAAAAAGTGACAAAAAAAGTGAACCTAAATCGTAACGAAATTTTCAAGTTTGTACATAAAATTTTTTTACGCCACTCGCATCGCGATTCAATTTCATCGTCAAAGGATTGTGCAATTATGTCGAGAGGAGAAGGAGGAGAAAGAGAACATCGGGAGAAAAAGATAGCTACTCTTCTTCTAAGCGTGTCTGCGACGCCAGTTTCTTCTCGCGCGGCTCTCGACCACCATAGAAAAAAAGTAAACAAATTTCAAGAAACCGTTTGTCGTCCGTTTTTTCTACACGCGATATTTGATATTACGTGTGCAACCGCGATGTGAAGCTGAACCAAAGTTTGACGTTGCATATTATATATAATATATATTTATTTATATATTGAGGCGACGTTGTATAGGCTACATCTGTATCGTGTATAACGTGCAACGAACATATGAGAGTGAGGAGAAACGACGCGCGTGGCCGGGACGATTGCGGTGCGACGGATAAAAAGAAAGCGCGCGAAGTCTTTGTAAAAAAGTATAGATTTTAAAAGAAAGAAGTATATATAGACTCGTATATATTTGATGAAACAACGGGACGCGTTTAACGTGCCGACATTCTCTCTGGAGCCTTGAATTCTATGCCTTAATAATCCTTATCGTTATCTCGGAAGACATATCCTCGTGAGAATTGCTCTCGTGTGAATTTATTAATCGACGAATGAGTAAAAGCTATTTAATTGCAAAGGATAAATATAAATAAGGTAAATTACAAAAAAAAAATATGATAAAAGTAAAAACGAGTACATAAATGTAATTTAACTGTATAATCTTAATGGAGTACACAGGTATTTTGAATAAATAGTGCCTGGCACCATTTGTGGCCCTCCTGTCATTTAAACTATCGTGTAAGTGTGAGAGAGTGCGAGCGAGAAAAAGAGAGGAATGATATAAAGTGCGAGAGTGCGAGAAAGACTTTCGACGACAAAGAGCCGAGAAATTAACGCGTAAGACAAATACATATTATATAGGCATCTCCGAAGACGTTGACTTCTTTCTTTTTACGTTAAATTTTCATCTTTGTAAATCCTGCGAAACGCAATCTCGCGAAACCACATTGGAGGCTGTACGATGTTGTTTGTTAATTTGTATGTTAATAAAGCGTTAATCTGAAAATAAAATTGGTGATTTATTAATGAACGAACGGTCGAATGAGAAAGAAGAAACTACCTCCGCTGTGCTTTCGTGCGAATCGTTAACTATACAGAGCGAAAACGATGTTTTTTCTTCTAATTTTTTTCGTTTCTTGTCGGTGTGTGTTTGATAATAGAGAGAAAGCAACACGAATATTCGCCGTTATGCATATGAATATAAATATATATGTACGTATATTATATAATCTCCAGTTTTTAAGATGATCACAAAGTGCAATCTCTTAGCCAACACACTTTTTATCAAATGAGAAAAAAATTATAAAGAAGTTGTTATTTTTCATATAAAGATGATACGATATTTAATGTTTCGAAGGGGAGGAAGAAAGAGAGAGAGAGAGAAAAAGAGTGCGATGAGAGAAGGAGAAAGAGGACGCGGGGAGAGGAAAGAGAGATTGCTGTAATGAAATTTTCCTATTGACGCAAAATTTCTTTGTGAACGTATTCTCACTCGCTGGATGACCACCAACCACCACATACTATAATACACATAATACATACCGATTCCTCGTTCTCGGCGAATGGGAGAGGGACGACTGTGCAAGAGTGATGGTGATGCTGGTGAACGAATGTTTCAATCCCGCCAACCCCCGTAAATCCACAACCCGCTTTTTTGTACAAAAATACCAGAAAAAAAAGAAGAAAACTATATTAACGAACGTTGTGGCGAAAATGACAAAAAAAAATTCACTACTCTCTGTCCAAGCCAGTGTGATTAATTGTAATAATAAAATAACGAAACAAAGATAAAAAAAAAATATGATACAAACACTATTTGTCGATGGACGAGTCGATCGGATTATAATAAATGGACCACTCGATGTTTAACCGAAGAGGAAAAATATAAATGGAATGTTTAACCGAGCGAGAGATGAGAAAAAGGGTTCAGCGGAGCCGGACAAAGCTGCCATCGTAATTACATGTTAATTTCACAGACACAGACATACCGATCACTGCAACATATAAATGAAAGCCTTGTTTTGTCGAGTTGTTTTCTCGCAGGCGACACGATGCGTCTTTATATAGTCATTGTATGGATCGAAAAATCGAGTCTTGTTTTTTCTTTTTTTTTTAAAGAGATGACTTCTTTTTTTTAATTGTGATTTATTAAAAAAATGAAAGAAAAACACTGTATGACGCGATTATTATTATTATTATTATTATTATTATTATTATTATTATAATTAATATTATTATTATTATTATTATTATATATCGAGTTTTAGAAAAGAAATTGAAAAAAGAATGTTATTTAATAAAGAAAATTTAAAAATCTCTGAAGGTGTTTATTCTTCCGCGAGACGAGAGAACGTAAGAGAGTGAGAGACCGACGTGTTCTAACGTCACGAAAGAGCTTTATCGAGATGTATGTATGTTCATATGCATATTATATACGTCTCCGAGAGGGAAAAAAAACCCGGGCGAGATGCAATCGTGCCATTTTGTCCGTCTCCGGTGCTGCATACACAAAAACTTATATACACTTCACATACTAATACATACACACACACATATATATATACACACGTCCATGTACACATTGTGATCGGAGCTGTTTGCGTTTTGCTCGTATATGTATATTACGCGCGTATATAGGGAAAAAAGAAATACGATGGACGAGGAGGAGAAGAAGGAGATAAGGAAAAGCCCGCGTATATATTTTGCTCTTTGTCGCGCTAACTCCCGCGCGTGTATATGTAGACTTTCGACATTAGCATTTGTTCGCGCGATGTATATTGTATACAACGTATCTGTGAAGCTTTTTAAAAATTTGTTGCCCGGAATCTTACAGAGTATATATATATATATCTATATATTACAACTTAGCGGCGGAGGGAAGATATGTTAATTAGGTATCGAAAATTCGTGAAAAAAAGAAATTGGCTTTATTATATTTTATTCGTGCGTGGATCATAGTCACAATTATAAGATTCAGTTATCGCGTGATTATAGAGAAAAATTTTACGATTGTTCGTTAGGTGGAAAATTTGTACGTTTCGGTTGTTATTATTATTATTATTATTATTAATTCCTAAGGAGATATTGCGCGTAAATTTAGAGAACGAGGGGGAGGATGTATAGCTCTCAGCACAATTAGGGATGACGAGGATATTATTCTTGTTGTATACACGTACGTCTGTTTTCCTTTTCTTCGTTCGTCCTATTATAATACGAAAGGAAGGTTATATATATATGTGCATAGCGCGCGATATAAGACCACGAGACAATTTGTTAAATGTAATGACGTTATATAATATATGGCAATTGTAAATACACGCGAATTTTCGCATGTACACAAATAAAATAAAAAAAGAAACGTACCCACACACAGTCAACTTCGATGTACCTATACATATATTTTTAATATGGATGACAAACTACGATTGTATACCTATAGGATTACGCGAGGAAAAGAAAAGAAGAAGAAGATGTGAACGAGGGATAGAGTGAATAAAAAAAAAAGAAAGAAAAGAAAAAACAAGTCGTAGGTCTTTACCTCCTCTGCGCGCGTCTCTGTACATTCGACTTCGTACGCATGTATATGAATTTTACAGTCATGAAATGAGAAATGGCTTTTCCTCCGAACAACATACATGCATATATATATTTTTTTCGTTCTCGGTACATCTGCCGATGTAACAAGCATTATATACCTCCAGGGTGAAACAGTTCGTACAACGTCGATATACGTACACAATATATATATACAGATATATAAAAAAAATAAACAATTTTTATTAAGCTGCGCGGGATACATAATTGATAAAACTTTCGGTGGTATATAGTGAGAACAGTCTATGCGATATATATATGAGTTACATAAAAGTTTTCTATCACAATTATATATTTTCGATGAATGAGCAACAATGGAGCTTGCATTTGATCGATTGTACAGAAGAAGAAGAAGAAGAAAAAAAAACGTTTAGTATAGATAACAAAAAAAAATAAATAAATTGTAAACGATGCACATAATATACACACACGAAAGCGGACCAGCTTTTTCTATAGCTAATCACGCGCGGTACGCGAACCCGGTGAATATATAATTGTTGATAATATGCACACACAATCTTATACACATACACGTACAAACATACAAGTAAAAAAAAAAGGAAAAATCAGACATATACACAGTACTGTAAATCGATGTAGGATAAAGGAAAAAAAAAGATAAATAACAAGTCAATGTACTAGCCACAAATGTTGTCGCCGTTCTCGAGAGCTTGTATTTAACCGAATCGTTTATAATAAATATATATATATACATACAATTAATCAGCGCGACGAGAGAGAGAGAGAGAATTAACAATCGTGTGATCTTAGGTCAAGAGGTATGTATGTGTGTATGTGTGTGTGTGTACGGGTACAGGCGTTGTATATCGTGTAAGATTGTATTTATTTTTTTAGTCAAGTCGACGCAATTGTTGCTCAAATAAATATATATATAACTCGATGTAGCTTCTAAAGGCATAAAGAAGACGATAACGAGGAAGAAGATGGTGAAGAAAAGAGATTTTTATCGTTGTGAGCGATTGTAACTTTTTGAAATCCTTTTTCGTCAATAAATGATATAAAGGGGAATATGGCGAAGAAACTCATGCACGCGGTAGAACCAATAGAAAAAAAAACAGAAAGAAAAAAGAAAGAGAGAACGACGACTCCGCGCGTTTATTCGTCAATATATATATATACCAAAAGCCTCTGCATCATGGACACGAGACACACTTTTTTCTAATAAGATATAAGCGATCGCGACGCGACTACTTTCGATACCTATACCTGAACCGTATAGTTTACATAAATGCACACACTCATAATAATAATATACGCGCGTACGTACCATTGCATATAAATATATATATATATATATAATAATATATATATAGATGAAGAAGAAGGAGAAGAAGAGGAAGAAAGGAAACACAAAGGGAAACGCTTACCACGTCTTTTCTATTATGAAAAAAATATATAGTTTATCTTTTAAACGAGGACGAACTCAGAAACTCATCCTCTCTCGAGTGATATATAAATATAAAAGAAGAAGAAAAAAAAGTTATAACGACGGGCAAAGTGTGCTAATTCATCATGCTTTTTTCGAAGAGTACGCATGTGCGATGTTACACAAATTAACTCATCTCTTGGAGACATATCCGCACGGTGTATAATGTGTATGTAAGTATACTGCACACGAAACCGTGCGAAACGAAGATTTTATTATTATTATTATTATTACTAATACTAATAACTACTACTGCAAACTACTAACTACTACACATCATCGTCGAGTCGAGTACGTACGTTAATATACTTATAAGGGCATATAAATTATATATATATATAGATAAAATAGCGCGTGTAATAGCTCTGCTATACTGTTACTTGTAAACCTGCGCTGATTTTGTATACAATGCAGAGGAAGGATCGGTATGATATGATAACGACGTTGAATTTTTGTAAATGTGCGATACGAGGAGAATGGTACTTAAAGTATAGGGGATGAGTAAGAGGGAGAGAGAGGAAATGAAGAAAAAAGTTAAAGTTAAAGAAGAAAGATAGAATGAATAAAGCGCACTATATAAGTAACCGCACATGCTGAGCATTATGTACACTGGAAAAAAAATTCCGTTCGTTCAGTTTCGCACACACACACACGCGCGTATAACATAAACACACAGACAGACAGACAGACAGATACACTCGCTGGAAATCTTCGCAATACTCGCAAGTATGATACAGTAGATAGTGAGAAAGAAAGAGAAAGAGAGAGTGAGAGAGAGAGAGGAAGAAGACGTAAAGTTTAAAGAAGAGAAAAAATGCACGCATATACACGCATCACATTCATGACAATGTAGCCGCGTATAATAATAAAATAATAGAAACGAATATAGTTAATGATGCTGAATAAAAATGGAGCAAATCCCAGAGAGTAGATGCGAGGCCGTCTTTAAACAAAGAATATATAGATATATATATATATATATATATATAATTATCACGATTATTATACGCAAGGAACAAGATAATGAAAGAAAGAAAAAAAAAGCAGCAAAAAAAAAACAAGAAAGTAACTCATATAGTGCCATTGTAAACTGACTAAAAACCGAACTTTGCGTTTTACAAGTATGATATCGTGTGTAGAAGAGTATACAAGTGAGTGAGAAAGAGAGAGAGAGAGAGGAGGGGAAGAGAGGAAATTCTAACCACCCCGCGCGCATATACACCGAACTTTTTACATTTTAGCCGGATACACTATATTGTGCGTAGCGTATGATACATAATATATACTATACAACGGGGGAGGGAAGAAGAGAGAGCAAGAGAGGAAAACTAAAGGAAAACAAAAAAACTCGGTTTTACGTTTCTCTATAATATGTACAAGGGAGGACGAAAAGGAGAGTCGTAATCCTCGCACGTATATATATATATATATATATAATATGAAAAGATGAAGTAATCGTTGACGAATAATAAGAAGAAAAAAAAACAATTATAAATATATATATATTATGTATCGTGTAAAACTCGGATCTTCGCGAGAATACAAGAGTATATATACACATACACACGTAACTATACACACTTACACACACATATAAATGGCGTTACATAAAATTATATATTTACATATAATTTTATATGTTATAATGATATATGAAGAAGATTGATGGGAAAGAAGGATAAAGAGAGAGAGAGATATATACAGATATATATTTGTTTCGTTTCCGAGGACGATCCTTAATTCTCGCGCCAATCGTGTCCTTGGAAGAGCCGTTAAATGTACATATACATACTATATTATACATATAACATAAAAAAAAGAAAATGAAGAAAGAAGAAGTGTCCCAACTACATATATACTCTATATACGCATATATAAGAGCTCTCGGTTTTTTTTTTCTTCCCCTCCTCCTCCTTCGCACATTGCTTAAATAAGTCCCTCTCGCGCGCGGTCTTATATATAACGACGACGAATTCGCGATTGGTTCGCACGACGATGACGAACATATATATTATATTATTACAAATATATATATATATATATAATACACGACGATGTGAGAGAGACATGCGAGACGTGAGATTGAGAGAAAGCATGATACCCTGCAGTGCACGCACACGACGTGTTACACACACGTACGTACGATGATGATGATGATAATGTATTAATGCGCGCGCAAAATTGTTGTGAAATTGGGTGTACGAGTGATATGTATATGAGAGAAAGAGAAAGAGAGAGAAAAGCGCTGTGTACTCACCTGACGCATTATTATTATTATTATTATAATATTATATACTATTATAGGTATGTGAAAACTATAAGGTGAGCGCGACGTGTATGTACATATACATTATACCATATATATATATATTATATAATATACGTCTGCAAGCTCACGCAACACAATTCTGGTGCTCGATATTAAAGCCGAATGATGATACGCGGCATGTGTTATATTGTCTGTGTGTGTGTGTGTGGGTATGATGTGCGTTCCCCGTTTTTTTTTTTGTCATTGTTCATTATGCGATTTTATTGATATTGCTATTATTATTATTATTATTATTATTATTATTATAGACATTATTTTATTATTGATTGATTATTGCATTATTATAAATATATATATATATTACATTATTATATCTTTATTGTGTATTTTAACGATTGCATTAATTATTATGTCATTGTCGCCTATATAATTATGTTGGTCAGTAAAAGAAGGAGAAAAAAAAAGATGATGATGATAAGCGAGAGCGTGATGTGCATATTATATATATATATACATATAGTCTATAAACGATAGTATGCCGCGATGTATCTGTATAATTCAGTCCCCGCATTATTACTTTTTTTTTCATCCCCCTTCTCTCCCCTGTTCTTCGTTTCGAGTCTGATCCCCCCCGCGCGTGTGTACAGATTATATTATTATATACACACATATATATATACATATGACAAATGCTGTAAAAGAACGCGAATGATCCGAATATTATAATGAACGTATGTGTATAAGCGCGTGCGAGAGTGAAAGCGAAACTTGTAAAACACACAAACGTACACGTATACACACATATGAAATGAAGAAGATGAGAGAGAGAGAGAGAGAGAACGCGAGCGAGTATAAGAAAGAGAGGAAAAAGTGGAGAGAATTAATACACACACGCGACTATTGTGGTTAATATTTCAGTGTATCAGCATAATGATATATGATTATTATGATGTTGCCCATAGAATACATTTTACTTGGTTTTTATATTTCGCTGTTTCTTATTTATACATATATACAATATTATATCAACTGGTTATTATTACATATATATATAGATTACTTGCATCCAAAATTACCCGCCCCTTATTATTACAAGAGCTTTTACTGACTGATATGCGCATATAAGTAGCTTTTCCGCGCGTATATTTCTCTTTTTTTTTCGGTGGCGATGGTTTTCGCGCGTTATGGGAAAGATTCGTATATATAAAAGAACAAAAACATCGGTTTGAAAAACTGTATATAATATGCGCGAATCTTTCACCGCTAAAATCATTCCCACCATGCGTCGTTCGTTGATTTACTCGTTATCCTTCCTATACACGCGCGCATGTGATTAGCATTCGGCAAGGATGATCCGTACGTTAAACTACACGGCCTTACGTTTTTTTTTACGTTGCGCAATCCGATTGCGATTTTGTTTTTGCTTTTTTTTACAGTCGAGGTCGCTGCGGGCTTCGCACGATTGTATATTAGCATATTGCGCGCGTACGCGATACTCTTTATTTCTTTTTTTAAAGAATGAGTGAAGATACTTGGATTTTTGTTCGCATATGCATGATATTTCACTGTAAAGTTAATGAATTTTCGTTTGTTTTTTTTGTTTGCACTGCTTTTTGACCGATGACATGTTGTTTTTCTCGCACATTGTTATATATATACTTGGAGCTGAGAGTTATATAGATATGATGATTAAGAGATTCGAATGAACAATGCACTGTGAATGAGAATTATGTTTTGTTGTCACCATATATATACTGATCGTTGTATAAAATTTTTTAATAGCATTCGTTTTTGTTTTTCACAACCAAATATGACAACACACAAATTGCTGGTATGCATAAACTACAGATTAATAGTCGACAGTCATCTTTCTTTTTCCTGCTTATATACGTACTATATAAATAATATCATTGCACCTACCTTTGTGCGAGTAAAAAGTTTGTGTGAAGTCCATTATAATTACTGCACCAAAGAACTGAAATTAATGTATTGTGACGTCCATCACCACAAGTTTTGTCTTCGCCGGTTCATAAGACGGACGAGAAAAAAAAATCTCAATTAAAAAAAATAATAATCACATTTCTCTCTGCGTGCGTGTTTTACAGAAATTTGTATAAAGAATAATTTTAATCTCTTTTAGATAAACGCTAAAGATAATCCGTCTCGTGAATCGGCCGAAATGAAAACAATCGATATCCTTTTGTAGAAATGCCTTGAAAATCACGTGCCTCAAGTTATCTAAATCGTTCGTCTGCTTTGTCTACAATGTTAAGACGTGCCAGATGAAAAAAAAAAATTAACGTGTACTGACGAATTATTCTTTGTACTGTATTGTGTGTAAATACATTCTTAATAATTAATGTCTTCATTCTGATGTTTTCGACTCATACATTTTCAAGCATTCAGTTTTTTTACACTTTTTTTTAAGTCCAAAATTGTTTTATTTTAATCACAAGATGTAAAAAATTATGAGTTTGTTTTTACTAATTATTTTTAAATTGTTTTTTTCGAAGTATTTCAAACAAAAGTTTTTCCGTTGTAAAATAAGTTTTATTTTATTTTCATCTATTTACAATGATTATAATTTGTTATTGAATAAAAACGAATGGGTAAGTACATAATAAAAACTTGATTACACGATATAAAAAAGCTTAAATACGTAAACATTGATTCAAAATTATTACGCTTATGTTTGCTAATATGAAAATATAAACAAAATTTATTCAATTGACAGTAGTTGTAATAAGGTAATGCATTTCATTTTGTCAAATCCATATAATTTTTATTACACACAACTTGCTGTATACAAAATTGCAGTGCTCTTTACATAAGTTCGTCCGAAAATACAAAGGCATATAATTATTATTTATTATAAAAATCTCTAGGCTGTAACTGCAGATGTGTTGTACTGCTGTCAAACAAAGGAAAACAGACACCTTGTCGCGTTCAATTATTACAGATATAAATCAATTATAGCAAGTCAGGATGACACAAGGAAGATAAAAAATATTTAATAAACATCTAAATTAATAAACTGCCGTGTTTCCTTTTCGCTAACACACACATTAACGGGTTAAACGAGATATTAGTTAACATTTCCAATGAAAAGTTCGTCTTATCTTCTTTGTTTTCCCTTCCTTTATCTTTTCTTATAATAACGTCCTTCCATTTCCATCATTGTTAGAAATATAGATTCGTTTATAGTAAAAAATATCTCGTATAATTATGCATTTGTTGATTTTTTTTCTATACATTATAAGGCGAGCGGTAAAGTAAATGCACATTTTTCACGCCTTTTTCATTGTACTTATAAACTCGTTCTTTCAACACGATTTGTCAACCGTCAAAACATAACTTAAACGATTAATTTAGATCATCGAGACTCTCAAGTACACAAGCTTTATTATTTAAATCAAAAGTAAAAAAGAAACAAATTTCAAAGGCAGTAGTAGATATTCAACTTATTATATATGAAGCTTCGATGGTATATATTTAAACTTATAATT
This sequence comes from Torymus tubicola, assembly GCA_035583055.1. Lineage (NCBI taxonomy): Eukaryota > Metazoa > Arthropoda > Insecta > Hymenoptera > Torymidae > Torymus > Torymus tubicola. Next base: position 7,006,365 of record JAWWEQ010000027.1, on the reverse strand, counting down.
GTTAATTGCTGTCGCGATAGGACACAGATCCAAGGTACATACTTAAAAAATATAATACCCTTAATTGCGAGCTGCGTTATATTATATAGTTACGATAAAGAACAGAATGAACAAAAAGAATCTTCGGAAGCTCTCTATCTCTTAGTTTTCTGCTTCACCGAAAAAATAGTCACCGCAATACTATCGAATCAAGCTATTAAATTCTCTAAAGTTACAAAGGAAAAAATAAAATATATAGCTGCGATCGAGACGCAAACATTAAAAAGTTTTTTTGACATTTTTCAGTAATAGTTTTGTAACCTTCGAGAGTTTAACGCTAAATTTCATTTGTAATCATTTATATCCTAAAGCCTGAAAGCCTGCTTAGGAAAAATCTTTTGTCTGTGAATAGTAATTTTTTCTTAAACAGTAATCTTCATGAAATTCACATAACTCGACAGCGTTCTTCACCTTTAGGATCCCCCTGAAACACAAAGAAAACGAAATATAAATTATGAGTTTGATGCGTTATTGAAACCCAACCATAAATATAAATGAATCAATTTTAGTTAGTGATAATGTTTGAGCATACTGAAGCACCTAGTTACATGAAGCCTTAAATAAAAGTCGTTACACCAAATTTGATATTAAAATCTGTTTTAAATTTAAATAGTTAGAGATAAGCAAATGAGTGTAAAGACAGACAGCTCTGATTCATTTTTAAATGCGTGAATAGGTGTATGACAAGAATAAAAATAAACTGAAAAATAAAGGAGAAGTTAACAAATTAATTGTGAAGTAATAAAATTATATAGAAACACCAATAGTGGCTTCGATGCTTTATACCCAATCATTCTGTAAGTAATTGCCTCCCAGGGCATAACTAAACTTGCATTTCCTGTGCTTGCAACCAAAAGTCAGGTTAAATTAAGCATGAAACATATTCAGCGAACATAAAATTCCATTTCAGACTAGGTGTAAGCCAAATAAACCTGAAGTATTACAATAGTGTCAGGTAGGCCGCATATCTTAATGCATTAATATACAATTATCATTCTCGTGATCGCAGTTTTGCGTAAATATTGGTGAACAACTTACGTTGACTTGCCCATCAGAGCTGTGTGCCGTCGCACTTAAAATGGGTTGAAGAAAAAAGTTCTTCTCTATGGAAACAAAAGCGAACATTGTGAATGTACCAACCCCCCACATGTGGTATTTTTTCGCATTTCTTTTGTGTCAGTATAATTTCTTTTTTTCTCTTTTGTATGACTGGTGCAGGACAATTAAAAATGCTAAGATCATTACTACAATTTTTTTATGATATAACCTCTAATATTTGCAAACACTACCCCTTGTTAAAAAGTATAATTTTTACTCTACAAGATTAGTTTGTCACCAAAACTTTCTTTGTCGCCGCACCATTTTCAAAATACTGCTTTTAAAAAAAAAAATCTTGTGTACAACTTACTTGCTGATGGTGAAGCTCTTCTGGCGCTCTGAACAAGTTTTCCCTGTGTCGTGCAACAGACGTGGTGTACTGGTTCCTCTTTCTTTCTGACGTTGCCATTTCCTATAAAGACCACAAATATAATCATTAGCACTATTCATCATATCTACATCTCATTTCTTATTGTATTTATACGTACTTCTCCATCGTTGTTAACAAGAATCGTGATCATGGTGTCGGAGACAAACCACTTCTGCTCTTTCATGACGACATTCGCTGGCGGCTCGTGATTCGCGCCAACATCAGACGACCAGACGGTTACGGTCGCGCCAGGTTCCAGTTTTGCGGTCCTGTGGAACTTGAACACCGTCTCCAAGTTTCCGGCCTTGCGGATCAGCTGCCAGCCGCTTAGAGCGATTTCCTATGTTCAAAGAAAGAAACGCACGCGAATGAGTTTCAAAAGTATTTCTTGTGATCCTTTGATTGGGGTGTATATTGTTAGTTGTATGTTAGTATTATAGAAGCTATTATTCTTTCGATGTCTCCTTTATTATTGAAGCACATTAAATGAAGTTCTAAGACCAACGTTGACTTTTTCGAGTATAGCGAAATTTTCGGCTCGAATGGATAATAATTCAAAAAATCAAAACTTAACAAAACACATTTAAGCTGCAACACTTTTATTTAATACAAAAGTAGAAAAAAAAACAAACACAGAGATAATCATAAATGTGAACAGAAACATCATAATCTCTTCTTTTAATTAAATACTCGAACAAGTATAAATATCTTCGCACATAGGCACTAAAGGTTTCAACACTTCACTTGTAAACTCAAAGAAAAAGAGAAAAAGGAATGGAAAAAGAAGTATGATCAAACGCGAACTATTGATAAACTTGTTTGCCAATCGCGGATCAATCATCATCATCATCACCACCATAAGCGACTCACTTTGTTGCCCTTGTTGTAGAGCTTGACGAAACGGCCTTGGGTCTCGGTTTCCTTGATCTCAACGTCGCCACGCGCCGTGTTAACAAAGCTAAGGTCAGAACTGCTGCGTTCCTCCGATTCCTCGACAACGGTACGCTTCCTCTTGCCACCGCGCACGGGTGTAGCGCGGGACGGAGTAGCTCGGCTGCCAGATACAGATACAGAGGGCGACTGGATGGGTGTGATGTTCAACCTGTAAAATAATTACATTATTTAGTATAGGTTGAAACTCTTGCATCGTTATTTAAATCTATTATTAATTTTGTAAAAATAAAAAATCAAACACTTTAATCCTTTTTGCTCGATTAAATAATTTTCATCACAATTACCTGGCTTCCTCAGACTCCAGGAGTTTTCTGTAAGCGGCGATCTCGAGATCGAGAGCCACTCTAATATCCATAAGATCCTGGTACTCCTGCAATTGCTGAGCCATCTCGTCGCGCATGCGTGCCAATTCAGCCTCCATCGCTGCCAAGTTCTCCGTATGACGAGAGCGTTCGTTCTCGCGGAGATTCTCCAAATCCCTGAGAGAAAAAAATAAACACATAATGTTACATTTTATGAAGCTACATTGCATCTCGTTTTTAAAACCAATACTTTATTGAGAATCACACGTTCAAAATATATACGATAACAACGTGGATGGTTCGGATAGTATCGATATTCATTTCACATTTGAAAGCGATAAAAGTTACGAAATCTAAAATCGGTTAAAATTACTTTTGACGTTATGATGTAATGCAGTTTTGAAAGCTTTTCAATGTCAAGATGTCAAAGTTCAGTATAAAAGTTTAGATTATGCATGAATTTCTCAATTTTTAGTAGAATCTGTGCTGCAGGAAATATCTGCCGGAGATAAGAGAAAAATATATCATAGCATTAAAATACACTGTAATAAAATGTTAACCAGACATTTCTCGACAACGTTTCTCCTAAATTTCAGGCCAAGGATTTGCCAAAAATTTTCAACATCACAAAGCGAATTCGTAACAAACAAGCCGTGTCAAAATTTATACAAAGAACACACCCGACATTCAAACGATAACCAAGCAGTTGTTCAGCTGCCAACAACTTTTTTCTCTCTACTTCTTTCTGCTTTATCACCAATATAAAAATTATACAAAATCTTACCTGATACGAGCATTGAGGCTGTTATTAGCAGTCTCGAGCTCGTTGATCCTGTTATTAAGACCTTCGATCCTGGTACGCGTCTGACGTAGTTCCTCAACCGCAAGAGTAGCAGCACCACTGTTACGTTGCGCGTGCGACGTAAGATTCTTAATCTTGTTCTCGTAGAGGAGCTCGATTTCCTCGCGATTAACGCGCATCTGGCCCTCGTACTGATCGCGAAGCTCCTGCAGTGACTGCTGCAGCTTAGCCTCGTACTGCTCCGCGAGACGGCCATCGATCTCTGAGATTTCGACCTGTAAATTTTTTTGGTTGCTGTTAGCTTTTTATTTTTCAAAATAATTAGAATAAATACTATATATGTATATTAGCTTTTCGTTATGTTCTCTGTACAGAGTTTTACATTATAGTACGTGCCCGAAATTCATATGTGATATGATAACATTACGAATGATTTAATATATCATTGTTTAACATTTTTTCGAAAGATTAATAACATTAGTATATAAAATAACTACACGTATTTCCGATTTCGTTTATTTAAAATTTCACATTCCATTTTATTAACAATCAACCCAAACCAAATAACTTTTCATACCTTTCAGCGATCCCCACTTCAAAACCGCACCGCACTTATTACATCCCCGTAACCCAACCCCCCTCCCTCACTTCACCACTACACAACTGTCTACACCCCTTTCTTTTTTTCTTTTTTTTTTTCTTAACTCACCTGTCGTCGAGAGCGTGTCTCAGTAAGCTCCTGCTGGTACACCTGGTCCTTAAAGCTGATATCTTCCTTAAGGCTCTGTATGTGGTTCTCAAGGTCGATACGTTGTAGTGTCTCCTCCTCGAGGTGCTTGCGCGTATCCTCAAGTAGCGCGGTCAAACGATCGACTTCCTTCTCGAGTTCGCGCTCGCGTTCGGCGAGCTTCTTGCGTTCAGCTTGGGACTGATTGTATTGGGATTGTAGATCGTTGCAACGCGTCTCGTAGATCAATAAGTTGCGCTCGGCTATCTGCAAGTCCTTTGTGCGTTTCTCTAATCTGTGTAGGGGTGAGAATGAATAATTGAGATGAGTTAGTTTAATGAATATATATATATATATATATATGTGGAGATATTAACGTATTATATAGATTTTTAGGCTGGAAGATTGTCAAGAGATACACTGGATATTTTTTTTTTTCTTCATTTGTTTTTAATAGCACTGAAGTATAAATATATCAAATCTTGGTTCTCAAAAGGTCGACATAAACGCTAATTACATTTTCTATAGCCAAAACAAACCAATATTTATACATGTTACAAAATAAAAAGAACGCGAGTCAACGTTTTTCTTAACATCATAAAATACCAACTCTGTTTATGGAACACCTTTCCACATATATAAAAAAAAGAAAATATCCCTCGTTACAACGACGATAATCTCTCTCGTAAATATAAGATATTACACACCAAGCCAATCGATTAGAAACATTGTCCGCCGGCAGTGTTAGCGCGCGTTGCCGGCGACCACGTCACGCAGCTAATATTACACCCGACCGTAAACTTGAATTAATAGACGAGAGAGACGACAAGTATAGGCGGACACTCGACTCGTTCAAGGCTCTCTCAGTCTCTCCCGCGTATATACACAGCGTAATCATAAACATCCATTGATCAGTAGTACAATATTTTACCAGCTTCAATTCCATAGCAAAAAAAGATAACATTCTACACCCACGACTAATAAACCAGGCCAACGGCCTACCAAAAAAAGAAGAAGAAAACAGTATCTCTGTAGTACATCTGGTGGCTTTAAAAAAGCACACACACACAGCACAGTCACTCGGAGAAAGGGCCCATCGATCCGGGCTCGAACGGAAGTAGTAAACGTATGTGTATGTATATGTATATACAGCGCTGCAGGCTTCGTTAAGAAGCGGCAGTGGCAAGCAATTGTGGAGAGATTACCCGGTCTACGTGACCTGACCTATACCGGTGAATGTAGTTGTAAGAGAGAGAGAGTTTTGTATATACGTATGAGAAAACGTTGAAACTATGTATAGGTTAAGCATTTCCATAACCACGGGCATTGGAATTCTCGCGTATATATATATATATACATATGACGACGATGGGACGCGTGACGCCAGCAAGCTCTAACCAAGCGATCTGACATCATCGCAATGCGTCCGCGGTGGCAGCCACGCGGTGCGTGCGATAAACAAACGAATCGGATATTAGTTATACCTACAGCATGGCCCTCGGCAGGTGTAAAAATAGTTAGCAATGGTCGTGGTATAGTAAGAGATATCGAAGGTTTACCGAGAATTGGTTTATCCTTGTCTGTTTCTTTTTTGCCAGAGTGGAAGTGGTGACAATATGACGTGGGATTCGAGGATATCGTTTGATTTTCTTCTTGAGTTTTTTTTATACTTAAAGAAACGTTAGATACTACTTCATTTTCTTTTTTGGGAGGGGTTAACGATAAAATTATTTCGACCTACAGTATAATGCATCAACGTAAAACCGGCTGATAAATACACTGATATAGAGAAATGTAGGAAAAATACCCATGTACTTTTCGTTGATATTGCCAGAGTATACCAGAAAAAACATGGGAATTTTTTCCTACATTTTTCTATCAGAGTATACATAACATATATATAATGTCTATATAGAAAAAGAGAAAATACCAAAGAAACCTGACGCTTCTCATTACCACCGCACGCGCGTCCATAAGCCATCAACCTTACGCGACCGCCGCCGCCGCTTGCATTATATACTTCGCGTACATCCTGCGCGAGGGCGTTAGTCCCGCGCACCGGGCCCACGCCTTTCCTCTCCTCCTTTCGCGCGAGCGCATAATATATATATACAATATAGCGTATATATGAGTCAGAGCCGAAAATTCATTCCGCGCACCGTAAGGCGCGGTTATACCGCGTATAAAGGTTTACACGTACTATATGTATTGTATAAAGGGATATACGAAAGGAAAGGAGGATTGTATCGAACGCGTGGGTGAAGATAGAGAAATTAAGTGAGAAATTGATGATTATAGGATAAACTCTTTTTCTGGTATATAATTGATGATCGCGCGTAGTTAAACAGTGAACAGAAATTTTCCGGTAGTTATAGTGTGCCACCGTGGCCTGACGATGATAATGATGACTAAGGCGGCAGGGGTCCTCTGACTATGCGGGTTTTTCTTTTATACTGTTTCAAGCATCGGGCGCGTAGGTCAAATAGCGACTTCTTTTTTTTCTCTCTATTTTATTTACACGTGCATTTCACCATACGCACTATAGCACACCGCGCCTCCTGCGTTTACCGTTATACACGTTTATTATATATGCATTCGCGCTAAAGCAGTAAAATTCATATATCGATACCGTTCCTATATACACTGCCACACGTTCATCTCTCAATATATTAACCATAAATATAGCAACGTTAACTGTAAATTTAACGATTGTACATACCAACATATATATATATATAAAAAAAAATTAACGAACGACCGTATAACTGTTAAAACCCTACTGAAAACTCTCTCCCACGATCTTATAATTTTTTCTATATATCCAACTCCCAATTAAACAAGACATATATAGCGGGGTCCCGTAATAGTCCACGATATATATCTCGCACACATCTCACCTTCTCTATTTCCGTAAAAGGCGCTATACACACAACGTAACCGGCGCGCGCTTAGATCACGCATAGATTCCAAAAGCGTGTACGGCTATTGCGATTCGTCCGTATATCCTTGGCCCACAATCCATACTGTAGTTTTCTCGTCCCTCATGGTATAAGAGCCACATGTATATACAGATAATCAAGAAAAAACGACAGATGGTTGTTTTTTTACTTTTTAAAAAGGTGTGAACAACATGAGCTAAAGTTTACGCCCGCCCCCCTAAAACACGCGACATCATATATAGTGTCTGACTCACCTTGCACAAACTTGCATTATATTTATACGGTATAACACGTTAACTGCGCCCCGATACCACGCGAATTGCTAAAAAACCTCACACATAACCATCGCCATCATATCTTTCTCCTATACTTCATTTTGCAGTTAACATATACACATACTATATACCGTCGCGTTCTATTTTCGCGCTCGTCTGCTACGACGACGACGACCCACATCGAGAATTTTATTTCTCATATACGCGCGGACACGTCGCGGGGGAGGTCGACGCGTATATATATTACACGCACATATACGCGTGTGTGTATACACATGGTGATTCACATGCGGAGGTCGCGCCTGGAACTATATACATTATACCAGTGTGGTGTGCTTACCGTCACGATAGGGTAGTGGTCAGAGCACGACGAATGTCGAGAGGTTGTAGAAGAATGTAAAAGGGTACAAGTGTAGTGTGCATATTGTATATATACGCGATAACGTTTATAGAAATATAATAAATAATAGTAGCAACTTGTAAGTTTTATTTAAACATTATATACCGATCGTCGTTATCGTTAACATACCTAACCCGTAGCTTATATAGCACAGGCATAATACGTGAACCGCGTATATCGAACCGAACGCAGCTCGGTGTACGTGCGTGTATACCGCTGAATTTTAAGACTTTGTTTTTTCTTTTCTTTTTCTAAAAGAAAAACAAGCCCTTCCGCCGTTTAATTAAGGCTATATACCCGTCTCCTAACCGATGAATTACGACGGTGTAATTATGGAAATGTAGGTACGAAGGTGGGGTACTATATCGTAAAATGTCAACCTTGACTCTTTCTTATATATACATATATATATATATATATATATATATATATATATCGCGTGACACGCGCACGTTTCTTCTCTCTCTTTCTCTCTTTCATTCCATTTGATATTTTTTCTACGTATAAAAGCCTTGACGCAGGTATGACGTCGGTCGTTATACACCGCGCACGAATTTTAGTTTCGACCTGATGCTGCTACTGCCACGCGCCGATGATACAACTTCTATTTACGGGGTTGAGCGAATACCCGTGTATATGTATATATATGTACGTGTATGTGTGTGTAAAAGTGTATGCGAAAGGAAGGAAAGAGAGAGACAGGTTTGGCGTGAGAAGGATGGTAGCTTTACGTGTGTGTATGTGTGTGTATGCCGACCGTGAACTGAAAATTAAACGGTATAAACTGTGGTCGAAGAAGAAGAAACCAAAGGAGGAAAAAACCAAAGGATCTCTTGCTATGCTTTCACGTTATTTTTACTATTATATATAGCAATGGTATGTGTAATATTTGAAAAACAATTATGCAGTAATTAATTTTCTATAGCATATCGCGTACCGGAGAACCGCGTGCGGAAATAATGAGAACCGTCAGATAACGTAAACCATTTCACATTGTGCGTCTGGTATATATATATATATATATATATACTAATTGCCATGACCATCGGTGTGAAAATTTTGCGAAAAATAAGAAAGAGTAGAACAACACATACGCTTGTAATATAGAAACGGAAAACACAACCAAGTCGCGGTTTTAACGATCGCGAATGCAATCAACGTCGAGGATCGCTGCAGGGGCGCATATGCGGCGAGTGAAACGACTCAGCGGGGGAGTTGTGTGTATATATACAGCAGACTAACGGCCAATTCGCATGTGTGCGCGTGGGTCGTCGCGATGAGTGTATGTGTGTGTGTTGCGAAGTGAATAAGGTCTGGGTTAGGAGGTGGGTATGGTTTTTTATTATTACCGTGTGGGTGGTGTATAGGGAGAGAGAGAGAGGGGTTTGGGTAAAAGTTAAATGAAGGTTGGAGAATATTGCGTATGTATGTATGTATAATCGAGTTGTAAGTAAATAAACAATAAAATATATATTTAAATTAAGATGCAACGAGAAGAGACTATGTAAGTCAGCGTCCCTGACACCGAAGAATAAGTAAAGAGACGATGCAGATACACACCCGCTGGTCTCAGCGGTTTGGGTTTAACATGTATAAAGAGGTAAAACTACTAGTACTACTACTACTCTATACGGTGGAATTCAAATTACGCTCGATAAGATACGATGTTTGTTTATCATCCGCCAAGTCTCTCCGTATATATGTAATACGGAATATAAGCGAGATAAGATTGTGAAAATTCGTACTTACGTAGGAGGAGAATAAGATATAAAAAGGCGGGAAAACATGCTAGAGTTACGAAGACTCGTGATTTTTTTTCTTTTTTTTTGATTATTTTTAGAAAATTTGTGTGTTATTTTTAAATATAGATTAATAAAAAAGATGAAAAGATTATTGTGGATAGATTCGAAAGAGAAAATTTCTCATTGCTTGCGAACCGCAACGTTGAGAATCAGATTTTAGATAACGATATATAATGAACGTAAGAAAAAAAGAAAAAAATAAGCGACGATCGCACGGCGGTTATACAGAAATAATTGACCTGAATACTTCTTCGCATGATGATTTGTGCGAATATCGAAAAAAAAACCACTGCTACTGCGGATCCGGTTCGTCATATATACCTCGTTGTACACAAAAACATGATCATGAATTCCTATGTGACATATCGGAACGTTTTACACGGTTGTAGACCACATTTTTGGTATAGGTATATATAACACACTGTTTTTGTGAAAACAACAACGCGCGCGCATCAGACATTGTTTCCGCGGCAGCGATTACACAATCGTACGATCGCTATTTCTCTTTAAACGTATCGTAGATCCACTATCGATTCACCGGAATGCTGATATATTGAAGTGTATTAATGTTGTTCACGTGTGTAAGTACATGTACGTGTATGTATAAATATATGATAATGATTTGTGAAGTGTGATCAATCTGTCTTAGCTTCTTATCTACGTTCAATGAAATTCGATGATATAGTTCGCGATAGAAAAGCTCGTAACTATATATATTGTTCGTCGGTAGGTGAAAAATAGCTTTTTAGCTCAACATAGATACATACATATATATATATATATATATATATATATATATATGTAGTATTAGGCGAATGACACAAACATTAGTAGGTATAATTTTAACGCAAACAAAGACTAGTACATCATCTTTGAGAGATTCTCCAAATCTAAAATTAAATAACCAGTCTACACGTTAATAACCGTCGCAAAATTAATCCACACGTATATATAGGTATCAGAGGTCAAAGACCGTTTCTTCTACATAAAAAAAAATCATCATCGTTTGGCACAACCGTATATCGGATACTCCCCGGGCGTATACGATCGATTTCAATCGTCCCCACGGCTATATCATCACACTTCGCAAAGACTCACTTTCGCTCACACTATATACCATGTCCAAGGGCATCGGACGGCGACCCATGACGTCACCGCGAATTTTTACATTATATTATTTACGATGTTCATTCACATACGGCGATGTTTATTTCATGACCGGTGTTCCCCTCTCTTACACATACACGTGCGCGTATTGTGCAATGTATGTACGATTATTAGAGGACGAGGCGAATATATAGACGGTGATTTCATTAGATGGCATATGGGTGTGCAGATGGGTTACCGTGTTTTTCTTTTTTTTGGACGACGATGCTGGTGTTTTTTCTTGGGAGCCAAACGCAGGAGAGGTGATGTGAAAATTAGAATTAGTAAATATTGACGTATACGCGGTCGTTCGGAGAAGTATGTATAACGAGTATATAGGAGGGTATGTGAATCTTTTACTTTGTAATCTTGAAAAACCAGCTACACTTGCTTGAAAATATACATATATAGACACACAGACGAAAAAAAATTAATTAGAGGAAACAGCATTCCACTAGAGATTAGCATATATATATAGAATCCGACTTTCATCTCCCGGCAAATCATCTCGTTTTTTAATTAGAGTGATGAACTCATATAGACACAACACAACGACGACGATGACCCTCGCGGTTTACACACACACACACGCGTGTTTTGTATATTCTACGTAAACATGATCTCACCGCGCGCGCGCGGGTATATATTTTCGAATCAATAATTACGTAAACTTTAATAAACAGGCATCGTAGGTTACACATCCGGTTGTTGTTATATTATAATTATAAAATCCGATGATAACGCGTGTATCCTAATAAAATAATATTGATAGCGGAAAAAGCGGCGTGAAAAAAAAGAGAGAGAGGGTTGAACGAGATTTAGTGATGACGAAGGGTAAAAGTACGTGGGGAAAGAAAATTATAGCCTTCGTAATGGTATAATACCGGGTTATTGTGCAGGTCTATGTGTTTCCAAAGAGAACGGAAAAGCGCCTCGTAAAGCAGCTGAGTAATGTGTATTACTAGGTTGCATTATTATTATTATTATCATCATCATTAATGTGCATACCGAGGTTACAATTAACCGCGGAATTTTTGTCGTTGTTGACGATTTATTTATACCGATTTCTTATCGACAGACACACGTTATATATGTAGACGGAATTTCATTCATATATCTTTTCGATAACCAACAACGCGTGATGATGTGAAGAAAGAATAGAAAATGTTTAAACTTTTTCTTTCGCGGTTGCACTTGAAGTCATGGTTGATTACGCCTTTTGTATATATATAGTTAGCAATGAATTTGTACGTAGCCGCGAGGTTATTAAATAACCATTCAATTCGCTTTGTAGAATCAGACTCTGAAAAGTCTACTATAATGCGATGTCTCTCGTTCCTGTGACGGCAGTAATGCAATTAGTTAATCGGCCGATTTCGGTCGTAGTGCATCTGTATCGGGTTACACTTTTGATCTTTTTAATTTTAATTTATGACGAAACGGTTCTGTACACTCGTGGAATTAAAAAGAAAGAACGCGAACTATTTTCATAAAAGAAACCACAAAAATCTTCTTCAATCCCGTATCGTACAGAGTAAAATGCAATTGAAAATGCACGGCACGAGGTGGAATTCCAAGCGCCGTGTGCGCTTCCTATATATGTCCATTGAATTACAAACACGCGGCTTTTGTAGTCTCATGCATTTCCATTATCGACTATATATATATATATCTATATGTATATATGTATAATGTCAACGTACTCTCAAAACGCGGTTCAACCTTTAAAAAAAAAAGAAAATAAAAATATACGAAGCCCATGATGTGACCGCTACTTCCTGGAAATTTTTTATAAACGTTTGGAAAAATTCAATAATGATAGTTTCGTTGTGATTCGAGGATATGTTGAAGGTGAAATTCCAATAACGATTTCAAAATATCAATTATATTCAAAAATTCCTCGTTCCTTTTCTTAACCCGCGTCGCAGTGTCACCGACCGGAACAACAAACCTTATACATCAACACCTGTCACTCATATACCAAAACGAAAGTTTATTATCCGAAACTCCGGAAACTATATATAGGTACATACGAGCAGCAAATGTTTACGAAATCCTTGTTTTACAACAGACGAAAAAACGTGCGCGCGGTCGGGTGCATATATACTGTAAACAACCGATTCCTTGGTTTCCCCTTTCTTCCTGCATTTCGAAAAGTTAAATATGTGTATATATATAGATTTATATCTCTACGATTCTCGATAATATCTGATTGTCATCTAGATCTACTTAGAGGGCAATGCGTCGGGGGTATATATATATATACACAGATGCACTTGTTGATTACAACGCGAGGAGTTTTTCGAGGAACCTGCGAAAGTTAGGATTGTTTGTATTTGGATTTAGCAAGCCGTTACGCGTGTTTAAAAAAAGTTGTGTTAAAAAGCCTGCTATCAATTTTTTTTTATTTTTAAACAAAATTCTTTCCATGTGCCTCACCCAATCTCGTATACCTATAATATTTAACAATACCATCCTATATAAATCATTAACTTTCTCAACAATCACCGTCATCATTACTATACAACGATATACCCCATATCTTCCGGGCTTCGTTCTTTACCTCCCCATTATACATACATACACACACACACACACACACATCTATACATAATACACTCCCGCGCTTGTAAAAATAGCCTTGTGCTACATCGCTCCGCTTGTACGATATATATATGTATGTAGGTACCGGCGTCTCATCGTCGTTGTTCTTCCCGGCAAATGTTCTTTGCGCGCGCGCGGCGCTATGCGCAGAGAGTCAATGTTTTTAGGTCAGACGATATGTATATATATATGTATATATATACTTATGACTCGCTATAGCACAGGGTTGACATCATCGCCGTATAGCGAACCGTGACGCAACACCACACAACCGGCGTGCTCGGTGCACACTCGTATATATATATAGTATATATACGTGCACCGGTGTGTCTCGTATTTTACAGAGATCTGTCATATCTATGTATGTATTACGGTTTATTTTTCCGGGAGGGATGTATAAATTTTCTTTCATATATATAGCGAGTACAATATATAGGTGGAAGACAATCGATGGGGATTAATGGAGTGTATATAGAAGAAATGGAAGACACGAATGGTAGAGATTCGTGTGTGTGTGTGTGTGTGTGTGTATGTATGTGCGTATAAGACGAAAATAAACCGCTCGAAAATATCCGTCGTTTTCGCCCGGATGAAAAGAGAGAGAGAGAGAGAGAGAGAGAGGGGAATAACCGGGAGTATATAAGAGAGAAGTGCTTCGATTTGAGCTTTTTGCGATTATATAGCATTTTACTACATATATCTGTGAAAGAGGCCAGGATAAGATATCACCGGTTCGTGATGTCTCCTCTTTATATATATATGTATATACTAGTAGCTTAGCCGATTTTATTCGAGATCACGCACACTTCATTACCTAATATAGGGAGGACACGTTGGTAGAGAGAAAGAAAGCAGCACAACGGGTCATCAGGAAGCTACGAAATGTATTGCGAAATGATTTTCTTTTTGGTAAACGAAGAAATTTTTGACAAGTATATGTATGTATGTGTGTGTGTGTATGTATTAAGATGTATACGCACGCGTGCGCTTGTGTATATACCGTATAAACGCGTGTACCAACGCTTGTGAAATGTCAACAAATTAATTCAAAACGTTATTGTGCAGAGTACCAAAAGATACCTGCTGACCGTGGAATGAAAAATAGGAACTTGTGCTTGTTGTATTATGCTAAAGAGAGAGAGAGAGAGAGAGACAAAGAAAGCAGAGTACTTTTGTATAAACTATGATGGTCTTCTATAGCAATGTAAAATAAAGTGATGATTGGATCACTATTTTAATTAACTCGTATATTTATATTGAATAAGCATAATATTTACATTGATGAGTCAATAAATATTCTGCTGTATAATTTATAAATGATATTACACAATCTCAAACATGATGCTTGGCTATTAATTTATATATGTATGATAATATTTTTAGCGTTTACAGTGTACAAAAGTTACCATACTCTGTTTTATGGGAAAATATTGAAAATGTAATAATAATAGACGAAAATGTTAATATTCAAATATTATTTACATTGTAAATTATTAGACAGCTGAATAATGAAACCATAAACATTCAAAGAATTCAAAGAGCAGTAAAAAAAATCTATCAAATGTACTCTTTGATATCTTGAGGCAGCGCAAACATGATTCATCATTGACTCATAAAAAGCCATAAACCGACATATAAACTTTCTGAATGAAAAGTTTGCTCCGTTCTCCTAAATACTCTCGATTTCAATCTTCCAACCAATTTTCTACATTATATTTCCTTTAGAAATCCAACGTACTTAATGCAAATTATAAATTTTACTCTTTAAACGGTACTCACTTGTTCTTAAGATCCTCATTGTCATCCCAAAGTCTCTTGGTGTCTATCTCCAACTTGGCTCGTTCCCTGGCAGTCTCATCGAGAAGTTTCCTAGCATCAGACAGCTCATGCTCGTACATACTCTTGATGTTGGAGACCTCTCTGGTAACCACCTCCTGGGATGTCTGCACCTCCCGGGTAAGTCTAGAGTTCTCAGACTCGAGGTGGCGCACCTTGTCAATGTAACATGCCAGCCGGTCGTTCAAGTTCTGCAGATCTTGCTTCTCTTGGAGCCGGGAGTAACGCGTGGGACTCAAAGGGCTACCAGGTCGGCCTCGAGTACTCTGCGTTATAGGAGTAGAGGTCGATGGCTGTTGCTGTTGGGAACTTGATGATGAGGTCGTCGTTGACGAACTCGCCGCCTTCTTACTCGTTTTCGTCGACATCTTTGTTATAAAGCGCTACTAATTGCTTGCCGGTGTCTTTCTCACTTGCTTAGCGGCACCAAAGAGAGGTTAGGAGACGACGCCCGGTTATGAGTACACTATCCGAAGATATGTGACTACTTTCCTCGCACAATCGTTTCTCTATTTATTTACGTATACGCACTGTGCTACATACACGCGAGTACACTTTTCTTCAGAGTACACGGGTATTGAGAGAGAGAGAGAGACAGAGCACGCGCGAATTGTACACGTATGGGCGGTGGTATGAATATATGGCGTGCGCGCGGCGGGCCACACACACACACACACACACGCGAAAGAGAGAGACGCTCGTTTCTGACTGATGCGTACGGTACAGTGTACACTACTATACTATACTATACGTGCTCAACGGACAAACGGAACCGGAGAAGTGACGCCGCGCCGCCGCCGTCGATGCCGAAAAGCCGGCCGATGGGCCTGCAGCGTGAGCGCGCGCGCGCGTATAAATGCAGAGGAAGAGAGAGAGAAGACGGTACAGTATTGTGATTGGTTGATGAGCGGAAGCCAATAGCGTGACTGGACGGGGAGACGACGCTTCGAGTTTGAAATTTGAATGTAGATTGTAGTGTAGAATATGTGGTATACCTGTATATATATATGTCGTGAAAGACGGTAGGAATCTGTCGTACCGATGTCATTGGTTTTTCTCTTATCTTTCTTTTTTTTTATTTTTTTTTCGTTTGTTTATTTTTGTAGATTGAAATTGTTTTTCTTTTTTAAGATAGGTATAACGGTGATTTAATCGATTGTTTTTACTAAAAAGATCATGATTATTATGATTCAATAACAAGAGTCATTAATTCAGTGCAGCTACTGATTGATTGTTTATTTTTTATAATACAATTATTTGAGTTTGTTTCTCGTGATAATGACGATTTTCAAAGTATAATAAAATAAAATACCGGTAAGATATAGTTCTTGTTTTAAATTTAATACAGTCTTGTTAATATATCAATTATACATGTTAAATTATAAAACAAAAAAGGAAACCCCAATGTTGGTAATTAATGATTTGTAATGATTAAATTTAAAATGCACTGATACCAGCGTAATAATTAAAAAATGCCATTAGACCGGTGACTACTGGCATCTAGCAGCAACCGACGAAAGTAATTCAAGACTTTGTAGATACATTTCTATAGTTCATAAATATTAAGATAAAAATATATTAGTACATATTAATTTGTAATATTAAAATAGAATTTACAGTAGATGTAATTAAATTAGTGATGATTTTAGTTAGGTTTAATTTTTTTTTTAATTTAATGACCTTATGTACGATAGGCAGTAACGGATTGGGAACTATGACAATATACAGAATTGTTAGTTATTAATTAATAATTTATATTTTTAATTTTCGTAATATGGAGTGATGGTTTTTGATAACTGAAAGCATAGTACAATTCTATGGACATTCTTTTTTCAACTATTTTGATGGATATAAAAAACTTTTATTTTAAAATATAAGCCTTATAAATAAATACATAATAAATATTGGAAGTTATATATTTTAAATTTATTAAATGATTCAAAGATAATTTTTTACAGATACACAAATTATAAAGACATAAACTTAATTATGAAAATATCAAAATTTATTAGTGAACTTTAATAACATGCAATAAAAAAAAGGAAATTCATATTTTTGACATTATAGCATTCATAATTTCGACCACTAACGAATGTGATAGTGAATCTAATAACAATTTTTTAAATGATTTATTATTATGTAACGCCTTCGCATTTATGGTAAGAAATTTAATAACGGAATTTTTGAGCTTTTTGGCGTTACCAAGTTTATCTGCAACTATTAGAATATTTCCAATATTTTTTAGGGTTATATTATGCACTATTGCTTCTGTACATATTTCGACAAGTCCATCCAGTCCGTACATATCCGCAGCAATTAACAAATCACTTATCTCTATCTCTTCATCGGTGATGATCTTTCCTGTGTAGATGAAACGTAGAATTTCTTGCATGATTTTAGCCGAGACATTTGTGATGTGGATTTCACCTTCCTCTACTTCTTTCATATTAGATTCAAACATGGCTGCGAAGTAGCGACTACGAGCGGCTAAAATACTTTTGTGTGCAAACAATTTTTTGGTGCCAATCATAATTTTAATATCGGCGAATATACTGTCATTTAAAAGTTTCACAAAATCATCGAATTCGTTTACTCTGCGTGTATCTGCTATGTTTTCGATGCTTCGTATAGGTAAACTTAGCGAAACTTCTACACCGATGTAGTAAAATAATTTCCATCTTATGGTTAACTCACCATTGGGTAAAAAATCTTTAGTAATTTTGCTTCTCTCAAGATGAAAATATGCGCTACCCTGACTTGTTGTTAACTCGATTAAACAATGAAAATTTTCGTCTCCATTCTTGTTCACTAAACACATATTAGATCGATAATTGGATAGACATAGAGCAGATCTATTTGGAATTTCTACAACCATGTTATTGGGGTAATGTGCATAACTATTGCTTACTCCACCTGGATGGAGTTTCAGCTCATATGAGTTTTTATCAGTTTCAAAGGGTGGTGAAGTTATGCATTGTCCTAATTTTAACGGCAGATCCAAATTTAAATTTTTTACCACCCAAGTAAAAATATAACTTTTCTCATTTATGTGAGTCTCATTAGTTTGACTTATACAAACATTAAAATCAGCCATTTTTTTTACTTCGTTGCGATTTGTTATTTTCCTATATAATTCACAGTACAATTAAATTCTGAATACCAAAAATATTAATAAGTGTATAAAACTATACTTACGAAAATAACCTTTTATCGTTGGTCACATGCGAATTTGAACGATTTACTTTAAACCCCACCGATGGCGATTGCTGTTATTAATATGGCACTGTTTGACAGCAGCTTGGCGGGCCAGGAGTAAGTGTACGGAATAAACTACGATCGTTCGAGATAAAGATATAGGAATACCGCTCCAGAAGGAATGTTGTGCCATCCGCGGACGAGATATTATACCGGAATCGGAAACGAATTTTTTAGTGTTTTGTTTGTGGCACTTGTGGGACAAACACAACGACGCAAAAATCTCTAAAAGACCTTTAGAACTGTACTATAATATTTCTAGGTAATTTCACGACCACAGGTTGAGTTCAGTTCAACCTGTTCAACGCACGGCCGGCACCATCTATAATATACCTCTAGACGTAAATATACGTAATTCATAGATGGCGCACTAAACCTGGGGAATGGGGATCGAGTCGAGTTACGCGAAGGATCTTATTTCTTCCAAACCTCGATTAAAATGTAATCATTTCAAAAGCATTGTTTATTTCTTTATTGTTAAACTATTATTTTTACTATTTATGCACTATAAAATTGTTCTTTTTATTATTTTTAGTCTACGCTACTTTACGACGTATCTGTATAATAGTATTTCATTGTTTCAAAATAATCTAAAATCTAAGTGAATCACAATAACAAGTATTATAATCAAACTAAATATCTATTGTTTAATTAGTATAAATGAAAAAATTTGTCGTAAACAAGTTTTATACTCCTATATACCTATTTACGCTAGTTAATTAATATTTTTAATTTGCTTTTTAATCGTATTGCTTGCAGACTATCACTTATGCTTAAAATCACTCCAAACTAGGGGGGGCCGCGCCCCCTGCGCGCTATCGCGCGCCAACCCCCCGTTGTCTATGTAAAAACGAAGTTTTCAGATCATACTGCTCAGGAGAATCTTGTATTTTCATTGGAGTAAAAATTGCAACACTTTAAATACTTATAAAAACTGAATTTATAATGATAATAAAATTATATACAGTCAAATTGAACTCTGTTAAATAATAAACGAAAATTGACTGTATAAGGTGTATTGAGACATTAAAAAATTTTTTTTATAGATCAAACTTGTTAGAAATTGATTTTAAATAAAAATGTTACATAGGAAAAAGTTTTGTTTTAATATTATCTACAACTTTTGTATTTAACATTTTGGCGTGAAATTAAATACTATTAAATTATAGCCGAAAATTGTCCATTTTATGTATATTTAGGCGTTAAAAATCGTTTTTTTTTTAATTTAACTCGTCATGAATTGATTGTAGAAAAAAATGTTATAATTTTTACATTTAACGTTTTTGTGTAAAGTCAAATCCTGTAAAGTAATAGAGAAAACCGACTATTTTTTATCTTTTAAGCAGTTTTTACGCTATTTCATTGCAAAATATTGTTCGCAGAAAAAAATGTTTAATGTAAAAAAAGATATATTTTTATTAGTTTTAGCAGATGCGTTTGTGGTTTTAGAATTTTAATTTCATTTTGTACCCATTATATTGAAAAAACATTTTTTTCATATTTTTAAAAGATCTGTCGTTTTTTTAATTTCTCACCGATCTTGCTCAATATAGGACCATATGTTACTTGTAATTAGATGAACATATAATTAAAAAATTAGCGAGATCCGTCAATTTTTCGGTGAGATAATCGGGTTACTTGATTACATAC
>JAWWEQ010000027.1:6940908-6976903 GCA_035583055.1 Torymus tubicola | reverse complement strand
GTAGTACGATCAAAATCAGATTTTCTCTTTGCTAACCATTATAACCTTCGCTCGCGCGCTCTCGAGCCATCTAATACTTACGCTTCCGCGTTGCGTCGCGACTCTTCGTCTCTCCACGTGTACGCGCACGCG
The DNA here is from genome assembly GCA_035583055.1 of Torymus tubicola. Lineage (NCBI taxonomy): Eukaryota > Metazoa > Arthropoda > Insecta > Hymenoptera > Torymidae > Torymus > Torymus tubicola. The sequence goes on along the minus strand of JAWWEQ010000027.1, from coordinate 6,976,771 downwards.
CTTTATACACTCGCGTATGTATGCGTATACTCTACGTATGTGTGTGCGTCTAAATCATTTGCAGCCTTAGAAATTGGCAAGCGAAAATAATGCGGGAACGGTTTCACGGATAGAGAAAGAAAGAGAGCAAGTTTAAATTTTACATTTCAGCCAGTTGTTTACATAATTGGCGAATATATTTGGAAGGTATATAGAAGTATATGTTACAAATCGATGGTATATATGATGAAATTTTCAGTGACTGCAATTGCACATAACAATTATCCCGTTCAGCAACGTTTGTATATATGAGCATTTTTTTGTCAACTATATACAAGAAACTACTATATTTAACTCAACAAATGGTGCGATTGTATATACGCAAAATGATAACCATGCGTCACAGACACGGCGATTTCTAGTAAACACATGGGCGTTGTAAGTGTTCGAGACATATACTATACATCGACGCGATATGTCCTCGGGGAAAAAAAGAGAAGAAACTTTCAGAAACGACGTGCCTTAACTGTATATATATATAATATTTAATATTGACTCGTCAAACACGACCGAGTAAAATCATCCTGCTCCGAAAAATATATTCTAGACCCCACGTATATATAACCGCTTCGTCATTATTTTCGAATGAACGAAATTTCACGTGACAAATATAATATATATAAGCGTTGAATTATCATATATTACAGGTATGGTGTAATGCAGAAAACTATATAACTGAAGTTTACTACAGTGTTGAGATAGATGTGTATATATATTACGCGTATACTGAATTGTAATGAAGATCGATGCAGATGGTCTCGAACAACAACATGGTATACGAGGAAGTTCAATATTATAGGATAGATAACGCACAGGGTCAGATATTGTTTCCCAAGTTGTGCAATGATAAATAATTGTGTTACATCGTTAATAATGGTAGCAGCATGTGTATATGGACCTGCACGTGCCGAAGCATTTTTCCGGACCGAAAACACGAATGTTTTTAGATTGTTTGGTACTATATATCGAAATTCGATAAAATTTCCTTGCAGAAGAGAGCCCGAGAAAACGCCGCGCGCTATTACATTAAATATATATACATGTATACATACACACACACCTATACAATAATTCGCTTGGCACGAGGCTCACTTTGTCTCATACTCTCTGTCTCTCTCGCTGGTGCACGCGTTTATAAACGAGTGATGTAACAATCGCGTTGCGGCGTAATCTCAAATAAACTTCTCGTCTCTCCGCACGCGCGCATGCATGTGTATAACGAAGCTCGCAATTTCTCTCTCTTTCTTTATCATCTCACCCGTTGTCCGAATAATATATACCTATATATATATGTGCGTGTCAATAAAACTTTTTTCACGCCGGTATATATTAGGTATACATATTTCGTTTCTCGATGATTGTTATTATTATTATTATTATAGGTGTAATCTAGACTGACGACTGATTAAAAGCTTACAGCGAGCGCGCTGATTGATAAGCGGTCGTGTGTATATATAGTAAAAGTATTCAATTGCAGCTAGAGAGAGAGAGAAATTCCTTTATCTGCCGGCGGCCGCGCGCGTATATTACTTCGGGGTATATAATCGGCTATCGATTTAACTGTATTTTTACGATTCCGATACATATACATACACATACCTATATACATACATACATATTATGAACTCGTATACACGTTGTGCACATACATACTTGAATATATAGGAGGAGAGGAAAAAATTTCAGCGAGCTCTCATAAGTGCATCGTATACGTATTTTTTTTTGGAGTTTCGTAGCTCATTTACATCAGTAAAGTTATATACACGCAGGCGAAATGTTACACGCAACAATCCGTTGTCATCGATCATCTCAACAACCACCGAAATATATATATAGATATATTATAATTTCCAAGAATTGATTTTTTTACACAACAGAAGGAACTCGCATATATACGTTATAATTCACTCGGCACGTCGATGAGCACCAACGTTAACCTTGATGCAAATATACCACACAACGTTAGCATTCGTACATATTATACTTCAATTTTTCGATGACTAACGTATCAGGCATTCAAACCTTTTGACAACATGATTACTTCACGAAACTCTCTCGCCCATCGCATATATAACAATCACAATACCCATGCCACTCACACTACATCTTCACCCAATTTTTCCTCCCCTAAATTAGGTCACAACACCATAGTATACCCACGTCGCTCTAAAAAAACGAAGAAAAAAAACGAAGAAAAAAAACCCTATAAACTACTTACTACATAACTATATGCACCACTCACCGAACGTCAGGACATGTGTAACAGTCGTCGTCGTCGTCGTGGTAGCAGCAGCCATCATCGTCGCAGCCTCACCACCACCACCACCACCACCACCACCGGCTTTACTAGTACTCGGCATCGGTGGTGGCGGTGCCGGTGGCTGCATACTTCCTTGCTGCTGTTGCTGCTGCTGTTGCATGGCCTCGTCGTCGTTGCGTCTTCTGCTTCTCTCCTCCGCCATGCGCGCCTGCGCTATAGTACCACACGAAGCTTTCAAGGTTATGTCAGACCTTGCGCTATACCGCTACATCTGTATTATAGAGTCTGTCCCGTGTATATATATGTAAGAGTGAGAGAGCAGCACAGCGCGTGTAGATTTCCTAGTACGGAGAGACAGGCGCGCGCGCGCGCGAGGAGAGCAGCTAAGTAGTATAAACGAGCGAACGCTGACTGACAGTAGTAGTAGTAGTAACAGTCGAGTATGTATATATCTCTCTCTCTCTATCTCTGTTACTGTGTGTTGAAGGTTTTTTAAAGTTGCGCAGTCGAGTATGAAAGAGTGAGAAGAGATTGATTTGGTCTTTAAAATGTATATTCACTGCTCGGTTGCTGGGTATAATATGCACTGACAACACGCGTATGTATATAGGTAAGTGTATAATATATACAACAAAACTGCACGGCAGTCGTTATACCGATATATATAAGTTCTTCTTCTATACCGTTGTTTACACTCGCGCAGTGACAGTTTCTAAGCCACGATCAGGTCACTTGTATATACACACGCCTTCTTTTTTATCTATATACCATATATAATAATAATAATAACAATAACAACGATACACTTCGCACGTATATATATATATACATATATATAAGAGCGAGAAAAAAGAGAAAAAGAGAGAGGAAGAGAGCAGAGGCGACGGCGCCGCCGTCACCGTCGGCACCGCACTGCTGCTGCTGCTGCGCGTGTGTATGCTGCGCGCGCGCGCGTGCGAACGAGTGAGTGAGAGAGAGATAGATAGCGCAAACTGAGAGAACGAGCATAACACGCCGCCAGTGGCGCTAGCTCGCACGCGCGCGCGCTGTGGATATAGATGCGTATGTATATATGCGCGGACTCAATAGCGAGTTATCATACTGATGGGTGGTACAAGGGGGAGGAGTAGGTGTATGTATAATATATATATGTAAGGTACTTGGGGGAATTTAGGGAGGGATGTATATGTAGGGTAGAATTTTTTAGGGAATGATGGATGAACCGATAAGATTGATTGCGAACACATTGTTTTTTTTTTCATTCTAAGTAATTATAGAAGGTTTTTGTGGAGTTTTTTGTTTTGGAGGATGAGAAGGAGGAATAAGAGATTGTGCACTGGTCAACAGGCGTTAGGGTATTTATATGGATATATTGACAGTTTAAGTATATAAGCGGCATGAGGAAGCTGCAAGTGTAAGTATAAGTACGTAAACATTGAAGCGCGTATAGAGCAGACGATGTATATATTACTTAGAAATAATAAATGTGAGGTTTACGCAATAAACCGCGAATTGCTCGATGTGCGATTTTCTATGATGGTTATATTTTTAGAATGATGAATAAATCCACTTCAAGAAAGTACCATAACAAGCAATCCGATCCAAAAAGGTACCAACTCAGGAGGAGACTTTCTTTTATTGAAATTTAAGTTGGCATGAGAGTAAATTCATTTACTTATACACTGTATTACGAAATGAATTTTTCATTAAAGAGTCAAAATAATTAATGATATTTTAAATCTTAAGTAGGAGTAAATTTTATATGTGTGCCTTTCAATTTCAAAGAAAATTTCAAATAAAAATTCATGAAAAACTGTGGATTCTCGTGCATTCTAATTGTAAATTTGAAATCCATTTATACTTACGTAGTTAATATCAGTTGAGTTTGTGGAATTTTACAATAATTAGATGAAAGGATGTAACATGTATTTCACTGAGAAAAAGCTACAGTATGTCTTACCAGTAAAGTCTTGTAAAATATGATTTTATTTTGGTACAGTTATATTTTACAGTAAAATATGTAAAGAAAATTGAAGTAAAAATAGCTATAAAATGTGTTTTTCAATACAGTGTTATATGATAAAATTTGAAAAGTAATGCTTTAAATTATGGTGTAAAGTGACATTTCCCATAAAATATTGCTTGCTCTACAAAAATTTAGTTACGAGTTTTCACAAATTTAGTTAAAATTTAAAATATCATTAATGATTTTGCACATTATTAATGAAAAATTCATTTCGTAATACAATGTATAAGTAAATGAATTTACTCTCATGCCAACTTAAATTTCAATAAAAAAAATCTCCTCCTGAGTTGGTACTTTCTTGAAGTGGTACCTTCTTCAAGCGGATTCTGAGGTGGTACCTTCTTTTACCAAGCCTATGATATACTTTCTTTATTTCGATTTCATTAGTTTGTTCATTTTTAATTTTTGTTATTTTCTTTTTCTTTTTAAACTGTGAAAAGTCAAATTTAGTACAGATTTTTGCTCCGATCTTTAAACCCAACGAAGCTATTTAAATTAAATTTTTTATATTGCATGGTTAAAGAGGGAAAAGAGAATATATTTATATGATATTTCCATTAGGATTTATAATTTTTTTATTTATCCTACATTTAAAACTTTGGGTGTTCAACTGACCCGCCAAGTTCAACACGCCTTATACCTTCTCCTACAGAAGAAAGCAAAATTATAGGAATCAGCGCTCTTTGTGGTGCAGTTTAAAAAAGAAAATATTGAGCACGACAGTGCATAACATATATAGCGAATTACGTTCTCGTAACTTTGCGCTGCTACGATGGGATTAGATTGGGAACCTCTTGAGATGAGATATATATATACACACGGTAGCGCACGCATGCATTATAATGAGTGATTTGAACTCGATAAGTGGATGCGCGCCGTGCCAGGTGTGTATATATACTATACACGCGAGTATTAGATACAATGTCGCGGCTAAACTTTAGTATGTGAACGCGTCTAATTATACATTCGGGTGAGAAGCGAATATATATGATATAGAGAACGCAACATAATTAAGTGAGATTACATTCACGTGCGGGTATTGTTAGACGAGGTATAGTAAAGATTTTTTATTGTTTTAGGATGTTGGAAAAAAATTATCTGTGAAAATTATGGTGGTATGTAGATTTTTGATGACCAGAGTATTATTGTTATCGGAATATATTCTACACATTTGCGGAATTTGTTATTGACTAAACATACCCTTATTCCAAATTATGAATTATCAGTATAATACTAATCTATTACGACGTTTTTATATTATATAATAATAATGACGACCAAAATCTTTTACCATAAAAATATCAATTCACCAGGTAAATTTAAACTTTTAATTTATTAAAAATCGCGATCCGATAATCGTGTTTTTTACGCTTTGCGAATATCAGTCCTAGCGATCTTTTTTTTTATTTTTTATATTTAAAGTAACAGTAAATGTTTGGACGAATTATATTACTTCTATAAAATAATTATTGATAAACTAGTTTTCATTTAATTAATACTTTAACTGCAAAATGTGGTGTACCTTTCCCTACAAGAGAAATATCTTTTCATTCATTGGTTTTCAAAATTTATGTACAGCAAAATCATTAATGAGATGAACAGTCTATCTCGAACTTATATATAGGTTATCCTAAATGGTATAATCTTTAAAACAACACAAATTGTAGTTCGGCATATCAATCAGTGTAAAGAAAAAAAGAACAGTTTTCTACCAATCAACCAAAATTCGCTTTCTACCTGTCTACATCAAACTATATATACTAGCAAAAATTTCGCCCTATACCACCACCATCAAATCAATTATCATCTAACGCGATACTCTCGTACGCGCTCGACTCATCAAAATTTAATATAAGCGCGCGAAGGGCTACTAGTATATGTACTCACATACATATACATATAGGTATACTCACTTATAGACTCGATAGAGGTATAGGCGCCCGCGCGCATGTTTTTTTAATGATGCTGTGCACGGTACTATAGTGTAATTGCGCCCTCGTTGCTCGATGCTCTTTCTCGTTTGCTGCTACTGTAGTATAGTGCTGTAATTCCGGGGTGTATGTAAGAGTAATGAGGCACCACTTAGCCTATGCGAAGGGTGTACTTATAGCGTTATATACATTTTAATTTGATCGATACGATGTATTTTGTCTATCATGAGGAATTGTATATATGTTTTATGTTAATTGGTGTCTTTACATTTTTTTTTCGTGGACGTCAACATTTTACTAAATGATTTTAATTTTTCAAAGCAACAAAATAATGTTCACTTCTCTATACATTCTTTTACCCTTCCAAAATTAATATTTCAGAATATGCGCTTTTATCTTAATTAAAAAAAAACCTTTAATTATCGCAGTTATATACCGATGAAAATTTTATCATTTTTGCTGACATTTTAATCTAAATATGTAAAATATTTATTCAAGCAAATTCAAGTCTTCTTTTGCATTTTTGGAATTTCTCGTCGTTAAAAGGTCTTTTTTTTCAATTTTTACCCACGTTAGTCTTTTTTAACTTTTTAATTTTTAGCTAGATTATATTTGCTAAGCCTTTCATCCACTTCCTTATCATTAATGTTTTCGTAACTTACATCTCTCCAAATCACTACTAATTCCATTTCCATCTTTCTTCTCCTACAATCAATAACATAATTCACTATACATCTCCACGAATACACAATTTACCAACCAAACCTTCTCATTCGATCAACCTCTCCTTCGATCATCATCATCATCCTTCCAGCACCTGTATAGCTAACCCCCCTCCCCTTCAATCTTAATATAACCACGTAGCTATACATATATATCCATGCTACGCAGCCCCTCCTGCAGAGGAATCCCGCAAAGAGCCTCCTGCTTGCGTCCGGTATATATATACACGTGCGTCCACTATAGCAGCTGCACCTTACGCCAGGTGCACTATCACGTCGTTTTTTTCTCTCTTCTCTTCAAAAGGACGACGCTGCTGTTACTGGATGTGGTGTACTTGTTGTATAGAGGAGAGAATTTTGATGACGATGCGGACGCAGCCGTACAAATCTCAGGTAAATCTGAAAGATACACGCGACAGTTGGTATACGCGTGTGTAGGTATATATGATGGTAAGGTAAAAAGTGTCTTGTTTAGGCGTGAAATTTGAGGTGCAATTAGATGCTGAATGGTGGGAAGGGTTACGTGGATTTTGTACGACGATTTTTGGGGAGCTGTGGTGGTTTGTGTATATAGGTAATTAGTGCAGAGGGGGAGAGGTTTGTAGGGGTTTTTTTGATCACTAAAATAATTGGGTTAATGGTTTTCTCAATGTATGCGCAATTTACAAAGTTTAATTAATATAAGGTTCTTCATACACAAGAACTTCATAATATTTAGATGAAAAAGCTTATACAATCGATGAAATGTTCTGTACTTAATCTTGAATAAACTTGTATATGTATACTTAAAACTCGTTAATAACGTATTGATTCAGCATAATCAATATGTATATGACACGTGATCACGTGAGATAAGATAATTGAATATTCTGTTGGTTCTACCAAATGGTATAATAATTTTCTTTCTTTTTAGAGAATTTACCATTGACGTGTTGTTTGAATCAGTAAATAGAATTATTTCGATAAAATTATAAATATAATTGCAAAAATAAAAAAAAGAGAAATTTGAAAAAATTGTATTCGTAATGAAATGAATAAATGCAAACAAACATAAATTTTTACGAGGTTAAAAGTCATTTGAATAAAAGTTATAATATATTTTTAACAATTAAAATGTTTTGAAAAATGAATCTTTCATAAAATATTCTGAAAATTATAATTATGCCTGATGAGATAAACGATTAAATAAAAATATTCATGAAATGTATTCAAAATTTGTTTAGAAAATGAATAAACATTGATGTTTAAAGCATTCATCCCAAAACACGTCTCCTGTCAATGTTCAGAAAAATATATATGTGTACCATGATATTGTTTTTTATAATAGTATATATAAATTTACTAAATTTCAAATCCTTCAGATAATAAGCTTCAACACGCGATTCTGATTCCAAATTTGGTAATAACAGTGTTTTAATTTATTACATTATTTTTTGAATAACAAACAAAAAACGGATTATAGTTTTTATTCAAAAGGCATGATATTAAAGTGGTTATATTTTGAGGATACGTTCTTAAAATTTTTTTTAATATAGTAAGCTTGAAAATAAGATATACTTCTATATATATTTTATTTATGAAAGAATCTTTATATATGCAACATTTATGCAAAAATGCAAATAAAACAGTAGAAAAAATAAAGTAAAAATTAAAAATAAACTACTTTCTCCTTCCAATTTCTCAAATCTTCCGTCATACGCCATAGAAGAAGTTGATTGAGAACCACTGGAGGTCATGAACTTACCTTAATGTCGACGTTTCATCAGAAGTTTTCTCAGAGTTTTCATTCCCGATCGTTATGAACATAAAAATATAAAAGTACAAAAATGTGAAATAATTAAAATAAACAATAATATTCAGACGGAGAAACGATATTTTTTACAAAATAAACTTACAAAACCTTAATCTTTATACAAAAGTGGATTTTGCTAAACGTTATACTTTGTTGGAAAGAATTTAAGAAAAATATAATGCAAATAATGAATGTATACTGAATGGCATGCAGGAATGTATACACAAACGGGAATAATGAAATGCAAGTAACTGGGACGCTGGACATAAAATAAAATAAACATTTTTATAAAGAACGTGATACACAGGCAAATAAACTTATCGAACAATCAATTTTGATTGTAATATAATATCTTATCGATTATGCATAACCTACTTATTGCAAGAGTGTTTACATTATAAACCCTATAATTTCCCGCTAGGAGTATAACCGAATATTGGTTGGAAAATTTTTTATTTCTTCTTTTGTTTTGTATTATAAAATGCTTGAAAGCATTGCAACAAGTCAGGATATATATGTAGTTAATATGACATTTTGTACTTTACTCCGAAACTTGACCATTACTTTTTGACTCACGAGAGTTTACTAATATTTTCTGAGCCGTTAAATCTTTTTAGTTATTATAAAAAGTAAAAAAAACTTTCAAACTACTCGATCCATCCCTACTTCCATTTTTTCTCATTACAAAAACTACATACCTCTCAACTGCCACTCAACATTCTAAAAATAAAAAAAAAAAAGATCAACTAATACTTGACATAAGCATCATTGTAGACTCCAACCGCCGTCAACGATCAAATATTCTCTCTCGACACTTGGCAGTCAGCGCTCCTCGTTGAGCTGAAACTGCGCGACGAAGAAGAAGGGATAATTCGCAGCGTGGGAAGGGAGAGAAAAGCGCGAACGAGTGCGAGCGCAACTCAGTCGTCGACGCGAATTGCGGCCGCTTCGTTGGTCTAGTAATTTTTTTTTCTTTTTTTTTGCGTCATTCAGTAGTGTGAATGTGATATGGTGAGAGGAGGTTCGACAGAAGGCTGAAAAGTTTGTTCGAGAATAACGAATGTTGTGAGTTTTTGGTTATGATTTTGAATAGTTGTTAGCAGAGTATAACGGCATAGTATGTAATTATACAATTTTATCTTTTTTATTCGGAAATCTGACAATTTGTAACATAAATTTGGGCCATACGTTAACACCCGTTTCAAGAATAGCAATTCAATTAAACTCGATAAAACAGTTAGAACTGGCACAACATTATCAAATTCGCGACATACCAATTACCAGAAAACAAAAAAAAACAAATCACTTATAATACACCGCTGTACAATTATCTAGTTCAATTTATCTGTTACGAAACAATATAACGTTACACTTCCCCAGAATAGAGATATCGAGTGCTAGATTTAATATACGCTTAACTCACATCAGGGGGTATTTTGATAGAATGGTAGATTTTTAGATTCACATGTTTGTTTTTATGTCCAAAAAATCTAATTTAATTTTTATTTTTTAAATGCAGCATTATAAATTCGAAATCAACGGAACTTGGAGCAAAAAAAATTATTCACATTAAAAACGGGCCCCAAAATAATCTAAAACAAGTCAAAGTCTCAAGTAGTTGACATTATTTTAAATTAAAAAAGAAGATTCTGTACTTTTTTTTAATATTGGAATTGTTAGAAAAAATGTTTTTTATAAATTTTCATATCATATACAAAATAACACGAAAAACTTTTATTAATCATTTTTATAGAAAAAAAAACTACCAAACATCACAATACATCCACTACAATGAATTTCGTTCGCATCTTCGCACTGAATTGCCGCATCATGAATCCAAATTATTCTCTCTCCCCCTTATAAACCTACATATCCCTTTTCTTATGCAGACCACCCGTACGATATGGAACCATCAGCCGACATCAGTTTCCCCTTCTTCGCGAAATACGGCCACTATATAGCGGCATCCATGATCTTCGCAGCTCTGGTCAACCTGTTGCTTCGCTCCTGGCGTAAGGGTGAACAATTTACATCAACACCTACCGCTCCCGGAATGGCGAATGGAAAGACGCCGAAGGAGCTGACCCCTGACGAAGGCAAGTTATTAAAGCGCCGATGTTGTTGTTGTTTATCTTATCGCGGAATGCGGCATGGCGTGATGTATGTGGTGTAGGGTCACGCGTTCTGATATATATTGTAATATGTGCGTTATGTGAGTGAGAGTATCGATGTATATGCGAGGTTTGGGGGTGAACTATAAGATGATTAGTGTGTGGACAAATATTGTTGATTATGTAGGTATTAGTTAATTTTTAGGCGGAATTGTAAAAGCTTTAATGGAAAGTTATATATATGATGTTCGTGATTTTGTTCGTGCTGGTAGAGAATGAGGGAATTTACATTTTACTTTTTTTTTCTTATTTGGAAATTAATTGTTTAGAGATGCTTTGGAGGAAAGGATTGGAAGAAGTATAATATTTTCATAATTTATAGGTCAATTCGTATTGATTTTTTAATTACACATGTTTTAGTACTACTAGACGGCCTCTAACGCGTTAAACTCGTGGTAATTACGTGGGATTCTTATTTAACGTCTGATTTAATGAATAAATTATTATTTATTGGAACAAAACTTTGTCGGTCGCCAAACAATTTGCTTTTAGTTACACTATAGATTTTATCGTATAACTGAATCACGTTTTTATTATCTTTTATAATTTTAAAGACTGCTATACTATATAAACAAGGTACTCGGTAGTATTTTTTTTATTACAAAATACATATATACTTTATTCAAGAGGGCTGTATACATAAAGATTAATATTTTATTGAAATACCTACATTTTATGTAAACTTTTTATAACATTGGGTAAATTATACTATACAAATATAATTCGTCAACTTTCTTAAAATATCATTTATAACAACAAAAAATTTATTTACTTGTTGTAATTATTAGTCTCCAAAAACAACTTACATACAAAATCCTCAAATCAATTCCTCCCTATATACAACCAACAAAACCTTTTCCCCAACATAATCTTATACCTACATCCAAAACTACACCATCCGTTTACTTTCTAACCTCACCTTCACATTTCCAGAATTCAACGAATACGGCGAACCTGACAACCCAGAGGACGAACCTTACCTTCCGGATAACCTGGAACACGTGGCTTTTTCATACACAAGACCTACAGATTCAGAGCTGCTACGTCGCTCACGTGAGTTCTATGAGATAGCCGACGCGCGGCGCACGTTGCGCTTCTTCAGCGGCGACCCAGTTCCACGCGAGGTCATCCGCAACGTTGTACGTGCTGCCGGTAAGTGTAATGGTGGGGAGTGAATGATAAAGAACATGATTTTTATATGTGTACACATATACGCAAGGAGTGAGCTAGATTTTGGTACGATCAAGGTTCCTTGATTTTGTTTATAATGTTGTTGTGATGATTTTTGTTTGTTATATAAGCTCTGTACGATGGTTTAAGATTAAAATGGGTCGGCAAGTGGATGGTCTCCTTTAGAAGGTAAAATTGTTATTCGCGGAAGGACACGTAGGAGGTGGCGTAGTATAACGAGAGTTTGAAAATTTATGTACAGTGTCTCGCGTACGCTGTTGGGGGATTTAATTTATCTATATATACGTACGAGGAATACTGCATATACGTATATATGTAGTAGAAACAGACGTGTTTGGTAAGACGCGTGCACGCAATTTTAGTAAACTAGGATGAACATTTCATTTCCACAGTAATAATGTATTTAATTAAATTGTATAATTGTCATTTGTTTAATATATATACGTATTATGGTATATAGCACTTTACTTTTAATTAAAATATATGAAAATAATATATACTTACATAACTTTAATAATCAGCAGAAAATATCTTAATTACTTAATCAGAGCGATCGATAATAATAGTAGCCGCGTACAAAAGCGATAAAATTATTCTAATCTACTCGCGAAATCTTACCTGAGACCAGTGGCATTAAAACTAATGTGATTAAAAATTAAAGACTTATAGTATACATTATAAACTTAAATTGAACGTATATATACTCACGAGAGATCGCGGTATACGATAATACAACAGTTTTCGCGGTATTCACGTTAATCATACTCGATTTCATCAAAACTTATATATATACATTAAAGTAGAAAAACCAATTAGCCATTATTATCCAAAACTTTACTTTTTTACATATAAATATATATATATATATATATATATATATATATATATATAGGTACATCGCCTAGCGGTGCACACACCGAGCCCTGGACGTTCGTGGTCGTCTCGAACGCAGCTGTAAAGCAAGATATTCGCGAGATTGTCGAACGCGAGGAAGAAGTGAACTATACGAAACGTATGGGTAAGAAATGGACGACAGATTTGCGTCCATTAAAGACAGATTGGCGTAAGGAGTATCTTACCGAGGCGCCGTATCTGATACTGGTGTTCAAGCAGGATTACGGACTGCTCGCTAATGGTAAAAGAAAGATTCATTATTACAAGGAGATGAGCGTCGCTATCGCTTGTGGAATTCTGATCACAGCTATTCAGGTAAAGATTCGTATTTTTCTTTTTTTTTTGGATTAGACGGTTTGGTATATATTGTAATTATTGCTGTATCCGAAATATCGTTTTGAATATATATTCAAGTGAGCGCGTTTTATTTGCAGGTATATATTTTTTTATATCAGAATAGTTATTCCGTAGTTTAGAAATATATATATATGTAGTATTATTATATATCACTTAGCAATTTCATCGTAGCAATGATTAACAAGACTTACTTCAAGTTTCGTAGATAAAGAGAACAGAATATTTCTATTACTCACTTTCAATAAATTTCATACAAAACGAATCAGAAAAAAAGTTAATCCCTACACCTATAATTGCGGAAAAACCACGTTTATAAATAAAACCTCCAATATATTGAAATTCTTAAGATTTCCGTCTAATTAACTACAGCAAAACCAATTAACTTTCACAGTACGCTGGACTTGTAACGCTGACATCAACGCCACTAAACTGCGGCCCAGCTTTACGTATTCTACTCGATCGACCTGTCAACGAGAAACTCGTTCTTTTGCTACCAGTAGGATACCCGGCTGAGGGCGCGACAGTGCCTGGACTTAAACGTAAACCTCTAGAGGAGATCCTCGTCGAGGTTGACTGAGAGACGCTTTGAATTTGTGTGTGTATATATTTATATGCACTGAAAATATGTACGTTGCATTTACTAAAAAGTATAACTTTTTTAAAGTTCTGAATTGTAAATAAGTATTAACTTTGCAGAATATGATCAGCTTTTAAATATTTTTGTAACATAATGTTTTTAATATCGATATTGAATATATAAAAAATATACGACAAATATGTGAAAAAAAAACTGGTAATTGTAAATAACATCATATGCTCGTTTCTTCGTGATATATTATCGATTCTGTGCTATTAGAAAGGTAAAAAATTTTATATTAATTGTCCACGATGTAGCAAATAGGAATAATAATTAATATTGTCATTTTGCGATCATCTTAGCAGCATGGCATAATCATTTAGGCAGAAATATTGATGAGCGTAAGTCACGTTGAGCTACCATTAGTCAGTCTACATTGATAAAAGATCGTTGGTATATAAATGAATGATACAATGCAAATACTATTACAATGCCATACTTGCGTTGTCGCACAAGATGGAAAATCAATGAATCAATCATTGAAATTCTTCGAATCAAAACAACAATGTCTATTTTTAATACTTACTCTTTATCCATCTGAAAGGTAAAATTAATTTTGACGTCACAATAACAGATCACATATATAGAGATCAACAGAAGAGACAGATTCACACACTCGTTATAGTTACAGTTTGTATAAACTAATGTTTATTCAAATTTGCGTACATTATTGTTAAAAATAAGCAGTATAAAAATTATATTTAAGGACGCACAGCGGATAATTTAACGGAGACGCAAAAATCCTCGACGCACAAATTGGCTTACTTACATATATGTCTGTATTAACATACACAAAGTTCGCTTCCTAAAATCATCCCCCCTGGCATTCATCCATCTCCAAGAAAGAAGAACCAGAAAAAAATATATATAATAACAAAAAAAAAAGAAACCCACGTGCGTCGTTCGCCTATATATTCATCGTCATCGTCATTCCTCTCCGGTCCTTCCGTCCATCGTTTCTTACTTTCGAGTATATATATATACACCAGCGCAAAAACTACACCAGCAACACGAAAGAAACTTTGAATTGAGAGGACGCGGAAGAGCTAAATCTTTAATTAAGTACACGGTACATTTTTTTTTCCATTTCATTTCGTTATACACATATTACATGTAAAATACAAAAATACTGAGCTAAAAACAACCAAGTTTTTGTTTTATTATCCATTATACGCGACTCTCACATCCTAAGGTGTGTGTATTGTATATGCGTGTATGTACTCGCCTCTTCGCTCTCTTCTTTCATTTCTCTCTTATAGTCGAAAAAATGGCTTAACGCGATACCGCGGCTGCGTCTTTTTATTTATTTATTTTTTATTTAAGTGTAAAAAGCTTCGTAGTAAAGTAAAAGAAAACGTCTTACTATTCTTTGTCACCTGAAACTCCATATGATCTCCCCCCCCTTCCCTACCTAGCGTCTTATTCAATTATTACAAGACATTAAAACGTTATTATTTATACTTGTAGCCGAAAATCGCCGCCGAACTATTTTCTATATATATATACACACACACATACATACGTATTAACGTGCGAACGCATTTACATACCGAAATCTTATCTCGTGTGCCTCTGTACACTGGTGTTAATTTACATCACAATGGTCGGGACACACATAGGTTCGATAATTTAGTTATAATAAGTTAAGACAGGGGGTTTAATACCGTGTTAATAAATTAAATACATATATCGTGGAATTCACTCGTCGCATCACAGAACAAGTATACGTAAGACGAGGCACACGAAGAAAAAAAGTAAGACTTCGTATTTAAACGTTATATACGCATGATGCGGTGTATAATAATAATAATAAGCCCTGTAACGGCGGCGGCTTTCACACCCGTATTTGTGTAATCCTACGAGAAAAAAAAAGTTCAATCTCCACACGCGCATTATACAACGTTTCTTATACATTATATAGTAAAAAATAGAAAATACAAAAACAAAAAAAAAATAATAAACAGAGATAGAGTTGAGAAGGTTGTAGTAGTAATTTTACGCTGAAAAAAGTCTTTCATTGCCCATCTCCGCAAGCTTGCAATCTTTGTATTGGTTAACCTGTATATAATGTGTCTGTGTATATGTGTGTATATAATATATATATAGTGGTTCTCGAAAGCGATAAAATTTCCCTATCGAGTTTATTATCAACAATAATACAAAGTTTCGCGGATTTATTATAGGAGAGAGTATTGATATCATTCATCTCGTTGCAACGAACGACAAAAATAAAAAACAGAGAAATGCTTCGTGTGTGTGTGTATATGTGTGTATGTGTGTATGTGTGTTTTTTTATTCACTTATTCCTTGTCCTTATTCTTCATGTTACTATATAGTTCAGGCTACTTTCAGTCGTTTGGTTAAGAACTACCGTTATAACTCTATTGTCAACATAATACACTTAAAATTACAAGAATTTACAAGAGGTATGAGCAGATCAAAGTCTCGCCCAGTATTAGGCAAGATACATTATGTATATATATAATATATTATAGTATAGTTACAATTCTTCGTCCCTCCGTCGAGGTTCCAGCTCTACTTTACTTTTACGTTTGTTTGTTTTTTTTTCATTATTTTTGTTTACTGTATATATATATATTTATAACGCTTCTGTTAAAACCTATACATGATAAATCTACAATTTTAATATTTATAATCGTTAAACACAATTCAATAATACCGCTTCATACGTATATAGCCAGTATAATTTTCAAAATTCATCTCTCGGCTAATTAATGTACAATTGCCTAAATTTTACAAACGTGTAAATCATTACAACGTATGATTTTTATCTCCATTTAACATATTTCCCGCATACGATTCGAAATCAATGATAATCATTAGAAGAAAAAAAAAACGCATCTATACAATTCGACAGATTACACGCTTTACACATATAGATACATACAAGTTAAAAAATATATAAACAGAACCAGCGCATGGTAAGTCGAAAAAAATAAAACCTATACCCTACTCTCGCGATAAATGTGGAATAAATCACAAAAAAAAACAGATGTAAAATTGACAGTAATCGTCGCCACGTGCAATGAGTGTATATTGTATTATATATTAAAAAAAAATAGATTAGGCAAGATAAAAACCGCGTAAAAAAATTAAATTACTACAAGAGTAGTAAAAAAAACGAGGTCAACCAAAGCGCGTCTACAAAAAATCTACACATCTTCAATTCTAAGATAATGATACAAAATAAAAAATAAAAAAAAAACACGGAAGTAGGGGGTTGGTTATACATGTAAACATATACATATACATATACGATGGCTCAGATTGAGTTATCACAGCTGTATCAGCACACATGTAGCGCAATCTCGCCCACATAATAATATAATCACTGAATGACTTTTACCAAAAAGAAGAACAACAAAAAAAAAAAGAGAACACGTCAGTTTATTCCACATTTATCGTGTAATGCCAAAAAGAAAAAGCGAAGTAGAGCCGGTATACCTTAGCCGAAATGAGACTACACCGCTGCTGCTTCTGCTGCTGCTGCTGCTGCCTTATATACGCCCGCACCGAGAGGCCATGTGTGAACCGCGCGTATACGCGTCCGTTGAGATCATGCGTGTGTACATGTATGTGTGTGTGTATGTCTGCGTGTGTAAAATGTGGTTCTTTTTTAAATTTCTGTCACAACAAAATTGTCCTGCGCGCATCGATCGTATTATATATATATATAGGTATTATATCTGTGTATCCGTGAGTATACTTATTGCTTCTTTTTTGTTTTTTTTTTCTATTATCGATATATCAGAAAGAGTAGTAGTCACACACATCGGCGGCATTTAGCTTCTCATTTATATACGTATATTAATGTGTCCATGCCGCGTCGTCGTCGTCGTCGTCCTCTTCGTTGTCTTCACTCTCTTTCTTTCTTTTATTGTTATTGTTATTGTTATTGTTTTTACAGGTGACACGAGTGACAATCGACTCATCAGTCGGCACGTTGATGGAACTCGGCGATGCAAAGTCGACAGGACCAGGAACCCTCAGGCGGTGAGGTAAGTGGTGGTGCCAGGCAGTACATGTGGTAGCCTCGGTCGCAGTCGTCACAGAACAACAGCTGGTCCTGTTGTTGTTGGTGGTGGTGGTGGTTGCGAATGCGAGACGAGCGAGGGTTTAACGTGTTAGAATCGGACGTGGTGAGTTGGGTATGGGGGTAGATAGAGAGAAGAAAGAATGGTAACGGTGTCAAGCAATAATAAATTGGAACATTTTTTTTATTTATTTTTTATTTATTTTTTTTTTTGTAAATACTCATTAGTTTGCGGTAATTGAGTAATTAGAAATGAACAAATATTAATAAAGTTAAACAAAAATTTTAATGATAAACTAAATTATACAATCTTCTAAATTTAGAACCCGATCGAAATACGTTAATTCATAGAAATAGTATATTTACAATTTTTAAAATCACACGGAAAATGTTAATATTGGAAAAATTCTTTTTCTTAGGTATTACAGATTACGAAATAGTAATGAATCATATGTTGTAAACAACTACGTTATCATAATTTTTTCCGCAGTAATTTATTGAAAAAATAGCTGTTTATTCGATTTTGTCAGAAATTATGGATTCTTTTCAGTAGATTCGTTGTTATTCGAAAAAGTTATTCTTATGTTTAAACGCGTGATTGGATAAAAAACATTCAGCTATTCTATCGACTCTTATCGGTCTTCACTTACTACTTTTGTAATCATTGTTATTTGTCTAGCAACGGTTATCATTCTTTTTTCTCTAGAAGGATAAAAACTTGTTGACAGAAAAGTGTGAGTTATAAAAGAAATTAAGAATAGACAGTGATAGAGTTTTATATGTGAAAACCAGAAAAAAGTTTTCATTTACATGAAATTATGTATATAAATATTTCACTTAAGATAATTATTCCATCGAAAAAGGCTGATAATAATCTCATAAATTTAATTTAAAAGTTGTTAAACTACTTGTTTAATAGACATTCTAAAGATTTTTAAATAGAAAATTTTTTGAAATACTACATAAATTTATTTTTATAGCTTTTTAAAACTCAAATTCTTGACTTGATCAAATGATAAAATAATTCTTATTAGTTAACTATAACATTACAAAATGTACTATGTGGTAATAAAAACATGTTAAAAGAGATTGAGAATGTAAGTTGCAGTGAACATAAAGACTATTAAATCAACATAGAAACGATTAAAATAAAGTAAAACTAACATTGCAAAACGATCAAGTTATAGATATTTCTTGATAAAAACTGTTACACATTTAATAAGAAACCAAAAAGATACTTAATATATATTATATAATCAAGTTTTCAACGTACATATATTTAAAAAATCATAAAATCAATTCAATTAACATATATACTTTAAAAATAATAACGGCCATTACGTTAATAAATTTACACTATCGTTTCCAAAGGTTACTCAACAAGCAAACCAAACAAAGAAAAGGGGAAAAAATGAAAGTATATGAAGAAAAAAACAGAGAAAACGAGAAGAACGAAGAAAAGAAAAAAGGAAATCGGCCATCACGGTTTTTATATAGCCAAAGTGTGAGTGTGTGTGTGTATATATAATGTACTTACGTCGTTGTCGGAGGTGCCGCAGATGGAGCAGCACTTGCACTCGATGCACTGCCACCTGTACTTGCGCACGGAAACGATCATGTTCGCGGTAAATTGCAAACACGTCGGGTGGCCTATAACAAGGATTAGAAAAAAGACAACCGGTCATAGGAGGGAAACAAACAAATGACGGGGGAAGAGGGGCAGAGAGGACGAGGAAAGTGAAAGAAAGAGAGAGAGTTAAAGAGAGAATTATATTATGAGAGAAAAGGGTGCCCAGGACATTTATCTCGTGCCGAAGAACAGTGAACTCCAAGCTACGTATATTTTATCATTACTTTTCTTTTTTTTTTTTACATTTTTAATTTTCGTCTCATTTTTTTTTTCATGTCATGTCAATATATGTATATGCCTCTACTTTACTGACTCGAATTGTATAAACTTGCATTGATTTTGTTGAAAAAATAATGCCCGATCGATCATCAAAAAGATTTGGAAAGCTTTTCCGAATCTCTGGTCTCTCAAAAACAAAATGTTCTGCATGTGTGTACATAAACATGCCCGCGCTAAGTCTTTCACCTTTCCTCAGCACTAAACGTCCAGAAGTGAAAAAAAAACAACAAGCTATGATTCTGAGTTTTCATTCAGCGAAAATTCCTTTTTATTTGTCTTTCATTTTCATCATTTGCAAATATTTTCATTATTATTTTTTTTTGTTTTTTTTTTTGTTTCAAAATTGTATCTTTCTTTTTCATTTTTGTTTTCTTATGCTCTTCACCACCTTCGGACACAATTTTATCGATCGGAGTGAATGAGGTTGGTAAAATGTAATAGCAGGGCGTACCTTGGAAAAGTTCACGTTCTTTCTTGCGCAGCACAATAATCATAATTTATATATGTATAAACGTCGCTATATCGTTGAGCACACTCTCTCCCTCAGTCTTTCTCGCTTTCGCTCTCTTCGTTTCTCTGCCACTCTCGCCGCGATATCGTCATAATAATAATAGTAATAATAATAATAGTAATAATATTAATAATAATAATAATATGTATATATATAAAATTTTGCTCGAATCACGGGCAGTCACACAGGCAACACGCATACACAAGTACACCCATAGACGCACGTACACACTTAAAGCTATTGTGTATTCTACGATTTACTCGCTTAATATATTAAATATATATGTATTAATGATAATTAATAATAATAGCAATTGATAATTGATGCGCGTCTAAGTTTGATTCAGTTAAAAAAAAAAAAGAAAATTCAGCTAAATTTTTTCTATTACCTCGTTATTGCGCTTCGCGTGGTCGTCGATGCAATTATCTTTCGCGAGTGCACCAACTCTACATAATTAAAAGTATATATATATGTAGGTCTATATGTAATATATATTTGTATGAATTGCACTCGAACAGACGTTTGCTATTATTAATAATGATTGCAATAATAATAAAAGCGATAATAGCGAAAACGACAACGATGTCGAACGAATTTTTTGTTATATATGTAGCAATAATAGTAATAATAATAATAATAATAATAATTAATAGTCACCGCGTATATTATATCATTCTCTCGCTTGTATATATATAGCGCTCGATCGAAAACGTCTAATAGTAACAAATACTTTGATTTTTCACTTCATTTTTCGTACTTTTTTGTTTGCCTATAACAAAGAGGAACTATTTTCTTTTTCACGCTGCTTTCGCTTTGCAAAAGCCACTTTTCTATATATCTTTCTCTTTTCTTTTTCACTCGCATGCAATCACTCGCATCATCCCTCGCACGAACAGTCGATTCGTCAAAGGTAATTTGGCAAAGATCGTCGTCGATCAACGTAAAGATTGAATTAAAAAAAAAAAAGATTCGAAAAAATGTTTCTGTCTCCCCGAATAATATAGTAAGAATATATATCGAAAATTCGGCGCGTTTTAAAGCCATCGTAGATTGCACAAAATAAAAATTTATCGTGTATGTTTAATTATCACACACCGAAGCTCGACTACCGTTCACTATTTTTCTTTTCTTCATTTTTTTTATATATATATATATATTTATAGTATTTATTTTCGCCTATATATACGTAACTTTAGATATATATATACCCTATGTTATTATAGTTACAAATGCCTAGTCTGTAGGAATGAATTAAATAAATATTTCCCTATATGTATATTATTACATACAGAGCTCGGCTACTATGACGAGCTATTGTTTCGCGCCGCCTATATTTTCAATTCAATTTTCCAATAAATAATACACGTCGCGTCGAGCCGAGCTCGAAAGTAATAACGACAAAGAGAGAGAGAGAGAGTGAGAACGAAAAAAAAAACAACAAATCGTTATAACCGTCCATTATTCCCGTGAAATCGATATAGATGAAAATTCCCAACAAACGCGCCCTGGCCGAACGGTATATACTATATTAGAGATATACAAAAAAGCTTTCACGCCACCCGCGCAATGCGTATATTTATCGATCCTCTCTGGTCATCGCGTGTATATATATAGACTCGTGCGTATATGCAAAATTTTCCACGCCACTTTTGATTCTATTTTTTTTTTAAATCTCTCTCGTTACTCATTTTTTTTCTTCTTCTATATTTTTAAGGGCACATCGTGTTTCTCGCGAGAAAAAACGGTCCGGAAAAAATCCTCTCTCGCTGTATACATATACACACGTTCGTTATCTATTCAATAATGTACACACACACACACACACACACACACACACATAGTAACGTTTTGAATCGTGACATATAACGTTCCGACCATAATATTCTCGATATATACCGTTTTTCTTTTCTTCTTTCTTTTTTCTTATTCCTCAATTTTGCTAAGTTACTCTTTTTTTTGTTCGGGGAAACGATATGGCGAGACGTCGTTCAGTCTTCAGAACACATAGGGGCTCGTACCGATATTTTGCGTATATACATATACATACATACTTGTACGTGTATAGCATGCCTATATATATCATATGCACGGGAGGTACGGTTTCTTTTTCCTAAATGGAAGAGTTATTTTATAGTCAACTACGATAGGGTTTGCTAAATTTTGCTCGTCACCGTTCACAGAATATATATATAATACTTCTATTCAATTATTTTTTTTCGTAATTTTTTTTTTCTATTATTCCCTTTTGATTAATAATCGTACGCGGTTGATTGAAGGTGTGCAGGTGTACGCCGGAGGGGGGGGGGGGGGGAGGCCACGATACTTGCAACTATATTTATATATAATATTGCACGATTTCGCGCGTAAAATCTATTACACTACGCCTCTTCTCGTAAAAAACGTGGAAAAAATTATACTACGCTATTAAAAATTTCCATGTCATTCCTCCGAATATATCTACATATATAACGCGGCAGTGAAATTCATCGTATTATATACGAGCTGTTATATACGTACACACGCCGTTGTTTTTGTGCTTGCTACGGGTCGTATTCATATACGAATTATCTATGCACGATGAGCTGCTATCGATCGAAATTAAATAGACTGTGTAGTGTCTCCGCGACAAAGGATTAAATCATATAATGTATGTATATATATGCTCGTCCCGCCGCGGCAGCAGCGATTAAAAGAGAAGCACGGTTTTTTTTCTTTACGAGCGCGCGTTAAAGTTTTGCGATCTAGTGAAATGAAGTGCTTTTGCGTTATTTACGGGTCAGTTGTCTTAACCGTTCTTCCTCTTTTTTTTCTTTATTTTAATTAAATTTTTTTTTGTTTATTGTTTTACAAGTCGACGATAGAGACCTTTAGATAATTTTCGTTATTTAATTTTTATTCGTGACTTGGTTTTGACTAGTGCTATAATCCGTTACTCTGAAATTTCAATGGCTGTTTCAAAGCCTTTTTCGGTTCACCAAAATTCGTAAAATATTTATATATGCGTATATATGTGGTTATCATGCGTGCGATTTTTATTCGAAAATACTGGCCGCGGCTTAAAAACTATATATATATAAACGAAAACTCTATCGACGAAGGACCTCGCCGAAGGAAATCTATAAATTTTCTGACTAAATTTGTTTCTCTATAAGTTGATTCGTGGTCAATCGTTGGATAGGCAAGTTGGAATTTCGGTTCGTCGTAATTAATTAATAAATTTTTCATTTTATCTGCGTTAACCGATATAAAAGCTTCGTTAAAAGACATTTTTAAAATTCATGGATATTCAGTGGTCCCAACGTTTTTCCCTCTCGCGGAGAATGTTGAAAAATTGTTTTCGCTATAACGTTTTAAAATCATTTCTAAAATAAAAAAACTGACGACAATTCCAACCGACCACCCCACAATCGCCGATTCGTCGCATTAAAAGCTATTTTCCGCATAATTTACCTCGCGAAAACAACGTACAGAAATCGACACCCCCCGAGTAGTTCGTTTACATACCAATTCTCGAATGTACATTTCTCCAAAAGAAACATGCATCCAACAACCAATAATAATCTTCACCACTCGGAGTCATCAATTTCCTCCTACAATCCAACCCAATATCCACCACCATCCTCATTCTTATACACACCCACACAAACACACACACTCATCATCAATTGTGATTCGCCCGTCGGGTGTACTTGCGCTTGACGCGCTCTTCGCCCGCGGGCTGCTGCTGACTCTGCTGTTGGGTCTGCTGCTCGTTACGTAGTAGTAGTGCCTGCTGTTGCTGCTGGCGCGTCTCCTTACCTGAGCGGCCGCAGTCGCTGCAAGAGACAAGCTCCTCGGAGCCTCCTGTCTTCTTGTTCTCCCTCGCGTCGCCAAGGCAGAAATCACAATAGGGCGATGGTTGCGCTGCTTTGCCCTTCTTCCCGTCCATGCCTCCAGCGTGATGATGATTCCCTTGGTGGATCTGCTGCTCGTTTGGTTTTGGCGAGCCAGCCGCCGTTGTCGTCGTCGTCGTCGTCGTCGTTCCACCGGCAGTAGGCGCACCAGCACCACCGGTAGCTTGCTGCTGCTGCTGTGCATTGTTGCCGATCGCTGGTGACATTGGTCCAGGCCGGTAGGGATGCTGCTGGAGGTCCTCCTTGCCGCCGTTGCTGCCGATAGCTGAGACAGTAGGTGAGGCTGGAGCGGCGCAGCTCGACTCGCCGGCAGCCGACTGTGGCTGCTGCTGCTGCTGCTGCGTGCCCGTTATAGACATTGGCCCGGTTACCAGCTGGCCGCTACCACTACCACCGACGACGCTCGCATCACCATTACTGCTACTACCGTTAGCGGTAGTGGCTGAGGTGACGACAGTAATACTACTACTACTACTACCACCACCACCACCACCGCTTGGACTTGGTGTCGACGGGGTAGTCGTCGGGCCAGTTGTTCCTGTTTGTTGGACGACGGGTGCAGCAGCAGTAGTCGCAGCGCCAGTTGAGGCTGTACCAGCGGCGGTGCAGCCGGGTATAGAGGAGGAAGTGGTCGCGGCGGCGCCGCCGGCTGCTACGACGCTCGCCGCCGAGGGGCTACTCGAGGCGGTACTGCCGCCGCCGGAGGAGGCAGCAGCGCATGAGCCAGCGCTCTGACGGCCACGGCGCGTGCCACCTGCGAGGAAACACACACAAACCGACCACGTACCCACAAGTTGCGCTTTCTGACAGAGAGAGATGTGAGGTAAGAAGACAGGCCGGATAGATAGATAGATAGATAGAGAAAGAGAGAGAGAGAGATAAATATTTTGGAAATGGTGGTTAAAGTAGGAATCGGAGGTATCGTATGTATACGTCTTGCCGCTCGATGTACCGTCGGGTCTCGGAAGGAGATGTAGAGAGAACGAGTGACGGTGACAAGGAGAGAGAAAGAGGTATATAGACGATTAAGGTATGTGTGTGTATATATGTATATAGAAAGGCCTGTCGTCTCCTGCTAGCATGCACGCACCGAGGTTTTGATATATTTTTTTTTCTCTCTCTCCTCGAGGTGCTTGTCTTTCTTTCTGTTTTTTTTCTTTTTTCTGTGAAAGTTGCTGGTTGCTGATGTAATGGGTGATTCTTTGGTCAAAGCTTGTTGGTCAAATCAAATGTTTGTTGTGGATACGACTCATATTTGCAAAATATATCAACATCATCATCATCAATAATATTTGCATATTATATCCAAGTTTTGTTAATTAGGATTTCCTTTATCGAATGATTTTAAAACATATATTGGAAATTAATTACAGCATAATTTGTGAAAATGTTACTGTAACAAAGTAATTTTATGTAAAATATATTGAAGGTAGGTTATCGTTAATATAAGACTTGGCTGCGGTAGTAACATGTATGAAAAATTTATTTCAACCGATAAAAGTAATACTATATATAAATTAAATTTTCAATAATAAAAAAAACATGAGTCTTTGACCAAAGCTCTGAGTAAAGGGCCACATCAATTTCAATAATTTTATTTATTTGTTCTCTTGCACAACTCGCAGCCGGCGATTCGGTTCTGTAACACGTCTATATAAGAAAAGAAACGCGACAATTACCATATTTATTAGAGGCGCATGTATTTGTCCCACTCTAAGTGTATCATCATCTCTCGCTTCTTTATTCTTATTTATTTTTCCCTCTCCCTCTCTCTGCGAAAGCCGGATTGGAGCAATTTCGATAACTCTGCACAATGTATATATATGTATATAGGTATGTATCGTTTAAAAGTTTATCGCTAGACGCCATTTGGAAGTAATAAGTATAGTAGTAGCAGGACTTACACAATGAGTTTGAAGCGATTAATTAACGATTTGACTTGATTATTATTATTATTTACAGTGGAATCAGGCTCAGGGTGGACAAGAAAATTAAAATTTCAAATCTCGTTGTTGGTTTTATTGTTAACAATAACTTTATATTTTTCCTTTTCGCACTTTTTTTTTTAGTCTTTCATCGAGATTAATATACATTTTGACATCACTTACATTAAGACAAATATGAAATTATATTATAAATTTGATGGTTCAATATGTCGCGGTATACAAAAGTTAAACGTGGACACGAATTCGATAATTACTATATATATATTCTGTCTCTATATATATATCAAGTGTTCTTTTCTTTTTTTTTATGTTTATTCTTCTGCTCGAGGTATTTCTACCACACTAACAAAAATTTTACTGTACTATTGTGCAGATTAATGTTACCATGCCGGTAATAAAAAGTATATATATGTGATTAGATTGCGACAATATACAGTGCTACTAAAAATATGGTAATTATATATATATTTATGTATATGTTCAACTCTGGTCCCCCTCATGGTTCAATTTTAAGCGAGATATTTACAAGTATGAGAGTTCAAAGAGATTTTGGAAAGATGATCTATATAAAAACGTATATATATTACTCTAAAGAATTTTCTACGACTACCACACGTGTCAAATGGTCTCTACGTTATCTCAAAACGATAGTCAATCTTCGCACACTTACAGTTCACGCTGTTCTCTAAAAAAAGATATAGAATTGAGAAAATTTTAGAATGAAAATACATTGAAAAACCTTTTTTTCTTTTTTTTTTGCAAAAAGTGCCACAAAACAAACAGGTGATATGCTTTTTTTTTGATCTCTCAGAAAACAAACAGAAGGTTTACACACGTGGTTGGTGGCTCTTCAAACAGAGATGTTGGAAAAACGGAATCGCTGGCGCGTACGAGCGCACGCGAGACAGACACAACAGGAGAAAACAAACTTTTCTAGCTATATATATATATAAAATGCTACAAGGATAATAATAATAATAATGATAATAATGATAACTTTGTAACGGCGTGCATTGTCAAAGATACATTCCATCACCATTGATTAAGGAAAGAGAAAAAAATTAATAACGACAGTATAGTAATTATATAGTCAATCAAAAAATATATACGGTTAATCAATCATTACTTCAAGGCAAAATCTCACAAAAACAAAAAGATAACAAGTCAATCGACGAGGTATAGTAGTAAGTATAGAGTGATAGAGAGAGAGAAAAAAAATAAAAGAGAAAAACAAACAACGAAACTTGCAAACAAACTCAGATGCAAAAGACTTATGCTGTACGTATATATATGTATTCATCAACAAACCGTCAACAAACTACTATGTATACTGCAAACTTAGTGTGAGACAAAGATAGACTCTGTACAAAGAGAAGAGCCGTGCCATTTGCATCGCACTTTTAAAACGAGCCTTGCTTTCTTCTCCCATCGCTCGAGATCGTCAAAAAAAAAACTTCACACACGCTATGGAAAGATTTATGTAAGTATATTAGGGAGAAAAAAGCAAAGCGCCATGCAAAAAATATATAAAACTACGATCGAACGCAATCACGCATCATTATCATCGCGCGGGCGGCAACGCAGAAACACACACGCACACACACGCAGACATACACGCACTCGCAGCGTCAAGAGTAATAAATAAGTATTATGAGTATTAAAATATAGAAAAGATTTTTTGTTATACACAGACTGATATTAAAGAGACAGAGAGTGTGAGTGAGATATATATATGATGATATAAAGAAAAAAAAAAAGGATCGATTTTTGGATGAGAGATGAGTTTTGCCGAGGTTGCGAGCTCTCGACTGAGATGAGATTTATTTTTTTTGTTTTTTTTTTTTTTTTATGTGGTGGTAATGTGGTGTGCGACGTGAAAGGTGCATCATGCTATTGCAAACTGTGTTAGAAGTGTGCTGGGAATTTATTTTTGGCATGATCTGATTGTTCTTGTGGTTTTTTTTATGATTTTGGTACGTAAATTTTTCAAACTTTGATTATATATATATATATATTCTTTTGTCAAAAATATTTGTTTCGAAGATTTTTCATGATATTTTGTAAAAATATTGTAACAATGTACAATAATTAACTAATTGGATTGAATATCTGTAATAGCTAATTTACTGAGTTAAGTTTATGTGATATAAAATGAATAAGTAAAATTTAAATAGAAAACTAAGGTAAGAAGAACCAGAAAAATAATCTACATGACCTGCCAAAAAGACATTTTTGAAACGTACAATTTTTAAAAACACTCGAAAAATCCAATTATTAATCACCAGCACAATACTAAGAATTTCAAAATGTAAAATGTATGGATATATGAAAAAATTGGAAAAAACTTTTAAGGTAATATATATATAAACAGGGCTCAGAAGTGCTATTTATGCAAACAAATAAATACTGGACGTTTTTTTTTTGTTTTAATGTATAATAAACTCTTATTGCAGGTAACAGTACATATATAATTCTGATACAATTTCAAGCCCTGAATATAAAAAACACAATTGATGCTCAAATATTCAGTAATAACAAAAAGAGAAAACAATACGTATAATAGTAATAACTGGATAAATCGCTAATACGATGAGAAAAAAGTGTAATAATAATAGTAAATAGTAATGATAATATCCCATTTAAAAAACATTGTAAAATACGTAACACCGTCTGCAATACACATGTTTTGTTCTTTTACAGGCTCGTTTATTTAATCATTTAATATAAATATATATAGATATCTTTGCAATAAGATGAAAAAACAGGTATTTATCTAAATAGAGCGCATGAGCAGGAATATATATCAAATATATCGAAAAAAGTTAATAAGTAGTTAAATGTGTAAACAATGGTGACAATCAATGATAAATAAAAAGTTCAATGAAAAGGCGAATGTAATAATGCGTCCAGAGACGAAAAGGAGAAAAAATATATATTAATAACAATAAAAAAAAATGTACAAGTAAAATGTAATAAAAAAAAAGACAAAAATAAACGAAAAAAATCAGTTAATTTAAAAAACATAAAAAAAAAAAAAAAAAAAATGATTAATGGAGCGCTCCGCTCAAAGAAAGGAGAAAATTGAGCTTATTTTCTTTTGTGGCTCCAACCTGGCTGGTCCGAAGCAACTGCGTCAGCTACGCTCCGAGATTCAACATCGGCGGGACTGGGGCTTAGTTCCTTAGCAGGATCGCCGGAGGAAGTAGAGTGGGAATGACCGTAATGGTAGACCAGACCGGGTCTGGTTTTATACCGTGCGCTGCATACTGCAAAAGTGCAAAGTACTTGTTTTCCCGCAAACCACCTAATGCAATGTGGGCTAATTTTGTTGTTGTTGGCTTTTTTTTTTTGTGTTTGGCATAAATTTTCTTTATTTTTTTTCTTTTTTTGCTCTGCTCTTTTTGTTCGTTCAAAGTGCACCATCATCGTGCTTTTCAATTGAGTTAACTCTCTATAAATGCTTTTGAATAACATTTCTTTTTATAGGTTTGTAGAAAAAAATGAGAAAAAGTAAATTTTGACAAAATCAAGAGGAGTGTACACAAAAATACTTGGGAACGTAGAGTGGTTGAGGGAAGTGTTGTCAGAGGCTTCCGGAGCATTAGCCACTGGTTCAGCGTTACTTCCATTTTTGCCATTTGTATGTTATTCTCAGAAATTTGCAATATCTTGAATAATGATTTTGAGTCATACGTTTGTAGTAGAATCAATCTACTGATGAAATTTCAAAATTTACTTGTAAAAAAAAATTAAATAAAAGAACGTATATTTGAATCTAAATTTTCAATTTTAAATTATTATTATATGATAAGATAAATTTTCAATATTTGTAGAATAGACTTCAATTCAATTTTATGTAAGTATATCAAATAATAAGTCACTATAGCTGTATGAAAAATATAAATTTTAATATTCACATTCCTCTAATTGTTGTAAAGTAGCAAATTATTGAGGATAACAAACATAATGTGATAAGACAACCATGGAAGTAACAATGAATCAGAACTCCAGAATCCGCTTCATAAAAGAGGTATGGAATTTTCAGGAGAGCACTTGCACACTTTCCGCACTAGGACACATCCCTAGCCACCTATCAATCTATACGTGTTGAACAAGCAGTGAAAGGGTTTCCAGCCCAAGAAGCAAAACTAATACGATGCAAGGCTTAAATAAATGCTCGAATACACCTACGGTAAAATCAGCTCGCTACAAAGGTGAGCCAAGTAATAACATTCTTGCTTTCCGCATATAGTATATGGTTATTTGTGTATATAAACAGTCTCCAAAGGTATTGAATAGCTAACATTTCCAAGCTACTGTGGACTTACAATACTTTTGCTTTCTTTCTATTTGGATTTAAACACAAGAAAATAATAAAATTAGTTTTACCTATATACAAATTTTAGAATATAACTATAAACATTCTGAAATACGTTTAAAATTAACTATTATTTCTACTTTTTTACGATCTACTCTTTCTCGAATTATTTATTTGATTTTAAAAATTTGTAATTAAGTAAAACAAAAGACTGAAATCCATTTAAAAAAACAAGAGTTACAGAAGCCTTAACTTGTATCTGTAATCTACTGAATACCTTTGAATAAAGTTACTAATCTAAACAAGAGCGTTATGAAGAAGTAAACGTATTGGCAGGCACATTCGAGTTAATCTAAAGTCTTTTTTGTCAATTTTTTCAACAAGCTATATCTAATTTTTACTTTTATTACTAATTTTTATATAGATAAGAAAGAAGTTTACGATTTTTTGGCAAATTTATTACTCAAGGATTGGATCACTACTTTCTAAGTTTTAGGAATGATTTCAAGATTAAACTAGATTAAACTACTGTTTTGTACTATGCAAATTATCTAATTATTTGGCAAACTGCTTATCTTATATATTAAACTATTTCATTTTTTTTGCAAAGATTTTATAACTAATATGAGTTGTTTTGAATTATGTATAATGAAAATTTCGTTTATGAAAACAATTAATATATATTTTATGTAATATAATTATTTTTTGGACATTTCAAATAAATATAATAAGCGAAACAACGTCATCAGTATTAACTCATTAACTTTCGCCATTTCGTGTTACAAAACTACTCTATACAATTTACTAAAATATTTCATATCGAGCGTCCATTTTTTTTTCATCTTATACTAAATATTCTTTGTTTCTTTTTATATACTTTAAAAAAGTAATTAATCTAGACAGCGTGAAATAATCCGTAGATAAAGATTAACAAAATGAAATCCTTTGACGCAGTGCGTTTGTGGCTCAGTTGAATTCAGTATAACGAGCGGAGTAGTAATAATTACTGTAGTAAAACAAATAAGAGGAAGTTGTCATTTGTAGTTGTATCTATGGTTAAACTTACGGTCACAAACGAACGGCTTATCAGAGTCGCTGGCATCATAGTTGACTTTTTTTCGCCCACGACCTCCACCCTGTGTTAAAAAGGTAATTATTAGTATTAAAATAATAATATTATTGAATATTTTAATTTTAAAATTTCTAAAATCCTACTTTTGTTCTTTTTCCAGATGGACTGTCGGTTGCCGTTGGATGACTTCTGGCAGGATGATGACCACCACCTCTTGGTTTTCTCCTTTTCCTTTTACTACTGTAACTTTCTTCATAATCAAAATCACTATCAGGATCAGGTTCCTCGTATGGATCTATGTCTAACATGTCTTGTTCATCGTAGAACCAGGCATCTTTACTATGTTCATCTTCAAAA
This sequence comes from Torymus tubicola, assembly GCA_035583055.1. Classification (NCBI taxonomy): domain Eukaryota; kingdom Metazoa; phylum Arthropoda; class Insecta; order Hymenoptera; family Torymidae; genus Torymus; species Torymus tubicola. The sequence goes on along the minus strand of JAWWEQ010000027.1, from coordinate 6,944,691 downwards.
AGAAAAAACGTCGATTACATATTTTAAAAATGAATAGGTAGTACTATTATTTATACGAATTTATCTTGTGAAAGGTAAATGCATTCATTACTAAACATATAGAATAAACATAATATAGTAATGAATTTCACATACAAGTGGATACTCTTTGCTAATGCTGTAAATTTTGATAACTCATACAAAAGTATACAATTAACAATATTACATAAGATTTAAACAGTGACCATTTTAGTAACTTTAAATAAATTGGTAATGTACAATACCTTTTAATGCTATAGAATCTTTACTGTCATCATTAGCTCCAGGCACAGAACTTTCTACACACTCAACACCATCTTCAATATCCCCTCTAATCATTCTCTTGGGTTGGAAGTAGTTCATTAAATACTGTCTTCTCTTCTTCCTCCATCGTTTGCTTGGATACGTGTATACTTGACCGTGGCGTAAACCTGGAAGACGTTCCCTCGATGACATGACCAAGGATGAGTGTTTTTGTAAAACTCCTATAAAAACAAATTTATAATTAATACTCATAATACACTATAACTATATAAAAATATTAGAAGCACATGTCATAATGTTATTCCACTAGTTTCTAGATGAATATTTTACAGGTATTTTATCTAATTATACTAATTTTTAACAAATAGTATTTTAAATTTGATCTTGAATTCTGAAAGTTCAAAACTTGCAGGTTTTTTAGGTCACAACCCCAATAATGTATATATGTAAAATGTCTAGTCTAAAACCTAGCAATGATATAAACAAAAATACAAAAAACCTACTTGTAAATATAGAACAAGTACTTTATGTAATCTGTGACTAAGATAATATGAAAATTATAATTGTTTTTAGAGAATTTATACACCATTACATATTTATCAAGAATTTTGTATTTTAACTACTCTTATATATTTCAAGTTTTGTTAACAAACTTATTCCATTAATGTTCGTCGAACAACATAAATTGAATAATAATTAATAGAAATTTGTTGAATGAGAATAATAAAATATTCATTAGAATAATAGTATTAGATACTCTAACATTTTGTAAGTATCTCTTTTACACTTCGTAATGAAATTATTTAGTTGTAAACAATGTACTATTACATTCAGAAGTTTATCTGTCTCAATCTAATTAATTTTATTGTTTGAAACAAATTATCTGAAAAAAATTAGCTCGAACATTCCCCAAAATTTAGATTAAACTCCTTTTTTTCTTACAGAGAACTACAAAGAGCTTCATCGTTCTCAGCCCACATCATTATCTCATTCGTTTCCCTCCAAAAATATTTTGGAGCAAGGTGCCACACATAGCATCTATACTACAAACAAAACCCAACAAAACTATTCGCGACCTCTTCCAGAACCATAACAATCCTTAAAATTTCCTCCTTGCTCCGAATTTCAGCTCGCTAGCGTTATAATATACCAGCGAGAAGAGAGAAACAAGCATAGCACAACGAACGCACGAGCGAAGCGCCAAGACGATGCTACGTGTCCCGCGCGCGCGCGCTCTCCGCCCAAGGCCGCCTTCTCTCTCTCTCTCTCGACGCCATGGGAGCTGAACGCAACGCTTGCTATATGCCGCGCGTCGATTACATTACGTTCTCGTATATATACACATATACACGTGTGTGTGTGTATATATATATACCTATATATTTAAGCATGCATGTGTGCGTGTATACGTATATATGAATGTATGCGTGTACCCGTCTGGGAGTCGATGAAAGGCATCCGTTGCCTTCGCTCTTTGCCCAGCCGGCTGTTGTACGTCGACGAGTTCTCGATGGCTTCCCTGTACGCCGAGTCGTTGAGAAAGCTACATAAATAAAGAAACATATATATAGAAATGAAAAAAAACATCCATTATCATGTCACCCACACTCACACATATACACACACATACACCTAACCTAAACGCGCGACGCGCTTTTTATCTCTCTCTCTCACTCACCTCTCAATCTTACTAAGGTTCGCCTCGTTGACGACCTGAATAACGGACGACGCGTTATCGGCGTCGCTGTTGGCCATTATAACCGCCGGCGTAGACGACGACGACGATGGGCCACCAGAGGTAGTCGCGGCAATGTTACTATTCGTCGTGGATGAAGACGATGTGCCGGCGGTAGCGGCGGGGGCCGCGCCGTTGACGCCGCCCGTCGCCGGTGGTGCGGACACTGCCGTCATTATCCTAACCCGCCGACGACTCGCATCGAACTGATTATATTATATTACACTTCTCCCTCGTCTTCTGTATTATAGCCTGTACAATTCCTGGCTTGCGCCGCGCCGCGCTCTCTCTCTCTCTCTCTCTCTGCGTATTTTATCGCAGTCGTGCTGCTGCTGCTGCTGGCCTGGGGCGTGCAGCAACTGCGCGAGTCAAGCGCCAACTGCCGTCGCGCGCGCGCCGCCGGCCGAATCCATAAAATCTATAGAGAGAGAAGGAGTAGGAGGAGCGTCGCATGTAGCAGCGCAACCCCGGCCGGCGAGTATATGCGGGTATAAAGAGCGGGTTATATGGTGATGATGATACATGATGATTTATTTAGCGCGTCTGCGGTGGAGTTTAACGCGAGATGCGTTGGTTTATAAATGCTTTTGATTGATTATTGCCATACGGGTATGGAATAATATTTAAAGAGGTTATTGATGTTACGATTGTGGTTGGTATATATAGGTACAGTTGAAATGTGTTTTGAAAGGTGTTTCGGAGCAATGTTGACGATTAGATATATAGGTAGCGCGAACGCGCGCGGTTCGTCGTCTGCTCGAGCGACTTTTTTGGAATACGTGACGGCGCACTTATACATATTATATAGGTATACGGTAGTAAAAAGTGTATACTGTGAAAGAAAAAACTGGGAATAACATTTTTATGAGTTCTATAATGAGCAGTGTTTATCTGTAATCATAGTATGTTTCACAACGTTTTTATAATCACCAAATGAGAATGATTTATTTAAACTATATATATGTATAAGGAAAAATTGTGCAAGTAATTTTAGAATGGAATGAGTTTTTATATAGGTACATGTTTTAATATTATAATATATTTATTTATGTAAGAAAAAGAAACAAACAAGGATTTAAAATCGTCATTATCTTTTGTTTTTGTTAGAAATTATACTAGAATGATATGAACGGTATCTGGCTATTTAGCAACTGTTATATTCTTTCAATTTAATTGTTGCAGAAATTAAATTCTAATATCCTAACAAGGAGATAACAAGGCCTCCGGGATCCCGATTGTGATGAAACTTGGTATGAATATTCTTTATTAAATATAAAAGTACACGTGTTTCAGGATTTTTGCCAATGGGCCTTTGGACTTACGGAATCTGATATCTAATATCTTGAAAAATCATGTCTCTCTTCAATCCAACATAACATAAAAAAAATTAATATCTGGCTAACTTCTGAACGGATGTAAACTTTTGCATAAACTTTATTTCGAATAGAAGGATTTTATCTTAGCTTTCCATTAGTATAACACTCAAATTTCGTTATAAACGTAATATTTCGAGATAGTAATTTTAGTTTGAAAAAAGACTTAATTCTTCAAGACCCCATATGTTCTAAGTAAAGACCCGACAAAAACCTTAAAACCCGAGTATTTTTTACATTTAACAAAGAACATTCCCCAAAAATTTCATCAAAATCGAGATCCCGGAGGCCTTCTGGTGGTCTCCTTGTAAGTTTTATAAACACCTCTGCTATTTGTCCGTCAGATTTTTGTATTGGATGTATATCTATATATTAGTAAATATACTTTCTTTA
>JAWWEQ010000027.1:6864119-6940808 GCA_035583055.1 Torymus tubicola | reverse complement strand
TTATTTATGTTTTGTTAGAAATGTTTAATATTTTACATCTATATTTCGCATCCAACGCGCTTGTATACATACACTTGTAAATATTTGTATTAGCAACCGTTAACTAACGTTATAATGACTTGCTCTTCGCTTTGTATCTTCAGTCCGATTCTAACCGCCTTACTATTATGGTTTAAATAAATTATATGTCTTCTTATTTTCTTTTCTATTTTTCCTGACCTTATAATTTAACATGTTTACTATTATAATTTCTTCGACATAAACAAGTCCATTATATTTTGTAGTATAATTTAATGAGTCATATCCTTTTTTTGCACAATTGAAACAAAATAGTTGAGAAAATAGTTTCAGTGTATTATTTATATTGTTTAAGATTGTTGAAGTATTAATATTAATACAAATGTGAGCTATTTAGGACGAAAACGAGTGGCCCAAACAAAAAAATTTAAATGCAGAGGAAAACAAGACCATTAACGGGATGGAGCTTCGAAAATCACAAGTATTTACCACAATTACTCAAAAACTATCCTTTTTAAATATATCTCAAAAAATAGGTTTAATTTGATTGGATTAATTTTAGCGCGTCGCGTGCAAAAGGCCGCAGATCGTTGGCGAAAGATAACAGGGCGTAGTTATGATGCTAAAAGTTACGCCGAAGAGTTCTGTATACGCACCATTCAAGCGGAAAACTTTAGTGAAGAAATTAATCGGTTTCGCGAGAAAGAAGAGTTAAGTAAGAAAAGGAAAATTTTAACTATGAGACCTTTTATTGATTCGAAGGAAATTTTGTGTGCGCAAGGGCGTGTGACAAAGTTAAACGATGCAGTTTTCAATAATTACCCTATCATTTTAGATGGAAAACATCCTGCAGTAAAGCTCCTTTTACAAACCGTCGATTCTATCATGCGAGTCATGAAACTGTTGTAAACGAGGTTCGACAGAAATTCTATGTTACCGGTGTCCGAAGTGCTTTGAAATCTATTGTGTACAATTGTTTAATATGTAAATTACAACACAGAAAGCCACAGAACCCGCTGATGGCTCCGTTACCTGAAGGTCGCGTAGCGTGCCGACAAAGACCATTTATAGTCATTGTGGCGTAGATTATTTCAAACCGATGGTTGTAAAAATCGGGCGTCGTTGCGCAAAACGATGGGATGTTTTATTTACTTGTCTAAGTACGAGAGCGATTCACTTAGAGCTTGCGCATTCGTTGACTGCAAGCTCAGCGATCATGGTAGTACAACGACTATCAGCTCGACGAGGCGCGCCAATTTTAATGTATAGCAACTAATTTTTAACGGAACTAATTTTCGAAGGGCATGTAAAGAGTTAAAAGACGAGCTTGCAAAAATGGAAACAAATAAACAACATTTATATGCGTTAAAAAATGGGATGAAATGGATTTTTAATCCGCCAGATGCTCCGTACATGGGTGGGGCGTGGAAACGTTTAGTTAGATCCGTTAAAACCGCATTAACCGTCGTTTTAAAAGAACACTTAAGCCTAGTCCCACCAAATCATTTTTTGATTGGCACATCGTCGGGTGAAATGAAATTAGGACAATCGGATAAAATCGATTTCTGCGCAAGAAAGCAGTGGAGACTTGCGCAAGCCTTCAACGAAACCTTTTGGTAGCGCTCTGGTTACGGGAGTACGTACCGACGTTACTTCCTCGAAAGAAATGGGCTAACGGGAAAGTTTCTTTTAAAATAGGCGATTTCATTTTAATTGTAGATTTGCAAGCACCCCGAAACACATGGAGAAAGGGTACAGTAAAAGAGCTCTATATTCTGGAAATGACGGTGTAGTAAGGGTAGCTAAGATAATTATACTAACACGGGCGAATATGTTAGACCCATTCATAAAGTATTTAAACTACATAGCAATGAAAAAGTATAAAATGCATTACATTTTGTACGAGGGGGAGAAGTGTTACAAACTACTTGTAAAAGAAGGGTAAAGTTTTGAGCATCCGTACAAATCAAATCGAATTTTATATATAGAAAATAGTGAACGTGACTCTAAGCACGACATGACGAAGTGTCGTGGCTATCAAGCCCCTAGCCTAGGGTTTCAACCCGAGAGGCTATTAGATCTCAGTTGAGCCTTGAGCTCGAATTGAAGATTCCACGTGCACAAACAACTTACTTAGGTTGTTTAAGGCCGTTTGGCTGCTGAGTCATGTCGTTGAAATTCAAAGAAAAAGAATAAGAAAATGTGACGCTCGAATCTTTGCTTCTCTTCATATAAATAAAAACAACCGAAGATTCTTAGCGACAACTCGCTCTCTTGCTCGCTGTCCTTCCGAGCATTGGCGGACACTCCCTTTAAAACTAATAAAAAAAGTTTTCTTATATCTTAATATTTTGAAGTTTTTATTTTGTCACTCATTTACAATTTTGGAAGAATGGAGAACCATCCCTGCTAGAGCAGCTGTAGACTTCTCTTGTCTCCCCAAAATTCGTAATATTATAGAAAGTTCAACGTTGAGTGATGCATTGGTAACTATGTAATTTTTCGTAAATATCCGAAAAAATTCTTATGAATTTTAGAAATAAAAAGAAGGCATAATATAGTTATATAATAAAAATAATGGTTGCCCACGAGGGCGTAAAAGTCGTAGGTTCTACAATACGGTTTTGTAGGAGTATGTAAGCTATTGCGCCTCTTATTAGGTGTTAAGTAGTACTTTCTGCCCGCTGGCTGAATATTTTTGAAGTCACAATGTGGGCATAAAGTTAGTATATTACGCACCGTGGGAGGAAAAAACTTGGATTTTTAAAAACTTTTACTCCCGAGGAGCGTATACTATTTTTCCTCCCACAGAGGCCGAAAATGCCGTATTCCCGTTTCGGAGCCGGGCGGGAATGCGGTACTTTCGGCCCGGCGGGAGGAAAAGTAATTTAGACGCAATAAGGTACGATATGTTGACAGCTAGTGAAGTTAAGTTATAGGTACTTAACTACAATAAGTTGATTTCAGTACTCTCTTGTGTTTAATTTGTGTAGAAGGATGAACAAATTTAAATATATTTTTGAGAACAGTCATACAGGTGTTTCCGAGAGTTGTTTGTATTACTTGATAACTGATTTCACAACTTTCGTTTGTTTGATTTGCAGTAAACAATTTGAATGTGCTTACTTCGATATAATCTGTTTAACATATTATTAACAACATATTATTTTTTGTATAGTCATGAAAAATATTATTAAATTTTTAGAGAAGTTTTATTGAGTAGATGGAATTAGGAAAGATGCGAGAGGAAGTGGGAAACAGCGTTCACAAAAAAAGCAGTCGCCCATTCGACAATATATCCAAGTTCGAAAATATCAAAAATCAAGTAAAAGAAAAAATAATTTTTATACATTGATAAATACAATATAATTTTTTCCTTTACTTGGATTATATTAATATCTTTTGGCCAATTTGAATTTTGCGCCGGGCGACTGCTTTTTTTGAGAACGCTGGTGGGAAAGGGAGATAGATTATAGAGAAAAAACGTCTATACTTGCCTTTTTTATACTTTCGTAGAAAGTTTTATATTATCAATTAATATTATTAAATTCTATTCCTTTTTTTTGGAATTTTTCAAGTATATACATAAATCTATATACATATTTACCTAATGGATTTTCCGGATATAAAGGATTTGCATATTCGGGCTTTGTGCTTTGTGTGCTCCGTAGAAAAACATTGTCCAAAATCTAGATACTCGTGACTCATACCAAAAGATTACTATTTGAGTCGAATATTTCTTCTAATATTTTCTGTTTTGTTATTATTTCAATTGTTATCTTGATTCAATTTATAATATACTTGTGATTGCTGCTTCAAGTTTATTTTTGCATCTATATATCCTGGAATACTATATCTATATATATATATATATATGTATACCAAAGTCGCGTAGCGCATGAATACGGTAGAATCAGAAACCGCGGAGTCGCGCTACTTAGTTGAAGCGCCACTATACTCGCTGGGCAAACATGGCGCGAGGCAGCAGCGCTGGTTTTGACAGGCACATCACAATCTTCTCACCTGAAGGTCGTCTCTACCAAGTAGGCAAGTACTTCATAATTGTAATCCTCAATTCACGAGCTTTCCGCCCGTGTATGATACATACCCTTTATTATTCTACTAACCTGTTAAAAAGCACCGGACGCGCCGGTAGTTTGCATGACACGGCGTGATCTGCACTTTTTTGAAGATACACACATAGACTTGTACATACGTGAATTTCTAAAAGGATTCGTTTTTGTGCAGAGTATGCTTTCAAGGCTATTAACCAGGGTGGCCTCACGTCCGTCGCCGTCAAGGGCGTTGACACCGCTGTCTTTGCCACGCAGAAGAAAGTACCCGTAAGTATTGGAGTTTCTGGTTAACCTCGAAATTTTTGGTCTCTTTTGTTTAAAATTTTTACCATTCTATGTGATATTTTTGCAGGATAAGCTGCTGGATGCCTCCACGGTGACCCATGTATTCCAGATCACTGACCACATTGGTTGCGTTATGACTGGAATGATTGGTAAGATCATGTATATATAAACTTACTTTGTTTATTATTTGTAATTGATCAAGGATAAGTTCATTTTTGTGTCACTTATTTATGCTGTGTATGTAAATTTTTTTAGTAATAAACACATCATTATTTGTTTTATTAATTAATTAGTCTTAAATCAATAATGTCATGTAACTTTTATTTAAAATAGCTAGTAAATCTTTTAACAATATTTATTATTTGTAGCTGATAGTAAGTCTCAAGTACATCGAGCAAGATATGAAGCTGCACATTATAAGTACAAGTATGGATATGAGATTCCAGTTGATGTTCTGTGCAGAAGGGTAGCAGATATCAGTCAAGTTTACACACAGAATGCCGAGATGAGACCACTTGGCTGCTCTATGATGTTGATAGCTTATGATAGTGAAAAAGGTCCTTGCATTTACAAAGCAGATCCAGCAGGTTATTTCTGTGGGTACAGGGCAGTGTCTGCTGGTACAAAACATACTGAAGCGAACTCATATCTTGAGAAAAAGTTAAAGAAGAAGCAAAATTATGATTTTGATGAAACCATCCAGTTGGCAATTACTTGCTTGTCAACAGTTTTATCCGTTGATTTTAAACCTACTGAACTTGAAATTGGTGTTGTTTCAAAGGATAACCCTAAATTCAGGTTTGTACTAATTCTTTATATTTTGAATACAATTAATTTCTATTATATATAATTAATATCATGAATTTATCACTTATTAATTTAAATCTGACTTAATGAAAAATTTTTGTTTTTATTATTTCAGAACATTAACAGAAGCAGAAATTGATAAACACTTAACTGCCATTGCTGAAAAGGATTAAGAAAACAAGAACTACTTCTGCGTGTAATTTTTATACACTTAATATTAATTCCCTTAATTAAATATATATAATTTCGTGTTGGAATTTAAATAAAAACAATTTTTTTGTGAATGGAATTAGAATTTATTTAAAAAATTTCACTTATACCTATTTTTTTATTTTATTTTTATAATTATTTTAAAATTAAATATTATAAATTCACGTTATTTTTCTCAAAAGCAATGTAATATTCAAATATTAATATTGTTTACATTGATATTACTATATTAAACAGCAAGGATATGTTCATGAAAATTGTTATAATGAATTTTGTATTTAAAATTATATGTAAATTAATATCTTTTAATATATCTTAAAACATCTTAAAAGTAAAACAACACATTTTAGAATTTCAAAATGATTGCGTTTTTTGGTACGTTTTTGTAAACTTCATACTTTCTCAAAATTAAAGTACTAAATTAAGAACTACTTTTGCATGTAATTTTTATACACTTAATTTTAATTCCCTTAATTAAATATCTAATTTTGCGTGGAAATCTGAATAAAAACAATTTTTTTGTGAATGGAATTAGAATTTATTTAAAAAATTTCACTTATACCTATTATTTATATAATTATTTTAAATTTAAATATTATAAATTTAGGTTATTTTCCTGAAGCTGTAGCCAGTGGATTTCGTACTACTAAAATAACTGAATCTCCTCTCAAAAACATTTTTGATATGAATCTATCCTTGTTCACTGGTTTTGCCTAGAAAATATAATTAAAATTACATTAAAATCACAAAATCATTATTTAAAAATCAATATAATCTTATTTTATTAAAAGAGTCTTAAGAATTCAAAGTATTATTATTAAAGAATATCAGTTGAATACGTAAAAACTAGTTTAATTAATTAAATGATGGTTTTTTTAAATGTAAATTAATCATATAAGAAAAAAATTGATGCATACTTTTTTCTTTCCTTTGCCAGTTCTTGGTTGTTCCGTCCACATTTCTTTGACATTTTCTAGTACCATATTACAATGTCTATCGAAGGCCTTCACACGTCCAAGCAGCTTCTTATTATTCCTACAATTTATTAAAACTTGTGTATTGTTTTTAACGGACTGAGTGAGGACAGATAGTGGACCTGTGTTGAATTCTTCCTCCTCCCTCTTGGCGAGCTCTTCAGGAGTCATTTCTGATTTTGGTTTTGTAAGAGCAGACCTTAAAATTGAATTACAATTATTACAACTGTCTATTGTTACTTACATGCAAAGCTATGTGAAATACATGTTTTTGTTTATGTCAAAAATACGTGATATACACAAAATCATTAACTATTTTATGCTTATTAAAATCTATACTTACATTTTGAAGTATTGTACGTAGTTACAGGAGGGAAGAATAAATTAAAATATTACAAATATTTATGCAAAAACTAGGTAACGACACCGACAAAGTAAGGTTAAGTCGCCGACTGAGCGCGCGTCCGACGCAACACACGAGTATCACATATATATGTGTGAAATCGATAAGCACTGTCGCCAACCGTTGTTTCGTTCGTAATATCATTATTCATCAAAAAACTATTTGAGCTTAGTAGTTGCCATCTTGCGTGCATTATCATAGCAGATTCCCACCTTAACCACCGTTCTGAAATTTTGCAATTTATGATATTTATTATCTGCGTTGAATTCGACATTTATGATAAAATTATTGTTTTTATAGATAAAGAATTTAAAAAGCTCATTTGAGTTTGATTTTTCACCTAATCGTTTTTAATTTTCAATTTTTCAAATGTATATACGCATACATAATTTATAATTATACTTTCATTATGACTAATTACCGATCGTGTTTACTGATAACAATACAATTCTCTACATAACTATATGTGTATATATACCTACGACTGCAGGTACTTTTAGTAATTAATACTTTTCAAACATGCGACAAACCAATTAAAGTTAATTATTCCTTGTTTTGATTTAAAAACATTGACTGTAAAAACTAAAGTAAAAAGTTAGCGACTAACCAGACTTAACAAAACACAGGCACCTACGTCAATTAAAATACAGGAACTTTCATTATTTCAGAAATGGAAATGTACGTCACAGGCTGACCAACAAGTGTTTTCGAAGCAGACGATTCGAGATCTTTATCTTTCCGACTTTTTCATTATTCTTTCGATACTTTTGCGATAATAAGGATTCTTATTAATAAAAACTAATTTAATTAATTTTCTCTCGAAACCATTACTATAGTTTCCTAATTCGTGTCTTATTTCAAAATTGTAAAATTTCCACGCCTGTATGTAAATCGTTAAAAAAAAAGCACCACAGACGATCCGGCTTATTATAATAATAAAATACTTTTTATGCAGACGAATAAACGGACCATCATTTTTATTATTCTTCTTCTCGTAACTCTTTCTCTATCTATAGTGTCTCTGCAAGTGGGCGTAAACCCATTATAATTTATCTGCGCCGCACGCGCGCGAATCTCATACACAAATGTATACATATTTATTCCACGAGCAGCCTTCGCTCATCCCGCGCAACTTCTATACGCGTAAAAGAATTATACAGCATAATACCTAATATACATACAACGTTTTAAAAAATTTTTCAATTCAGTTATATCTAAACTGTTTCATTGGTGTCAATTCTCACGTATATATAAGTTCGTAACAGATAAACTTATCACTTTTTTTTTTATTTTAACGCTTATGAAACAACAGACCTAAACGTAAGTATATAATATATCGACCATTTTTAATTAGTCACGCAAATTATAAACCGTCAATGCGTACGTGCAATACAATCTTTTTCTCGCTAATAAAAACATCCTCGCTCACGTTTCGCTGTTTATTATACATTCACGAGTTTGCCTGCGCGATCGCTAACATTATAACGCGTCTATCTCTATATATCTCGCTTCACCTCTCTCTTTCTTTCTCGTCATCGGTATATATTATACACACTATATATACCTATATATCCACCGTCCTTTATACGGAAAAAGCGAGAAAAAAACCGACCAGCGCGCGCGTTTCGTTTTCACATGACGACCTCGGGCACACCGATGAAGTAATTCCCACTCCATACAGTCTCTCTCTCTCCCTCTCTTTCTCTAATCATCACCATATACACACAACAAAGCCTTCCCCTCCTCCCTTTCTCACTCTCTCTCTCACTCTTAACTCTTTTCCACACATACCCACACATATATCCTACAACCGCTCTCATTCAACGTTCAACGGTCGTTCTCTGCGCGCCGCGCGCTTGTTGCAGCGAGCGAGCGATATATATCGTCGCGCAAGATGGCCGCCGACAAGAGGACAGGTGAGCGCGATATATATATATATATATATATATATATATATATATACCTACAACATCAAGTTTAAATCCTCTCCCCCCTCCCCTTTCAGACCAATCACGTACATGTTCACATGTGTTAGTATATTACCAGCCGCAGGCGAGCGAGCGAGCGAGCGAGCGTTTATCGGCGTTAACTGTCAATTAGCCGAACGCGAGCTGCGAGCGCGTGCGACTGTGCCATTCTCTCTCTCTATATACTGACGTCTTTGGTAGGCGGTTTGCGCATATACCACACGACGACGACGACGACGCAGTATAGAGTTAGCGCTCGCGCGCGCGCGCCGCCAGTGATAAGCGCGCTATCGTCAATATACGCCTCCTGTACGCGCGTGTACTTCGTCGTCGTCGTCGTTGTCTTCCCGTTTGTTCTCGAGGTTTCGCAGCGCGCGCGTCTGGATACATATAGTGCGTATACGGTTGAAGAGTTTAAGTGTGTTTACGGGATAATATAAAATCGTCGTTGAGGTACGACAGGTGTGTATATACATATATATAGGAACGGTAGATATATATTAAACTCCAGGGTTTTTTTTCTCGCACCAGTGAGTCACGGCAATTTGCGCTACTCCAACATATCTATATATATATGTATATATTATTTGCAACCCATCTGTTGCTCTCTTCTCCGAACTTTGTTTCGGAGCAATCCTTTTGTCTTTTCGCATCCGCTCGCATGTATGCGCGTTCTCTCTTTCTCTCTCTCTCTCTCTTTCCTCCTCTGCTTTTTTTTTATACAAAACAATATAACCGAGCGCTATAATCTCATCTCCTCTGTCTCTCTTGGCTCGGCAGATTCTATTCCACGGGACCTTTAAAGGGCCATCCGGTTATAACCTCAACGGCGAAGCGGCTGTGCGGTTTAAAGGGACGACAACGACAGCTGCCTGCTCAGTAACATGGACTTACTCACGGAGATGAGGATACCGACGAGAGCGGCGCCGAGGCCGCCTGTTGATAATCAACAGAGGAACAACACCTCGAGCAGCAGCAGCAGCAGCATCAGCGGGAATAGTAACGTTTGGGGAAGCAGGTGAACAGTTGTGACTTTCTTTTCCGCCTTCGTGGCCTTGGCGCGTCTTTCGTCTTCTCTCTTCCGTGGCGGGATCGCGTTTCCTCGTGCAATATATATGTATATATATATATGTGTAGATTTGTATATATGTATATCTTGCTACGAGCGCTCGATGCTTTTATGTACTTAAACGTCGATTGACTCGATTGCGCGCAATTGATTGACTCTCTCATTCTCTCTGTCTCTCTCTTTCTCTCTGTATGTTTTCGTTTTGCGACGGCTGCGGCTATTTTTGCTGCTGCAGCAACTGACATGCTGCAGGACACTTGGTTGGAGTTACATTGCAAGAGGGAGAGAGAAAGAGAGAGTGAGAGAGGGCAATTGCAGACGCTGAGGCAACAATTTTTTCTTTATGTAATCATTTGTCGATGCGGTAGAGTGATTGTTTGCGTAGGTTTTCAAAAATTAACAGTGGCACACAAAGAGTTACATCATGGGACATTGCCATGATTGCAAAAATTACTTTATTATGATTTTGGTTGAGATAACAGTTTGCAATACGTAAATGAAAGTGTTCTTGTGACGTGGTATTTTATCCTTTCACTGGTTTTTTAGGTTGGATAGCTATTTTTGATTATTAAAATACATAAGAATAAAAGATATATTGGATCAATTATTTGGCATTGTAGTGATACCTAAGTTTGATAAGTTAATTTGACTAATTGAATTATTTTAATTCTCTATGTATTGGCGAAAGCACATATCAAAGCTATAAACAGTTTAGTGTGATTTCAAATTATAATAAGATTTAGAAACACATAACAAATGATTTTAGCTTTTCTTACTGGTAGTTTATATGTTACAACCTTAAGGTAATAAATAATGATAATTAATATTTTTATATTTCAGTAATGATCTTTTTGGTTCTTCATTGCAAGTACCTCAAAAGAAAAAACCACCTCCTCGACCACCACCTCCAAAATTTCCAATAAAAAGTGTAAATAATCAAGAAAAACCAAAGAAACCAGTAAGTAACTCTATATTAGATTTTTTTTTAACTGAACTCTAATGATCTATTTAAATCTTTAAAATTATTTTAAAGGCTAGGCCTACAGAGCTTTTAACGAATCTCTTTGGAAGAAGGGGATCAAAGCAGCATCAACAACACACATTGACCAACTCTACATCATCAAGTTCAAGTACAATGTACTCTACTAGTCGCACAACATTCCAGCCACTACCAGCGATGAAGACAGATTCAAACAGTGTTTGTCTGATAGACTTGAGTCCACCTGGTTCTCCAACATTCACAACTCGTTCCAGTAGCGATGGCGTTAGTGTAGATAGTTTTGGCAGTGATGGTAACTCCAATCCATCAGTTTTCACGAGCAGTGGAAGTACCTCTCAGACTGAAAGTGCCTTCGAAGACGATTTCGATTTTTTCGGAAATCTGTCCAGTAACAAAAAGACCCCGTTCAACGATCCCTGGAGGGTCAGCTGTAGTCAGGATCCATTTGGGTCGTTGGAAACTTCCACAACAAGCAGTACGGTGAGCAAGACGGGTAACCAGCAGGTATGAAATTAACACGCATACGTTAAAAATAGGAAAAGAAAATTTCGTAATTTCAAAGCTTTGACATGTAATCATCTTGATTTCATTGTTCTAGTGGTCGACAAGCAATTACAGTCAACCGATAAAGGAAATCGGCGAATCGAACTTCTTCGCGTTTAACGACACGAGTCCGTTCGATTCTGTTCAGCAGCCGACACAGCCACCCGCACGCAAGCCTTTCACTATGCCAACGATAATACGGGCGAAGCCGATACGCAAGGATGTTGCGCCGAAACCGACAACCGCTAAGTCCTCGTTCGTTTCCAACAATTACTCGTCTGCACCTCGGCTCACGCCCAAGACCGAGCTGGAACGGCAGCCGAGTCCTGATCCAACGGCTGTATGCTGGGGCGATGAGGACGATGACGACGATGAGAGTACGACAAGTGGCAAGGGTTCGCCCCCCATGCCCTCGGTGCCACCACCCCCACCGCCGCCTGAGTACATTGCCGGCTTGGAAGACGGCTTGGTGGTGAGTCGCGGGCAATGTGCAAGTAGCTTGTTTACTAAATCGAGACTCAAGAGAGAAAGAGGTTCCGACGTCGGCCTCGTTCGCGTCTCAGTCTATATTCTAATTTTAGGTTTCCTTTCCGCGTAAGCTGTACAAGTTATCTTGAATCAGCAAGACTTTCACTTGGTTGAATTGCGTTTTTTCTTTTAATTTACTCTTTAGGTTCGTTAATTGCACAAATAGAAGTGAACTGCTTCTACATATATAGTATAACCACTCGATTACAATGCATAAATATATGTCTTATAAAATTATCTTCGATTAGTTTTTAAATAGATTTTTTTTCTTCAGACAAAAAATAAGCTGAAATAATTTTTGTAGGGAATTTGAATTTTAGAAAAAAATCCGTGTTTTTTAGTTTAGCTTCAAAATAAATTCTTTAATATAAATTTCAGGAAAACTCTCAACGGCCCTACGGTGTAGCTGTTTATGATTTTCCGGCAGCTCAACCAGGTGACCTAGATTTGAAGGAAGGCGACATCGTTTACCTAACCAAGGTGATAAATGATAGCTGGATGGAGGGACGAGTGGGTAATCGGGAAGGCATGTTTCCTATCAACTTTATTGACGTTAAAAATCCTTTACCTGGTTTACCCACGAACATTGTTACGGCACTGTATTCATTTAAAGCAGAAACTAGCGACGATCTATCATTTGAGGTAAATTTACGAAAAAAAATTTTATTATAATCTTAGCCGTTCCATTTTTTTTTTGTACTAACTACTATAAATTACCTTTTAATCAGGAAGGAGCAAGGATTAAGGTATTGGCAAGGATATCAGATGAGTGGCTGTATGGAGAATGTCAAGGTAGAAAAGGACAGTTTCCAGCAAATTTTGTAGATAAAGTTCCAAGTGATCTTCCAAATCATTTATGAGAAATATTTACATATATTTTAACGGTCTGGAAACGACTTAAAAGTCGACAAAGACTGTTACGCTTTTTAATTTAAGTAGATATCTTCAAAACGTGACATAATATATCGTTTAAAAAATATTTATAAGAAAGAAATATGATACTGAAGTGGATCCTTTGTGATGTCTAAAAATTTCTAGTGATGAATTAAATTTTGTATGCTAAAGTAATTTTCCTATGCTAAGCTGCTACTGGCAAGAAAGTACTAAAATTGCTAATTTGTAAATATATTTTTTTTTATATACAACTTTTAAACTTGTTGAAGACATTTTTGTCGATTAAAAATGTCGTGAAACAAGTTGAAATAATAAGCATAATTGACTTACTCAAACATTTTTAGTTGAGATTTAATAGTAAACAGCAGGTGATTGGTATTTTGGTTCTGTATTGGTTATTATTTAAATAGAAAATTTGTAATTAAGTATTGTAATAACGTTAGATAATGTTTTTGTAAATATTTGCTTGTATTGAAATCTTTGTAAATTTTTTTTTATTAAGAAAGTGAAACACCAAAATGATATATACTTCAGCGTTATTTGCTCTTGTAAATATAACGCTTTCATTATTAACACATTGTTACAGATGTTAACATGAAAATGAATGATGTAATTTGAAGCGTGAGCGTCCCGTCATGAGATTATTATACGATGTCATAAATTGATGCCAGGTGTGTGTTTTTACAGTGAATTTCTTTGTTCTGGCCAGCAAAGGAACTGATTGATGCTGTCTTCGTAGTTTGTTGTGTATTTGTTTGCAGTATTACGTATATGAATCAGGCATTGTTTTGTTAAAAAAAAATAATAATGGGACCAAAATTCATTTTGGAAAAATCTTTGGCATTAACTATAAATTTTATAGTTATTGCTGTAGCGAATTTGTATATTCTAAGTAGCTATGAATACTTTTATCTTTTTGATAATGATATAAATTGTGATACTTTAATTTGATACAATTATTAAAATAATTATATTTACACTTACCCGAGAGTTCAATCAAATACACCCGCTACAATAATTTCAGACATTTGTATTTTCTTTATTACCATTTGTATCTTTTGATTACGAATGTATGAACCAAAACTGCCTTTTAACGTAATTGTAAATATCAAATTTTTGAAGTAGAACTTCAATTGGTTTAATATTTCTAATACATCCTTTACAAACTTCTTCTCGTAATACAATCTGAAACTAAGCTCAAAGCAAAATTCCGATGACGCTAGGGTACCAACTTTTCTTCGGCGTTGATAAAAAAAAAACTATTATAGCTTGGTATGATAAAAAATATTGTATTTTACAATCACTGCTCGTGTAAGTAATGCCAAATGAATATAACTTTGGTTTATATTTAGTGTTGTATTGAGCAAAAACTTTCATCTTAAATTTACATAAAATAATTTTAAAAGTAAAATAAAATACCAACAGAATACTGGTTTCTTATTTTAATTTTATTTAAACAATTTTTAATTAATTTTAAAATATAGCTATTGTTAGTTATTTAGTAAAACTGGAATATTTCGGTTATGTATTATATGGATTAAAAATTTTATGAATGAAGAGAAAAGAACCTTTAACTTGTTTCGTCAAAAAAAATTAATTTTTTAAGAATTTATAAATTCTTTTATTTATATATAAAATTATTGGCGAAGCTATAACTAAAGAAAAGAAACCTTATTTTCATAAAAAATAGTTCATTTTAGACATAAAATTATCATTATTTGTCATAAAGAAATGCTTCCTATAGTTTCCGTCAAATTCAGGATTCGTATTTTTGTTCGTCTCCTTGTAGGTATCAATTATTTGTAATTGAAAAGTATTTAAGAATATATTTAAACTTAAAAAATATTTTCTCACTCATTATAATAATGACTATATACCTATTATCCTCGATCATTAAGCTGTACTCATGCTGATTTTTTTTTTATAAATGAAACAGTTAGAAAAATAAATGCCCTCACAAACACAAAGAAACATTAAAGGAGATTTAGAGCACATTAAAAGTCGTTATTTCCCAAATCCACTTTGTTTTAAAATTTTTTTATGAAATATAATTCAGTTAAAATAATAACCAAAAATTGTTAAAAGACCCTTTTTTATTAAATTTTAAGAAAAACAAGACAATCGAATTAATTTTTCTTTATTTAATATTTTGATACAACTATCAAAAAATTAAGGTTCGCCTTTTAGACTCCAAACCTCCAAAATCAATACTTGTGACAAAAAATATAATGTGCATTTATAGGACTAGTAGCCTTCTGACCTCGTATGTTTGCAGCATTCCCCTTTGGCTCGTGCTAGCTCATTATAAAAAGGCCAACTTTACGACGTAGGATACAAAATATACTATTTTATAACAGAAACACGATTTTCATTTTTTGTGACCTATTATAAATATTTAAAAAAATTATAAGTTCAATACCCCAATAAATTCTTTTGTCGATAGAATGCGTTTTCGTGTCATTTTCGTGTGTATATTGCCAATCATAGTTGCCTTATATATTTATCGCAGCTTTATTATTTTTTTCTTCTTTTTTTTCATTTCACTATCCTTCATTACCATCTTTCCAATAGTTTCTTTCCTTTTTTTTTCTTTTTCTTATTTTTTTTCGTTCTTTCTTTCCTAAATTTACTTTTTCCACAAAATTTCTACTTTTCTATTCCATTCCCATATTTCAGCCCTATATACAAATCTATATAGGGTGTATCAAAAGTTCCGGGACGGCTGGATAATTTAAAAAATAAGCATGACGGAGAAAAATGACTTAGACCAAAGCTGTAGGTCTTGACTTTGAAATAACTTTAAAGTAAAGACAAGAT
The DNA here is from genome assembly GCA_035583055.1 of Torymus tubicola. Lineage (NCBI taxonomy): Eukaryota > Metazoa > Arthropoda > Insecta > Hymenoptera > Torymidae > Torymus > Torymus tubicola. Next base: position 6,925,217 of record JAWWEQ010000027.1, on the reverse strand, counting down.
TAAATCTAAGATCATCATCAGATCACTTAGAAAAAATCCCACAACATTAGTCTAGGTTATTTCTCTTTTTAAATTATCCAGCCGTCCCGGAACTTTTGACACACCCTGTATAATTGACTCTAATTTGTACGCCTTAATTCTTCTCGCATACTCATTTTGAAAGATATGTTCCCCTATACTCCATATATTTCTCATTACAGCTTCCATCTTTCTGATCAAGAAATACTATTCAGTATGTAGCTGAAAAATTACGTGACTGCATTTTTGCATACAGACGTATATTTTCCAGAACATCAAATATAATTTTATACATAATTGCGGATCGTATAATTATAAAAGTGGTGATTTTATCAATATGAATAATGGTTGCAAGCCATAAATAATTGCTCTTCTTTTTCGACATTTGTTAAACTTTAATAAACGCTATAGGTTGGATATTCGAATAAAAATCTCTTGAAATGTCAGCTATAACTTCAAAAGTGAGAATGAGAATTATGAATTTTAGATTTTAGGTACAAACGCTTTCCGGAAGAGCTTTATATTTTCACTAGAGGTAAAATTGTAACACCCCATGATATAATTAAAGGCAAGTTTAGCGGATTTCAACAAAATGATTATATTAGCCAAAATGTTATTTTTTCAAATGTACAAATGAATTACGTACTTTTCAACAAGCCTTGTATGAAATTTTAGTCGTTGAAAAGGAGAGTACCTATAAATAAACTCTCGAAACGTCGGCAAGAATGTAAATTTTTCGCTTCATTTTGTTCGTTGAAGTGTGCTAAATTTATCCCCAATTACATTGTTTATATTCAGAGGCTTTTCTCAACAAATCCTGCATAAGTAGGTATCTTTTCCTTTTTCCACGTATTACACATTCTTAAACTATGGTATAATCGGGTTACTGTTAAAGAAACTGAGATACTGTGGTTATTTCTTGTCAGGATAAATTAATTGTTTATTAAATTAAAAGGTGATCGGGTGGTACAAGGTGTTACAAATTTTGTTACTCCGCGCTTCACGCTCTCTTGAACGAGTAAACTATTCGATTCAAACGTTCCGGCCCAACTATTATACCTATAATATATAGGTATACCACTACCGTTGTCGTCGCGCTCTTATCCTCTCTATAATGTGACACTGAAAAGTCTTAGATGCGTCGGAATTTGGCGAAAAATTTATATTAAACTACTTACCGTCAAGGCTTAGTTAATTTTTCCTAAGTATATTAAGTATATATATATATGTAATATAGTTTATAGATTATCTCAAATAATTTTTTACGGATTTCATCATCATTTTGACCAAACATTCATCTGTAATAATAGGAAGGATCTAGTTTCAATTTAAGGAAGATCTAATTAAAAACATAGAATTGGGAGGACAAATAACATTTAAAAAAAATTAATCTTTGAGTATAAGACCTATGAGACACAATAAATTTTTAGTGTAAATCCAATACATGCACACTTGCTAAAACTAATAATTGTAGATAACGATAAGACGAAAATTTCTTCCATAAAAATTTTGATCTAAGCCCATATAAAATCGATTATGTAAAAAATCAACGATTTTCGGTTATAACATGTTTTTGTTTGACTTTACAAAGAAACGTTAGATACAAAAGTTGTAAATAATGATAAGGCAAAACTTTTTTTCCTCTACAAATTTTCGTATAATTAATTTTTTATGAGCCATAAATTCGATTTCAAACAGCTAAAATGTTTGCCTTAAGGTGGTTTAGGCAAGCTTTTAAAAATATATAAATATTTCGAAAACTGTACAAAAATATTTTTTAAGCATTAAACTTTTCATTTATGTCAAGAAAATCGAAGGTCAACCATCAACTTTTAGAGTATATACGATGTAGATTTGTAGAATATTTCTTTTAACAAATATGTATCATCTTATGGGAAGACATTCATTCTGTGCTTATTTCATTATAAAAAAAATAGTTTTTTTAAAATATTGTAACATTGAAGATTTTTTTTTCAATAAAGATTCCAACGCTGTCATCATTTATATGAGTTAACGATCAAATTAGAGCGATATTAGCGATAAACTTTGTAAACATATGTTTCTACGTATCCGCACTGAAAGTACATACAGAGTAATAAGAATGTTTATTTTGTTTTTTAACAAAATTGAAACTTTTTCAGACTTACTAAAGTAGTTTGGACGTAATTACTAAAATTAACGTTAGCGAAAACAAAGAAGACCCCGCTGGATACGACAACACGCGCCGAAGCCTGCACCTTAATTATTTTATCGTACAATTTATTCTCAATGAGCTGCGAGTCTATAAAATCGATCTTATAAACAACTACAAATATTTTTGGCTATAATTTTAATTTTATACATCTGTTAAATACTATATTTCGTCGCTCTGGATTAAAAAGGAGTCAACTCAAACGCGATTTTTTTGTCTCGAAATTTAGGTTGGCAACACCATTGAATGGGAAAATGTATAATTTGTAATATATTTATAGACTGTACATTGATTATAAAATATGTTATGTATATTTTATGTAAATTTTTCTCTTTGTACCATAGCTTATAAAAAAAAACATTTGATCTTTTACCTATAAACATACATCACCGGTTTCCTAAGAAAAATATTCAAATGTTTAAAAAAAACTTTTGTAATAAATAGATGTATACAAAAAATGACTAAAAGTAAAACCACACTCATATATTAACTGGCTAATTTTTTTCCTTGTTGGCTCCTTTTTGAAGCGGACTCCGAGTTGGCTCCTTTTTAATCCAGAGCGACGATTTATTCTAAAATGTACATATTGTTTCTAATGAAGTTTAAAATTGTGAGTGAATAAGGAGGGTGAAGAGTAAATAATCGTACCTTGACTTTTCACTTTTAAACGTAATACTGCGGAAACTCGTTACAATTACATGCGCGGTTTCGAACTGCCGCTCTGCTCATGCTGATCATCCACGCGGACCACGTCCGTTTGTCGCCGATCAACAAAAAATATCGTCGCCTATTTCTCACCCTCATGGCCGATGAAAAAACACTTCACCAGCCGACAAATATAAAATACTCGCTTCGAGCTCGATATACATGCACGTTCATAACTTATAGGAAAAACACTCGGTATTTCCTAGGAGACACTGGGCCATTGTTACTCTACGTAAGGCCATGATAAAAAAGGGTCAACGCGTGCGGCTTTAACAGCTGCCTTACAAAAAATCTAACTTAATTTATATTCGCGACAGCCCGGTTAAAAAAATATATTCAGAGCAGCTACACTTGTTTTACTCCGACAGCAATAGGTCACAATTATAAGGAGTCCAAGCTCCTAAATCCTGAGGTCTCACTTTTTACAAGCCATTATTTAGCTAAGGGTAAGGAAAACGCTACCATCCGATAAATCCTCTCGATCGTCATTCAGGCAAGCCTATACCTTTGGAGGAGTTGTTGTCGGAATGTGCGTGCTATGTATAACCGACTCCTATCGCGTTGGCGCTAACCGATTAATGTAGATGAAATCAAAATTATTACTACAAAGCATTATAAATATGGGTAACTTCACATCAACTGTACAGGGCAAAATTTAAAAAATGCTCTAAATTTTTGACTAAGTTAGAATTCATGAAAAATATGAAAATTTTGAATTTTTTTCATTAAATATCCTTAGTTTTCATGATTTTTTTTACTAAAAAACTTGATATACTTATTGCATATAATGTAAATACATTAAATGGTAAAAGGTTTGCGAATCATAAGTACAATTGCTTAATTTATATTTAAACATTGTTTCATTGACAACTGCACGAATCGACTGGCTATCCCTCAAGTATATACACATTGACCCGGACCGTGTTTTTCAAAACAAACGCCAAATGATTTCGAATGTCAACACTTGTATCTATACTTGTCGACGATGCGAACGTATATATAGCACACATCGTTAATTTCCATATCAATTAATTAAAGTGATACGCGTTTATTTATTTATTTATATTTTAATTATTTGATTTTGTGAGAGAAGTGATTGAAATTTGGTAAGTTTTATGATAAAATTTACGTTAGAAATATCAGTGTAACTTTAATGAAAATAATTCGTTAATTTATGTAGAATTTGAATTTAACTTATAATATTATGTACAATGTAAATATCGCTTAATAATTTGTTTATTTTGTTTACAAATAACAAAATTTTATTTCGATTAAAAAAAAAACCATATCATTTAATTATCATTAAAAACTGACTAGATTTGTACAAAATATTATAATAAAAATCATATTAAAGTGGAATGAACAAAGGAAGATGCAATAAGTAACGATTTAGTTTTTACATCGTAGGAATTATGGCTGCCAGTCATAGATACAGGGCCAGGTCCAGGTCGAGACAGGCTCAGGTAATCCCAATAGAAATAGATAGAATATACATGGAAAAAATGACATATATATATATAGAAAATATGTAGTATCGATAAAATAAATTCTAAAATAAAAATTTTTGTAATTATTAGATAAATCTTGATCAAGGAGATTCTAGCAGTGATTACTCAGATTGGCTTTCACAAACTGCTCAACAGTTGACGTTCTCCCCTCCCAAACACAAAAAGAGACGAAAAAGAAGACCGGCTAATAAGAAAACTAAGCTCAAAGTTGAGGTGATAATAAATAATGTATAATATATACATATATCCATTCCTTTCAACAATTTCAAATAAGTATCCTTAAATAAAAGATATTGACTATTTTTCTGTTACAATGTGAAACCATCCCGTCACCGATGACTAATTATTTATCAGGATCCGAATAACTCATTCGATTATTAATTTTGAGAAAAAATCTCCTCATTGAATTTATGCAGCGAAACGTACAACGAAACTTTTTAACGGATGACACTCGTACTGTTTTATTAATTGAACTAGATTTTTCAAAATTTCACATAAAATAAATAAGTTTTAATTTTAATGAAATCATAAGCTATAATGACTTTTATTTCAGCAATCATTTGTAAAAAGGAGTTCAGATTGGTTCGTCGAGGAGCAGCCTTGGAGAAGACCTTATTTTCCTCAGATGGGTGACGATGTAGTTTATTTTGTCCAAGGCCATCAATTGTATATGGACGCTATAAGAAACAACAGTGACTACGATCTCTCTTATTTAAACTATAATGAACCATGGACGAAATTAAATTTGAATGTAAGATACATTTTTAGCTATATATATACCTTTCAGTTTAATAATCATTAAAAAAGAAGAAGAAAATTCACCCAATACATCCGCTACTATAATATTTTAGGACCACGAATTTGGCAAAGTAATAGGCATCAAGTACGAGATCGACCCGATGCCACTTTGCTGTTTGAAAATAATATTGATGGATGATGCAGGTCACTTGACCGGCGACTCTTTCTCCATAAAGTATCATCCGATACCGGGCGTTCACGATTTTCTGATACTGAAGCAATTGTACGATTTCAGCATTCACAGGAAATGGCCAAGGGGAGCGGGATTCAAATATTTGAATGCCGACCACATGTGGCATTCCGGTGTTATTGAAGCTAGGGAACCTTTTCAGGAAAATTTTCCGAGATCCCTATTCAGATGCTATCGGGTAATATATTGGGACGATGCCACTGAAGACACCCTTAGTCCCTGGGATATGGAACCAATTATTTATGAATTAGGTGCGTATAATAATAAATATATATATCTGAAAATCTGCGAAAAATGGATTAAGATAAAAGCTCTCAACTTTATAAGCTCAGATATATAATTTTTGAAGAAATCAACATTTTTTCATTCTGAAAATAAAGATTGAGAAAGCTCTCGCTCTATATAGTATTTTCTTCTTACCAAAATTCGTATTAAGTTGTTTTTGCTGGAATATGATTTATATAACTGCATTAAAACTATTGTTAAATTCATTTTTCGTGCCGTCTCGCAGATTTCGCTGTGATTTACACATAATACATTACTAAACATATTACACGTGTACGTTTGAATTTATACATACATATAATTATTTTTCCCTTTTAACTAGAACCGGAGGAAACAATAGTGAGAAGCGGTCCAGCGAACTTCAAAGATGTATTTGATATGATGTCCTTCTCTGGCAATAAGGACTGGGGTCACACCGACCGAGGTGCTGTCTGTCGGAAACTTCTTCGAGCCCTGGAAGATGTCTTTGAATTGCCCATCGCCGGTGATTTTATTAATCCAGATCCATCCCCGGACGTTGAATATCCTATTAATCTAGAGATAATTAAAGCTCGCTTGGAAAATCGCTTCTATCGTTACCTCGCTTCGGTGAAGTTTGATATAAGATACCTGGCGAAAAACGCCGAGAAGTCGAATCCACGGCGCAGCATTCCCGTTAAGTATGCCCGTATACTCGTGGATATATGTTTGGAAATCATTAGGTAAGTATATATATATATATTTGCCAATAATTTGCGGTATATAATTGTATATAATATCTTATAATATTTTGCGTAGAAATATCAACTCGGACGTGCACGTGGATAGATATTATCATAAATACCTGGCTTATTTCGACTGGTCGGATTCGGATGAGGAGGAAGAAGAAGAAGAAGCATCGGGAGGAGCAATTGCGACTGGGCAAACTCTGACGAAAAGCCAGAAAAGTCCAGCTGTTAATGAAGTCAGCGAGGAAATGGAGCATACCGCACGGGCATCGCCAGTTTGTTTATTACGTCGTTTTAATAATATTGAAGAACAGCCGTCGACCAGTGGGGCTAAATTGAATATTTCACCGAGAAAGACTCCAAAGAAAAATGCTAAGATAATTGGGAATTATGAGTGGAAACATCGATGTCGCGAAGTTTTAGAGATTTTATGGGCTTGCGATGAATCCAGGCCATTCAGGTACGCATTATATTATAATAACTAATAATAGATATAATAATAATTTTTCTTTGATTTTTATACATATAGGTACCCTGCCGATCCGCTACAATGTCCCGATTACGAAATAATGGTGTCGACGCCGATGTGTTTGCAATATATAGACGAATGCCTACGGGAGGACAATTATAGAGATCCAAAACAGATTTTCGACGATTTAAGATTACTGATCGCCAATGCCCGAAGATACTATGATAATAAAAAGAGAGAAGTGAGTTGCATAAATTATATAGCTTTTTTGTTGAAATTATATATTATGTGAAAAAATCAGTAGATTCTACGGCTTCAATAGTTATTCTAACGTAACAATAGAAAGTAATTAATTTTACTTTTACAAGTAAGAGTAGAAACTACTTTCTCAATCTGTAGAATCTACTTTTCATAAAAGTAAGATTGGCTTTATGATTTGAAAAGTTAAAACAAGCTTTTCAATGTATAGAAAGCTAATTCTATTAATTTTAAAATAGCATTTGAACGAAACTGTTGATTTAGCTTTCGAAAAACAGTGGAATCTACTGATTTTTTTTCCGTGTGTGCGTTATTGTAATAATTTTTTTTCTTTATTACAGATTTACAGACAAATTATCGATTTATCACATGTTATCGACGAACTTATGAAACCGATTTTGAGAAGCTATAATCTAAGTCGTGAATGTTCACATTTACGTCAAGAAAGTAAGCTAGTTAAATCAACCAAATACATTTTGTTCATATATAATAAAATATGATATAAAATCACGTGTATCGTCGTTGTATTTTAGGATCTTCTAGAAATTCAGACTTGGATGAAGATGAAATGGACGAAACGTCAAGCGATTGTAACGATGATTTAATGAACGATTCAAACTCAGAAATGATCAATCAAGAACAAATGACTTACGAGTCGAATGAAGCATTTTCACAAGTTGTGGATCAATTGAGTCAACAGTTGGACCATGCGAATTTGCAAAACGATGGTGCTAATGTCGATGATAATTCAGTTCGAGTAGTAAGGTAAACGTCGAAATGAATTATAACTTTGGTTTTAAATTTTAAATTATTCAAATTTCCGATAAAAGTTAAATTATTAGAGTCAAGTTGTTATGTATAGCTATATCTGAAATTTTATTTTTCAGAAATTTCGTAGCTAATCGTAATATTCGCAATAATGCAGGTGCAGCAATTAACGTTCGCAGCGATGGTAAGTTTTGAAATAAAATTTTTTCAATTATTTACATAGAACACAGATATCATTTATAATTTATATAAATATAATGTTTTAAAGTTTTACTAATTAATTGTAATCTGATATTTAGCACAAACTAGTGAAGATAGGGATACCGGATTTGAAGATCATTCCGCCGGTAAGCATATTTTATATATATATATTTCTCATTTGTAACGAATTCATCTGTATATACATTTTTTTAATAATTTTTTTTAGGTTCAAGTTCATGGGACGACGTAATAAAGTTACAGTTATGAATCGTATATAATTAAAAAAATTGTTCTGGAGAGATTTTTATGTACATATCTAATATATTGAAAAAAAAAATGATATCTTTCCAATATTTATATTTGATACTCCTGGTTCTAAATTATACTAATGTAAGATATATAATAATACGATATTTTTTGTAAAATGCGCGTTGTGACTATAATAATGTACATAATTCTTAAATTATTATACTTTAAAGAATTATATTTATACGTATAGTTAGATAGTGGAAATGAAAATGTGTATAGTGTTTATTTAATACAAGTATGTTAGTTATTATTTATTATCTCGTGTAAAATATTAATTAATTATGTTACCTAATATGAAATAATATGTAAAACTGTAACACGATGAGTGAATAAAAAAAAACTTTTTGAACGGATATACCCCGTGTTATCTTAGAAAATTTGCATATTGGCGAAGATCATTAACAATCGGTGCGTAATATTGTTTTTTCCTTTTAACACAAATTGGTTTTAAGTTCAGAAGCTATATATAATTATCGCAGAACTGATAAAATAACAATTAAATATATTAATCAATTGAATTTCTTGCCGAAGCTATAATTTATAATTAATTATTGTATTTGTTTACTACGCTGTATTATATATTAATATGTTTTCTAAATTTCTATTTTAACTTGTACTTTATACTTACCGATAGGCATCTTACATAACCACTATTATTATAGCAAATCGATCGTTTTTTTTCTCATCAACAATAAAATTGAAAATAAAAGCGATCACACATCAGTAAAGTTTTCTCGTTTTTTCCGCAGTCTCACAAGCTCAAAACAAAAAATCAGCTGATCCAGTCCAGTTAAAAATTATAATACCCGAGGATGTTTGTATTGACACCGCTGCGCACAATAGTTCGCACATGCATATACACATACCATATATACCTGCATCATACAATCATGTATTTCCCACCCCTTCTACTCTCATTTTCTCTCATCTCTCTTATATACCGTCACTCTCATTCTCATGCGTGCATTTACGACAAGTCACGCCTACAAGGCGTCACACGAACGCATGTATATAGTACTTTAACCGCCACGCGCGCTCTGATGCGCGAGGGAAGCAGCAGTAGACGACGTGTGGCTGAGTGCCATTCGCGGTGTGTATACGCGCGCTGCTGCCTCTGTGTGTGCACCGGGACACGCGGCTTGCAGCTGAAAACGTAAAGAAGAAGAGATGATGTCGCGAAGACGAGGCAGAAGGTGAGAAGCGCTCTCGCGGCGTCGCGAGAACAAGAACGTAAGACACACACGCGTGCATCGCGCACGTGACAAGCGCGAGTGTAGGTGGCTGCTGCGTGTGTGTGTGTTACCCGGAGAGGTGCGGACGCGCTACGAAAGAGAGAGAGAGAGTGAAGAAGAACAAACGCGTACCTGGACACGTGCACTGTCTTTGAGCAGCGGTGCATATTTACTTATCAGGTGAGCCGTCCCCAAGGCCTATGATAAGATAAGTTAAACAACGTGGACGTTAGACGACAAGGTGAGAAGGGGCATATAACGTATATACGTGTATGGTGTATGTGTCGGGGATACTTACACACAGGCACATACCTGTACTGGACTTTGGAGTAGGTGGACATATGCTGCCGAAGACAGAACTGCTGGTTCGCTGCTGCAAACAACATGTCCTGGATAGCTAAGAACACCCTTACCTGGCTCCAGTCCATTGCCATCAAGATACTGAGGACGGGCCATGTTCCCAGGCATGTTGCCATCATTATGGATGGTAACAGAAGGTACGCCAATAAGACTGGCGTTGAAAAGGTCGAGGGACATACCAAAGGGTAAGTTGCATCATCCGTGTATAGGAGTTTTAATCGTGTCAGCTTTTGACAGGTGGTTTGTGTCTGAAATGAGGAGGTAGTTTTGAATTTGTAAATGTTGTTGATAAATGCATGGTTAAATGGATATGTATTATTCATTCAGAAATATGGAAAATTTTGAGTTTTATGTAAGGAACAGTTATTATCATTGAATTCAGTAGAATTGATAAGCTGTGTATCCGGATATGTGATAGTTTGGAAAATGAATTATCTGACTGATCATGTTCTGTTACTTTAGTTCAATTTAATTATGCAAAATTCAATTGATTAATAATATTGAAATTAATTCAATTTATTCCACTTTGTAAAAGTATAGTATTATTTATTTGAAATATTTATAAATATTTTTCAGTTTTGACAAACTGTCCGAAACACTGCAGTGGTGTGTAGAATTTGGCATTCCAGAAGTAACAGTTTACGCTTTTAGCATAGAAAATTTTAAAAGAAATAAAGAAGAGGTTGATGCTCTCATGGATCTTGCAAAGCAAAAATTCCAGAGGTTACTAGATGAAAGGTAAATATTTATTAAAATAAAAAAAATAAAATAATATGTAATATTACATTATGAGTTCCTCTAATTAATTTCAAAACTTCAAAACTTTGTAACTCTGTTCTTATAAATAATTTGGCAGTTCCTTAATTTATAATTTACTAATGTTTTTTAATCTTTAACTTATTATTTCTTTTTTCTATTTTAATATTTTGAGAACATTTTTAGTTTATTCAATAGTTTAATAGCCTTGACATAGTTATTTTTATCAGTATATTTTTGGTATATTTTAAGTGGAATGATAACTTGTTTTTTTATTTATTGGTTCAATTTGTATAGTTATTTTTTTAAATGCCGTAGTTGATAAGCATAAATTTCTTAATTTCATAGAAAATATAATTTAAATATCTGTTTTTTTTTAATATACATATAATATTGGTCTTTGTACTTTATTAAAATAAAAAAATAAGAAATGTAATTAAGTAGTATCATTTATTTCAGGGATAAAATGATGGAGCATGGTGTATGTATTAGAGTAATAGGTAACTTATCTCTTGTACCTCAAGATGTTCGTTCACTCATGGCAGAGGCTATGTGCATTACTAAAAATAATAATAAAGCATTTTTAAATGTTGCATTCTCTTATACATGTAAGTAATAATCATCCTACACAAATGAAATTATATACATTCAAAATTGCATATTTAAATTTTAAAAATTTTATAAAAAATATTAATAAAATATTAATTTGCAGCAAGAGATGAAATAACAAATACTGTGAAAGATGTTGCTAAAAGTGTGAAAAATGGTGATTTAGCTGTAGATGATATAGATGAAAATCTCATTTCCAAGTGCCTTTATACGCACAATTCCGAAGATCCAGATTTACTTATACGTACCTCTGGAGAGGTTCGCTTTAGTGACTTCCTGATGTGGCAAGTATGTATTTCATAAAATTTCTATTACCTAATGCAAAACTTATTTTATTTGATTTGATAAAAAAAATCAATAACAATATTATTTTGCATTTGTTTCAAACTTCAATTTGTTCTCATTGATAAATTTATTTATTAATTTTTTTTTTTAGACAAGTTTCACGTGTGTTTATTTTACGAATGTTCTTTGGCCTGAGTTCAGTGCTTGGGACCTTATTTCTGCAGTGTTTTATTATCAAAGGTGTTACAGTGATATTATGAAGATCAAGAAAGATTGCCAAGACAAAGTTTCAGTGTTAGATAAAAGAACTAGTAATTTTGTTGAAAAACTTCACAATGAAAGAGAACTAGTACTTGAAGATGTGCAGATTGCTGCGATAAAAAACTGAAAATATTTGGCTGATAAATATTATTTTTAAAGAAATTGTTGGTGTCAAGTTATTGTGTGAAAAATACATGAAAATATAAGTAGCCAAGGTGAAAATAGTAATATTTTCTTTCAGTTAAAAAGCCTATCATGAAAAATGTAAAATAGTTTTAATGGCTTTTGAGATGAAAGAAATATCCATTTTAGTAAATTATTAAAATTGGTATATTTTTACAATATTATACATAGTTCATGACAAAAATTATATATATTTTTTGTAATGAAATTTATTGGTTTCATTTTGTATAAACACTGTGTATAAATCATATCTTAAAAATTATTTTTCATTAGAAAAAAAAAGTTAATTTGAAAAAAAGGAAAATACGCATATTGCACGTGAATAATGTTTCATAAAGAATCAATATTGTAATTTATATACAAATATGTATGATTGTAAAAGAACTTCCACATTTGTAATATCTATGTACAATACAAGCAGAATTTCTATTTATTTGTTGTCCGTTATTTAAAATGTCTAGATGATAGTATTTGTAACTTAAAGTACTTAAAAGCTTGCTTTGAAACTGTTAATATTTACAAACTAAAATTCACAAGTTTTTAGACAAAATAATCAAATCTTAACTTTCGTTATTTCAAAACTAACATAATTTCGTTTTGCAAAATAAATGCATGGGTGTTTTATATGTAAAATACAATTGTTAATGTTTTACAATGAATGCCTGAAAAAAAAACTCATAAACTATCCGAATTGGAAAACTGAAATGATCAATCATCATAAATATTGTATATAATAGCATATTATTTGTAATAAATATTTAAATTTCAAAATAACGAAAGTTATTTAACAATACTAATATTTGTAAATGCATATAAAAATTTATCAATGAATTTAGAATTACAATGAATCCAAGTCGAATTACCAGAGAAGATAAGTTCAATGATTTGCTTTTTAAGATTTGCACTCTACAATATTTCCTTGTCTTTCAAAACTAAAAATAAAAATTAACAAGTATAACAAACCTTATATATCGGCAGATTAATTCATATTTTTACTAATAAAAGCATTATTTAAAAAGAAGCATTATTTAATATATGATCAAATTTATAAATACTATATTTATCATATTATTAATAAGAATTTCTAAATAAATATTCAAAAACGTAAGACAAATTAAATGTACATTATATATGCATTTTTACTTAAATTTATATATATTGTTCAATGATTGCCGATATTATCTACCTATCATTAAAATAAGAATTCTTTAATTCAATTTGCCTAATCAATCTTAATTTTTAACAGCCCAAAAAATCTGTAAAAAAATAATTACGTAAAATATATAATTAATAACAATCAAAATGAATAATGTTTAACAGTTAAATCATACCATTGTATATAAGACATTATAATACAAAATTTCATTTGTATTTTTTTCTGTATTTTCGAAGAATCAAAATTATTACCAATGATTAAAAATCGTTTCAAAACCTAATGCAGCTGTTTTTACACGCATACTATAGTGTACACAAAAAAATTCGTAATGTATACAATCATAGATTTCATAAAATATTTTATCTATGTACAATAATATTCTATGAACTTTCCAGGACTAAGTAGTACGCAATAATTATATCCGGCGCTGTGACAATGTAAATGAATTTAAACAAAGAAACTAAAAAAAATTATATAATCAGAAATCGTACAAATTAAAACAAAGTAACTTTTTTGATTATAAGTAAATTATTTTTTAATTTACTTAAACATTATTATCGATTTTAAATTTATACGACCTTTAATTGCTACACATAAAAGTAGCCTAATCAAAATAAATCAGATTGAAAAAAAAATCTTTGTTCTATTATCACATACATTTACCTCGTCAGTGAACACAAATAACATAATTTAATAATCGTAGTAACAATTCACGCTTAGCCTCGGAAAATTCATAGACGGGAAGAGACGGAGAGTCGTATTACAATTGTGTAAAAATAACGCGCTCCTATCACGCATAAAAGTTTCTCCGCTATTTCATTTTACACCACACGCACGCACATATACGAATTACTTCGAATTGTAAGTGGTGTAGAGCTTCCTGGGCGTGGGTTGCCTCTGTCGCGCAAGAAATGATTGCCCTTGACCAGAACTAAGAGCAGCAAGCCGCTGGTCTACGGCCGACCGATGTCGCGTTAGGCCGTAATTGTAGAACGCCGAAAGCATGAGTTTTTCTTCCATCTCGCGTATGATATTCATTTCCTTACTGTTGCGCTCCACGTCGTCGATCTTGCGTTTATCCGATGCATTACCGACACTACGCAACATTGCCGCGTCCGCAGGCGACTGGGCGTTACTGCCCTGTTGCTGTTGCTGGGATTGTTGCGGGGACTGTTGTTTGGGGTCGAGCATTTTTATGACGGTTTTAGCCTTATCCACATACTTCTTGTAGCGTTCCTCCAGCCAAGCGAGATCGCATTCCTTGCGCGACAGGCTCTCCTGGAGGCTGAGCACTTTCTGCTTCTGTGACTGCTGACTGGCTTCAAGTTCCTTGTTTTGCACTCCTAAACGTTCACACTCTTGCTGTAATCTGCGCAGCTCATCCTGCAGTTGCGTCAACTTTTGTTGCTCAGCCTTCGAGTCCGAAACATTATTACCTGTCAGCTCCTCCAATTTGTTTTCTGTGAATGTAAATGATTTTTAGATAAATAATCAATTTTAACTTACATCTGTATATAAGCATAATATATATGATTATTGTGAAAGACTTACCTAATTCTAATATTCTTTGATTAGCTTTGCGATTCTGCGCACGCAAATTATTTAATCTTTCTTCAGAATCTTCGAGTAAGGCTTGCATAGGCAACTTGTCATCACTACCCTTTTGTTGATTCAATTTGAGCATTTTATTCTCGTGTTGCAAGAGTACGAGTTTTTCTTTTATCGCAGGCGGAATAATTTCCGTATTAACTACTGCTTCGTCGGTGCTCAAATTCGTAACATTTTCTACTGTATGCAATTGTGTACATTTCAATTCTTCATTGGTCTCTTTCAAGGCATCGCGTTCTATGACTAATCGATCTCTTTCGCGTTGAACTGCAGCCAGCTGAGCTTCCAACTTTTTAGTATCATAATCAAGTTTATCACATTTGTTACTTTGTTCATCAAGCTTGTGATGAGCTTCAGCAAGCTGCTTTTTACATAGTTCTAAATGATTTTTTAATAAATTTGCTCGTTTTACTTCCTCTTCATAATTAATTTTATGCTGCAGGTATTCTGTATTTTTATCTTCCAAAATCTGAACCTGTCTTCGTAGATCGCTGAAATCTTCCATTTTTTTCTTATATGATTCAATAGTCATTTCATACTTTGCTACTTTATCCGCAGTCTCACGTAAAGCATCCACTTCATCCTTTAAATGATTGGCTTCATCTGCAGCTTTCTGAAGATCTCCTTGCTTCATTTGCAATTCTAATATTTCTTTTTCTAACAATTCTACTTTCAATCTATAATCATCTCGTGATGTTTCTAATTTAAACATTTCATCTTTAAGTGCATCTACTTGTTTCCTAAGTCCAGAATATTTAAGGCTTGAGGTAGCTCCAGACTCCTCTGGATTCTCAAATTCGTCTAATCTCTCCTGTAATTTTTTGTTCTCCGCTTGTAAAGTTTGCCTCTCTTCTTGTATAAGAGACAATTGTTGATCAAGTTCATGGCACCTTTGGGCCATTTGATCCCTGGCATCAATTGCTGTTTGAAGCTCAGTCAGTAATCTCTGGTGATTTCCATCAGCTACATCGAACGATTCAAAATTTAAGCTGGCCCCAAGGCTCAGTCTAGGTCCATGTACACTATTTTCCAACTCTTGAATACTTTGCATGATTACCTAAAAAATTTAAACATTAAAATTGAATTCAACATAAAATCATCGAAGTACCTATGATAAACAAAGTATTACCTGTTGCACTGACTCTTCCAGTCCCATAATCCTGGTGATATAATACTGCTTCTCATTGCAATTGACAGCGCAGCCCAGTACAAGCTGGAGTAGCCTCTTGAGCTCGTGACTGTCGCTGCGCTCCCCAATACTCTGGGCACAAGGCTTGACATAGCCCGAGAGTGGCTGATTAAGACACTCAACATAGTACTCAGTGACAGCCTCAACAATTTTCTTGAGATTGCTAACTTTGAGTCGCCAGTTAGTGCCCACGTCTGTTTTGATCTTTGCGTGCCACTGAGGCGTAAACCATTCCGGAGCAATCTGCACAAGTGCCTCAGCTAAAGCCTCACCACTGCTAATATCTTCGGCGGTCGAGTGTGGCGCCTTTAGCTCAAAAGTATTGAGCCATTTGATCAGGCTGCTCAACTGCTGGTCACTCATCTTGTGTGATTATGTGCTTTCGGAGAAGTCAACAAAAACAAAAACAAAAAAAAAATATCCTCTCCTATATATACGCACGTGGACACACGCGTGAGTACAAATATAGAATATGTCTCGCGTACGTCTCCAGGAAAGGAACACACAGCAGCTATACAAGAGAGGGAGAAAGTATGCCGCTCTTTTTTCTCTATCTCTTTCTCTCTCTCTCTCTCTCTCCTCTTCTTCTTCCTCTCACTCTGGACTACTGCGCACTACCTATATACAGATACTCGTACGAAGGCACTGTAATATAACCATTTTGCAGGAGCGTATATTATACTATATACGCCAATAGATACTACCTCAGAGAGATAAAGAACGGCGACTCCCTGACGACGACGATGATTGATCGATATCCCTATCACTCGACGAATATGACATTTTTAGAGCTCGCCGTCATCCACGCGCTCGCGAACGAGCTTTTTTATACTAATACGACTGGCCCACTAATATACCTACAACAGACGACGTCGACCGCGACTCGCGGGCAGTCGCGCTATATATATGAGAAACGTCGTGACGTCATCACGTACTCCAACACAAATGAATTGGAGCTGATCTGTTGGTGCTGATACGCAGCTATCCTGTATATATATATACCTATATATATGTGTATTTATGTTCTGAGAGGAGGGAGACTCATGTTCGTCGTTGTACATGGATCATCCTTTGTCAGATTTTCACCTTTATATGTTACGCTGTAGTGCCCATATAGGTATACCCGTTGATTTTTGTTTTGGAGTTTCGGAGATAACACGGCCGCACTGACTCATTATATATATGTGATACGAGGACCGCGATTGCCTAGTTTACGCTGATTTTATGTTGTCTCTGCTTTAAGCTTTAGGATTTTGCTTTTTAATTCCAATTGTTGTAATATTTTCACGAAACAATGATTTTAATGTGTAAATATATATATAATAATTTAAAATATAATAAAAACAGGAACTATATAAGATTGAGCGAGGTTCATATTGTTGCAACATAATTTTAAAATTATAATCGGGGAAAAAAGTATATAGTTAACTGAAAATGATTTATTCTGAATCGATTTATTTAATTTTGACAAATACTGTACAAAAATAGCATAATTTTTAAATTAATATGAAAATACATACGTCATCATATACGATTTCTCGATCGGTAACAATATGATGTAGGTCTTATCATATGAGCGCATCGCGGATTATTATAAGTAAACTAGCGCTACCTACCGAGCGGTGAGCCTATAAGAACTACGCGACTACCGCAAGTGGAAAATGTTCTCTTTACCTCTTTTCACTGGTTACGACCTTCACCGCGCCTTATTTATGTAGGTGGCGCTTCCCCACGGAGTCCCCAATAAATATAACGCGTCGGCGTGGGTAAACGTAAACACTCCGATTGCGTGTTTGATACAGCCACGCGTTTTCATCGCGACCTAACTTTTAACTGTATAAATACGCTACCATATAAGTAATATATAAGAAATCAAATCTGATAACAGTGTACAAAAGTTTCTCCTCTATCAGCGGACATAAGTCTCATTCTTCTTCCTGGCAAAACGGCATGTGGATAGTCGTAAGGTAAACTAAGATTTTGGTGTATTTTAACCTTATACGACAAATATACGTTATTCGAATATTATTTAAATAAGTGCTAGGGTAAGGAGGTATAATAACGCAAACGTAAAAATTGTATTCTTCTTTTGCGGGATTAATTTATTAGTTGTTGAAGTTCTCGATTAATATTATATTTTTGCTACCCACGCCTTGATGAAAAGTATTTTCTTCTGGCTCAAACACTCATAAATGTGGTATTTTCGGTCGGGGTGTGCCGAAAAATAACATACACACCGCAGAGGAAAAAAGGTCACCTCAGAACACGCATTTGCCATCCCCACTTTATTGACATATACATAATAACATAGGAATTTATTGAGTGAAGTCTGAAAATAACAGTTTTATTTAAATATTATGTTTTATTATAGAAATGGAGAATATTACAACTGTTGAAAACGGAAAAGAAAATTCTGCTGAATCTATAAATGTTGAATATGAAAATGATTCGCATGTCTCTACAGATAATATAAATAACAAAAAAGATAATCAGAATGATCGTTTGTTACTTTATAAGAAACCAATAAGAAAACAATTCCAGAAACTTTCAATTGATTGTAATGAAACGCCACAAGAAATTCGTCGTCAGAGAATATTGCATTACCAAAAACAGTGAGTATTTATGTTGCTTTTTCTTGTTAATTTTCTTTTCTTTCTTAATTTTCGACAAAGATACTAACTTGAGAGCTAAACTAACTATGTTAGTTTAACTTCTTTTAGAAACAGAGATGCTTGTATTGATAATGCACGAGGAGTTTTGGAAAATGTTCTCAATTCTGATAATGAAGAAGAAATGGAAGCAGAAGAAGAATCCGAGGAGATGGAAATTGATCAAATTAAAAAAAAAATGTATAAATCTAGGAGAGATTATGCCCGTATGTTTATGTTATCAGAGTGGATGTTTGAAGTTCCACAAGATTTTGGTGAAAAGTGGATAATGGTACCATGTCCATTAGGACAACGAGTACTTTTAGTTGCTACCAAGGTATTTTACAACATAAGAAATAATATAAAAATATTTTTAAATGTATAAAGAGTAATGTTATAAAACCAATTTCATTTCAAATAGTATATTTTAGATAATTTCTTAAGAACATATTTGTATTATAATGTATCAAATATCATTTTGTAACATTATCATGTATTGTTCATTTGCTTAGGGTTGCACTAAGATCTTTACAAGAAGAGGATTTCAGATATCAATTTTCAGATCTGCTCTCCCTGGGGGAAACCCCAATACATTTAAAAATAGATGTACAATATTAGATTGTATTTGGTTCCGGGAGAAAAAAATACTTTATGTTTTGGATGTAATTGCTTGGGCAAATCAAGAAATGCTCAACTGTGAAGTAAGTTTTAGTAACGAATAATTATTTTTTTTATTTAAAAACGAAATATTTAATTTTTCCATTTTTGCAGACTGAATTCAGATTTTATTGGTTGAGGACACAACTTGGAGAGATAGGTGAATTAAAGGAACAAATACCGGGATTCAATGACCGTCTAATTAGAGCACTGCCACATATAACATGTGACCAAGATTTTTATGAATTTCTACAAAATACATCAACATTATTTCCATTAGATGGGCTGTTATTTTATCATAAGGAAGCACATTATACTGCCGGCAGAACTCCACTTGTTACATGGTTAAAAGCACATATGTTGCCTGAAGTATTAGGTATAAATGTTCCTGAACCATATAATGAAAAGCCAAATGATTATGTTGACTTTCAACACCATATACTAGCAGTGCATCAAGCACAAATTGAAAAGAATCAAAAGATTGAAAAATATAAAAGAAAACGCAAATTGTAAGTTTATATTATAAAATGTATATTATAAGTTTCATGCGCTGTTTATCTTAATTTACAATACTTAATGATTTTTGTCAATTTTACAAAGTCTCTTTTTACTTTTTTTTTCAGTACGAAACGGCCAGACATCGAACAGATGGAATAATTTTTATGCTGTAGTTATATTAACTTTCATGTAAATAGTAAAAAAATAAGGACATTTTAATAATTGACAAGGTATAAAATTAGAGATTACTGACTATCATTAGCTAATATGTACATTCATTTATATATGTAACAAAAAATGTCGTTCAAACATTTTCGTCGTTCATTTAAAATGATTAATGAATAAATTACATAGTACATTGGTCATGTTAATAAACATATATAAACAATAACAGTAGAAAATTCTTTTCAATAAATACTGTTATTTCGACGTGCTAAGTAGCGATGTGTTAATATGCAATGCATCCAGTGCTTTTTCATTGAAATACGTTAAAACTGTATTCATAGCTTCAACATTCATAACTTTCATCTGGAATTTAAATATTGCGTTAATATTAAATGCATATGATTGCTATAAAAATCATTAATTAAAACGAAATGAATTTTATACCTTGCTCTCTGATATTGTTATTGAAGGAAGCTGAATTTTATGGAGTATGCAAAGACCTAATTCAACACCTCCTAGCTCCATCGTCTGTAGTTGCAGTATCTCATGAAATTTTTCTATTTCTTCTGCATCTATTTGCGTCCTTTCTTCCGCAAAGCTAACAACAAGAGAATAACAATTAAAATTTATATTTATATTTTATACTTAAGTATATCGTTTCTAATATATAGCAAATTAAACATTTGTAATCAATTTAAAAAGAAAACATGATAACGTTTATCCATTATTGTAATATCTTATCGATTTACTACGTAATTTATAAATTTTCGTATTTCAATTATTTCGAAATATCAATAAAAAGAAAAAACATGTTTAGGTAACATAAAAAAAATCTTGTCTATCGATTTATTTCAACAAATCAAAACCACCAATGAAACGAAAACAAATACGTGTAGATCTACTTTCACACATACCTTTGCCACAGCTTGAGTAGGCTGCGCACATTGAACTTGACGATGATTCTTTCTGACCGTGCCAAGTTTGGCAAAGCGTACTCAAGATGCGCCACATCGTATTCGCGTGCATCGTCCTGTCCACCACCAGGGCTAAGGGCGACAAGAAGTAACCAAGCAAGGTCGTCAGCTGTCGCGGGCAATGATACCAGGAGGCAGTCGAACATACGCGTGAGACTCGCGTGAACAGCACGTATCGTGCCTAGTGTACCGCGGCATAACAACAACGGCAACTGGGTCATGTGACTCGAGAGCGGTGATTCAGTGGGGCTGGACTGCTCAGTTCGCCAGGAGAAAAGGTAGCCTCGGTACACGTGTGTCTCCTTCTCGCTTTGCTCCACTCGGGCGATCACCTCAATCTATATAAATGAGTTAAATTTATGCATTTTGGTTTGGTCAATTAAATAACTAGAAAAGTGACATATATAAAATTATAATAATTTTCACCGCGTACATACCAGTACGACCGGGTGATCGGTCTCATTTGGTCTTTGGAGATCTAAGACAGTGATTCGAGCCTCGTAGCTGACGTCTTCCTGCGATAGGATGCGCGCTACTTCTTCTCTCAATTTCTTTCCGTACTGTTTCAATTGCACTTCGTCGTTAACGTTAAAGTTGAATAGGGCGGATACTCCCCAGATGTTCCACGTTTGCTTCAGCAAAACTGAAATGAGTGAAGCGCACAGTTGAGTAAGGAATCAAAAATCAACCGCATTTCATTATTTAATAAATTGAAATTGAAACATTTATTTGGAAAAAGAAATCTGTCAGGTGCTCTGTATATGTAAATACTATTCTCAAAAAATTTTTTTGAGTGGTTCTATTAGCATTTCCATAGGATATACTCATTCTAAAATTAGATAAAATCATAGAAATATAAATTCCTATTTACCGACATAGTAGGTTTTATTTAATTAAATAATTTTTAAGTACTTTTTTGAAAAAACAAGCCTGTCAGACGTTCCGTAAATATTAATACTATACCTAAAAATTTGTTTCATGTATTTTCGTTAAAGAAATTTCGCATTAGCAAAAGATACAGAAATTCTACAATTATGCCGGTTCTTCACACCACCTTTCACATCATCTTTATCGAAAGTTAAAGATTCAAGCTTTTCATTTGTACGTGTCTCGTTAGAGTTTACTAAGTAAACGAAGTGAACGAAAAAATGTCGAAACTCGTACTTTTAATTCAGGCTCTGATGAGAAAACTGTGATTAATCATGTTCTTTTCCCCTCATTTGAGCTAAATATCTATAATTTATTTGAAAATAAAATTATAAATAACAGTTTATTATCTATATATTACAGTAATATGTTGCAAAATAACAATCGACAGAAAAATTTCCGAGAAAACTAGATGAAAAAAATCGCGCGTTCTGTATATTTTCATTATTACAATTTCCATTGCTATTTTGTTCATTATTAAACTAAAAATTTAAAGCATTTTAAAAGGCTCCTCACAGATGTTTTTTAGTACCTTTTTGCAGATTTTTTAAATAAATAAAAAATTTATCAATAATACAAAAAAGCAAAAAAAAAACGCCGAAATAACTCCAAAAATTAATTATAAACCACAAAAAAATTATACAAAACGATTGTTTGTGTCTCTGCAACAAGTAGATCACAACACACAAATAAATAATTATTCGAATAACTATCAATTCATATTGTTTATGTTAAAACAACAAGAATTTTACGATATAAATTATAAATATTTTATATCAGATGAATGATCCAAAAAGGTAAAATGTATAGTTATACCCTCTCATCCTTCCGAACCAAACAAGTTTCAACACGTATTCGAAACTACCCTTTGCAAGTCTCATACATTATATACACTTCCCCTTGCGAGACAAGCCGTTGCACTCCCGTGAACTACAAACCCTCTTCGTATATTGTATATATAGCTACATACACGTACACACACTCGTACACACACATACACACACATACATAGACGTTAAAAACTTACTCTCGAGGTCAAGAAGTGATTCATCCGGTGGGACTTCGCCAGACACAGGTGTCGACGCTAATGGCCTCGAGGTAAGAGTAAAGAACTTCCTAGACTCGCGTACACCAGCCGTTGTCCTAGACAACGATATCCTCGAGGTACTGCTGCTACTGCTGGCAATACTGCTGCTGTTACGATTACTACTGATGCTACTGGTTTTCGTCGCGGCACTGTCCTCACGGCTTCCTTCGTCCTCGTCCTCGTTATTGCCGTTGTCCTCACCGCGACGGCCCATTTTCGCCGCCTCATGCCGTCGCTGCTGTTTCGGTGCCGTCGTCGTTGTCGTAGCACTAGCACTTATCTTCCTGCGTCGTCGCCGGGGGCTCCGAAATCGCATCGCCCTTCGCGCCAAAAGTATATATACTTACTCAAAGGCCTAACCTAACGCGGCCTTGAACTGTATATATATATATATATATACGATCGTCCCGTTGCCGTTGTAATTGCATGATGATACGTTATGGTTCTCAATATATTAACTGTATATGGATTAATCGCGCACTTTTACGCGGAAGTATAATAACCAGTGTATAGTGAGTGGATAAGTTCTTTTGTTTTTGTTTTTTTATAAAAGAGCGAGAGAGAGAAGAGAATCGACGAGTATACTTTTATATATTTGAATTCACGGAAACGCGCAGGCGCTGAGCGGGAGCAGCAACCGCCAGTCCGCTAGTGGCGGCGCGACACATCAGCTGAAAAGAGCTGCGAGAAAAGAGCACCTATTATACTTAATACAAAATATACTGACGCGTCGCGGTACATCGTCGTATCGTGACGTATCAAATCCTCCTCACCCCCCCCCCCCCTCCTTTCTCCTCCTCATCAAGCTCGAACTGTGTTTCTCCTATATATCGTATCGTGTAATATATCGACGGGTGTCTGCGTATATACCCGAGCTCCGAAAAACACGGAAGCAGCGCCGACGACGTGAGAGGATCGTTTGCTCGTCGCGGGGACGTGCGTTATATATCGCTTTTCAGTACGCTAAACGGATTGCTCGAGTGTACACGCATTGCGCTTCAAGATAGCGAGAGAGAGAGAGAGAGAGGATATTAAATACATCAACCGAATATATACTGCGGATAGAGCGAGCGAGAAAGAGAAGAGAGAGAGCACGCAGATGATTTTTTGACACGTCGTCGTGAACGCGAGGTAGTATATAGGTATAATATTAATATGTCTAGAAGAAGAGAGAGAAACGAGAGGTAGAGAAAAAAAGACGAGAGAGAGAGAGCTTTGTTTTCGTTATATAGCGTGTATATGGGTATATAGGAGAGGGAAGACCGTGAGTCGACGAGTTGTGCGGGAGCGTGCGATCAGGCATATATAAGCCAACGAGCGCTGTATCTGCGCTATATACAACGGCGAGTTTGTCCCTTTCACTTTGATCTGTGTCTCGATTTTTGCGCCGCTCGCGATATACACAGAGTAACCGTATACATAGAGAGTTGATATAGTAAGTATGTATGTGTTTGGTATAATAACACGCGCGCGAAAGCCTAAAAATACGCGAGCGCGCTTGTTTTGATCACCTGTCAACTGCAGCAGTGCGCGGTGCAGTGCACACTTGGCGCACACTTTCCCCTCTTGTCCCCCTTGCACGTTAATTGCCTGTGCGCTCCGTTCTATGTGTCGTTTAATCGTTGGGTATGAACTATTATTACAGACACGCGCGTGGGTTTACAGAGAGTAAGAGAGAGAGAGAGAGTGTTAAGTGAGTGTGTCTTCTGGATTACAGAGTTGAAGAGACCTAGGAGACAACATGACGGAGGACATGTTAAGCGCTGACATATGCAGGGTGTGCAGGTCAGAGGGTCAGACCGACAGACCACTCTTCCACCCCTGCATATGCACTGGCAGCATCAAGTGGATTCATCAGGAATGCCTGGTACAATGGATGCGGTATTCCAGAAAGGAGTACTGCGAGCTCTGCGGCTATCGCTTTTCATTCACTCCCATCTACAGTCCAGATATGCCAAGGAGATTGCCACTGAGAGATGTGGTCGGCGGATTGTGCTCCAGTGTGGTCACCGCCATCAAGTATTGGCTACATTACACTCTTGTGGCCATTGCCTGGCTGGGTATTGTGCCACTCACCGCTTGCAGAACCTATAGAGCTGTTTTCAGCGGTTCTTTAGATCTCGTACGGGTAAAATTGTTTAGTTTTGTTTTTTTTTTTATTTTTTTTTCTTAATGAGGTATCAGCATCCAGCCATGTCCTCAAAATTGTTTAGTACATGTCGGTTGAATTAAAGAAGTTCTTGATGCCATCTGGTGGTTTAGTATAGGTTCAAGGAAATAAGCATTTTGTTTAACAAAATGAAGAAAAAAAGCTTGTACAATTTTATGCTTTCGTATTATATTTTCATAACCTACATAAAAAGTAGCTGCAATTATTTCGAACTATTTTTATTTTATAGTCAACTTATACACTTGACACATTTACATAACAAATACACATAGATATAGTATCTCTATAAAATATTCTCCAAAGATTTGATATTTTATTATTTTAATTTGTACAATTCCATTAATTCACACTTTAGTTTTGAAATATGATACATAGGAGCTGAACTTCTTTATTTAACCTGAGTCATAGTTGTTTGCATTCAATTTTTTTCATGAAAATTTTGATTATTGTAGGTGATGTCCTTGCCAATGGATATTATTTCAACAGAGAACATATCTTCTGATGTTTTTCACGGTTGTTTTGTGATATCTTGTACATTGTTTACTTTCCTGGGCCTAGTTTGGCTGAGAGAGCAAATTTTGCATGCCGGTGGTCCTGACTGGTTAGAAAGAGACAATGTTCAATTACCTCCTATTGACAACCCTGTGCCAGGGGATCAAGATCAGCAACGAGCTATTCAGCCTGAAGCTCAGAATAATAATAATATCCCACCATTTGTTGAAGAGCCAAGAGCTGAAGAAGCTAATCATGGTAATAAATAGTTTTCATTGCTTTTCCTAAGTATTAACATTAATTGCTTTTGGGCATGAAATTATAAGAAATTAAATATTCAATCATTCTTCTATCTCCACTTTTATTTTTATTATCTAAAATTCTCATTTTCCAATTAATCGCAGTGGCGGGCAACCCGGTGGAACTGCTGTTCTGGGCGATGGCCGACCGACCAGGTGCTGCAGCGGCAGCAGCAGCTCCGGCACCAGCACCAGCGGCACCAGCCGCAGCTGCAGCGGCTCCAGCGGCAGACAACAATCCAGCTGTGGATGCAGCAGTGCTCGACGGTGGTGACGGTGTGGCAAACGAACAACCGAACGTTGCTGCTGGTCCCGAATGGCGCGAGCAGAACCAAGGAGAGGCGGAAGAAGCTAACTGGAACCCCATGGAATGGGACAGACCCGCCGAAGAACTTACTTGGGAACGGTTGCTTGGTCTAGATGGATCACTCCTGTTTCTGGAGCACGTGTTTTGGGTCATGTCGCTGAATACGCTGTTCATTATGGTGCGTATACTAAAATAATTTTTTTTTTTTAATTAATTTTTCTTTAGGACAAAACATTATCTTTATGAAGATTAACTAATGAATTTCACATAATAAGCTCATAATATTTTTTGGAAAATTCGTAGTTATATTTCTACTCTTTCAAAATACCTTCTTGAAATAAATTTTTCAAAAATTGTACTTTATTTCTGAAAAATTCCAAAAAGGCTATTGGTACAATCATACTTTCATGATTTACATTGAGTACATTGAATGTAATAGTTAACTAAAAAGCAAACTTTTTCATGAAAATTATCTTCTAGGTATTTGCATTTCTGCCATACCAAGTTGGCTACTACGCGATTTCATTTCTGGGTGGTCAAGAGATGGTCGCGGCATCCCACTTTGAAGGTTTACTGACGACATTGTGCGGTTACTGCGTCCTCGGTGTATTCCTCGTCGTGCTCCACGCAATCGCCGCCCTTCTTGGATTCCAGCGTTCGCAACGAGTCCTCGGCCTCGGTTACGTCATCGTCAAGGTAATATATAATCATCATATGTTATCTTATACATGATAAAAATGAATTTTCTTAGTTCCTAATCAATATTTCTGCTTCAGGTCTCTCTTCTAAGTGTCGTGGAAATTGGCGTGCTACCGCTCGTCTGCGGCTGGTGGCTGGACATCTGCTCCTTGGCGATGTTTGACGCTACCCTACGTGACCGCGAGTCCTCGTTCCGTCTCGCACCCGGCACTTCCATGTTTATTCATTGGCTCGTTGGCATGATTTACGTCTACTACTTTGCCTCCTTTATCCTATTATTGCGCGAAGTGTTGCGACCAGGTGTGCTCTGGTTCCTGCGTAATCTTAACGACCCGGACTTCTCACCCCTGCAGGAGATGATTCACCTACCGATACTAAGGCATGCGCATCGTCTCGTCGCCTCTGCTGTAATATTCGGCACTGCTATATTGCTCATGCTCTGGCTACCCGTCAAGATTCTTAGATGGATCTGGCCGGGATTCCTGCCTTATACCGTTACAGTGCAGAGCGAGACCCAAGTGAGTATAAGAATGGATCATGTGTACAAGTGTTATTTTCGTCGTTAATTACTTTATTTCTAGTATTTGAGTTAAATTATGCGAGGTACGCGCAAAGTAATTTGGCATTTGCAAGGAGAGAGGAATGCAAATTGCTATATATGAGATCGCATAATGTTTCGACTAATTTTCTTAAAGTATTTATGTTTATATAATATAATACTTGATTATTTCTAAACTTTCAATTATTTTCCTTTTTAGCAAATATAAAAGTCGTCAAATTTTTTTTTATTATGAAACTTAAAATCATAGAAATAGACACACTTATCTTCGAATGTTCAAATAAATCTATTAAATCAAATAACCACAATACTAAACACCATCTCTTTTTACTTTCAGATCAGCGAGCTATCGCTCGAATTGTTGCTGCTGCAGGTGATCCTGCCAGCTCTGCTCGAACAATCTCACACACGTACTTGGCTAAAAGCTCTGGTCCGTGGTTGGTGTCGCGTAGTCGCCTGGCTTCTGGATCTCCAATCATACTTACTGCGCGATCAAGCTGATGAGCCTGGCCCTGCCGTAATCGAAGAGCCTCAACATCCTGACCTCGGCGCCGCTCACCAGGCACTTTTACAACGCGAGGGTCCGATTGGTTTTCAGCCGTACATACGACCCAAGTGGTTCCCAGCGCGTCTCGTAGGTCTGCTGCTGTGTGTCTGCATATCACTCGTGCTGGCCAGTCTTGTGGCGATGACGCTACCCGTATGGATCGGCCGACGCGTTATGGCTCTATGGATGGTTGGTGCACCGGCGCCCTCGCCACCTGTATTGCCACCGGCTCTACCTACAAATAATGGTAAGCGAGCGTTTGCTTTAGAACCAAATAATTCGTTATTCATATTCAAGTTTAAAGTAACCAATCATTTGCCTTCATTAGCAGATGGTGTAGAAGCGTCAGCGCTGTCAGGCCGCGTCCACGAGGTATATACTATCGCCTGCGGTACTTACGTCTGCTGGGGAGCCGCACGTGGTTTAGCCCTCGCCGTATCCTGGCTTCCACGCGGCCGACGTGCCATCCTGGACCGTATTAAACACTGGGTGATCATTGGCGCTAAGGCTTTTGTTTCTTGCATTCTTCTCGTTGGCGTTATTCCCCTACTTTTTGGCCTGCTTCTCGAGCTCGTCGTCGTTGTGCCACTCAGGGTACCTCTCGAGCAAAATCCTATACTTTTCGTCTGGCAAGACTGGGCTTTGGGTAAGTTCTATGTTGATAAAGTAATTATATCTATTGCTGTAATTTATACCGCACTATACCATAAAATGATTTTATTTTTTAATTCATCATATAATATTTTTCGAAAATTCACTACAAGTTTTTCTTACTGTAATTAATTAGGATATAAACAATCAAACTGTATTTTACGGTTTTATTACTTAAAACATACTGTAGCTTTTTGGATATAATTGTAATAATCGCCCTAGAGTAAAAACTAATACAGTAACTGTATTTCTCAGGTGTGCTGTACACAAAGATTGCAACAGCTGTGACGATGATGGGACCAGAGTGGGGCCTGAAACTCGCTATCGAGCGTGCATACAACGACGGCATACGCGAGATGGATCTCCGCTTTATCGTCACAGAGCTCGCCGCGCCGGTGATCGTTTGTTTCGGTCTGGCCCTGGCCGTGCCATATGCCGTCGCGCATGGCATCGTGCCTCTCTTTGTTGCCAACATCCAGACGCAGATTCTTATTGCTCGGCGACTCTATCCCTTCCTGCTGCTCATTAGCCTTGTCTTTGCTGTCATACGCATACAGATTAGACAATTCAAAAAGCTCTACGAGCATATAAAGAACGACAAGTACCTTGTGGGCCAAAGGCTCGTCAACTACGAGCACAGGAATAAGCAGCAGCAGTCACAACAACAGGCAGCCGCAAGCTAACGCAACTATTAAGACCCAAGAGAGAAATAGGAAGAGAGAGAGAAAGAGAGTGTGTGTGTGAGTGAGTGTTGTACGAGGTCTCTGGATTTCTTGGATTGAGGCTTTCGAGATATAACTGTAGTGGGGAATGTGTTCTATCGTTGGTGAAATCTTTTTAAAGGTGAGAATGAGTCTGTTAATTCGTTTCGAAAGTAAAAGTTGATTTGAACGTGATACTAGAATGTTTTTCTTTTGATGGTGCTCTTGTAATAAAAAATTATATCACTGTAGATGAATGAGGTATAGTTTTCGTTCAATATTAATTTATAGTGTATTGTCAATATTTATAATGATCACTGTAGCTCTCCAAATTAACTTACATTTTCGAGACTAATTTTTAACAACATTGAAAATTTGAAGAACTAAATCTCGGTCTTGATTATTTTAATATCTCGTGGACCAAATTTTCAGTCCAAGAAATTTAGAGCTATTATTTCTTTATTCTACTATTTTTCTTTTCCTTTGCGACTTCCCTTCTCTTGATAATTTTAAATATAATATATATATGTATATGGTAATTGTGTAAGGCGAATATCAAATAAATCAGAAGGCTGTTTTTTACTCCTTTTTTGATCTTTGGGTTAATTAACTCAATTGATTTTTCGGAGTTGGCAATGAAAACTTTAATTAGCAAAGCGATTAGTCTAATTATACGCGAATCAGAAAAGGATGTTGTTTTTAGTAAATTTTGCAATTTAATGAATATTAGTACTGATATTCAAGAGACAGTGTTTTTTCCAAGTTGTATTTCTAGGCTATTAATAATTTTTATTTAATTTTAAGTAATTTTCTTTCTCGTGTATGTAAACTTAGTATAATAATAAAAATTAAAAGTAATTAATGCCTATAAAAATGCAACGTTCTAAAAAGAATGAAAAATTTGGATATTGATTTCAGCATAGAACAAAAGTAAATGAGATACACGACACAAATTATTTTTAAGTAATTTTTGTGGTTATAAAATTTATAAAAAAATTTTTAATAGATTAGTAATAGATATAATTGAAAATTCTTTTTAAGTGGTTCATACCTAAAAATACATACTGAAACTTTTTAAATTTAACTTTTTCCATTTAAATCACGTTGAATAATTTATCAGCTATTCTGTGAAATACATATTCAATATATAACTTAAATTACCATCACAAGTACTAGACTTTCTTATTTATAATGACAAATGACTATAGATCATGAATGTATGATTGCTCACAGTACTTTTTTATGAGTATAAGTTTATAAAAATATTCAATTTATATTTAATATACATATTTTAAAAATTTTTTATTTAAATTCAAGAAACTAATCCCTTAAAACATATTAAAAATCACGCATCTATGCCAACTCTGATAATTTTAGTTGCAATTCGTGTTTAAATATTAGTAATAAAAAATTCTAGCTAATGTCAATGAATTATATTGTTGAACGATGTTTTCTCATCAACTTTGTTGTTAATATTTTCCCTATTACCCTTTTCTTTGTTCTATCAATTGTAATTATTATAGATTCACAGTAAATTTGTATGTTTTGAGTCACTAGTTATTAAGTACTATTTGTCTTCTGATTTCGAAAAAAACCGTTATAATAATCATAAAAATTTCATCACACATTTTGGGAAGACGATGCACATTATAACTGCCCCTGTAAGTACATAGTAACATTCATTTTAGCATGACTCAATAGTAAAGTAGAGCAAAACCTGTATCTACGATAGGTTATAGAAAATAACATTACATCATTTAACACTTTTTCAAAATTACTTTAGAAGTCAATTAAATTATCGTTACTTTCCAAATGCGCACTTAATTGATCCATATCTATAATAGAAAAATTTGCTAAAGGTTTTAAACTTATTGATAAGTAGTGAAAGTAATAGTCTGTATATTGTAAAAAGAAATTAGATATGAATATGAATGGTATTTTTATATACTGATATGAAAGCGACTCATTCATAAGGAAGTATGTAAATGTAGCGGTATATTGTAGTCATCAATTTTCAGATTAAAGTAAAGATAAATAAATAGTAAATTAATATAAACATTTCCCTCAATTTTTATGTGTGCATGAGCGTAAGAATGGGCGTATGTAAAAAAAAAGACTAATATACTGATAAATATTACACATATTTACTCTCATTTCTAATGATTTCAATAAATTTAGAAACGTTTCTTATCAAAAAAAAGTTTATTTACAAAAAATTGTTGTTTATTTATAAATTAGCTCTACTGAACTGATACTAACAGCAAAGCATTGGATACGTCGTTTCATGTACGAGAATTTCGCTAGTATGTAAATCAATAAAACTTTTCTCAATAAATACATTTTCATGCATAAAGCAAAATATTTGTCCGTTTTTTTCAAAAAAATCTAGTCAAAAAGAAATTGATTGAAAATCCGTTGATTTTCAAACTTAATTCATGTACAATTCAATTAATTTTTTTTTACACAAAATTAACATTTAATGTCCTCTATATTAACGGGTGGCAGTAAGATTCCTTGTAATCTGAACAGCTGTGGATGCTTTGTTATTTTTACGTGTAATATGCTGAAGATATTTATGACCTAAAACACAGAATAAGGCTCGCATAATTGATTCAATGAAAATATAACACAAATGTAACACAAATATGCTCACCTGAACAATTTCACGCTCGATCCAATTGAGCTTGACAGTGGGTACATCTTCCTCGAGGCTAAATTCGGATTCTGTCTCCTCGATCGTATCGGAGAAGTACAGTCTGACCTTGAGTCCGGTGTCGCAGAGCATGGCGTCAGCAGAGCGTTCCTTCACATCCATCACTACCGCAAGAGCGTTCATTGAACCACGTAGATCAAGCATATACGTGAAGTACAGAGCGTTGCTTTGCTCCTGGGCCATCTTCGCCGAATACTTTTTCGTGTTGCAATTCGCAGCGACTCTAAAATTAATTTTATAGAATTATTTTTAGCTTTGTATTCTTTTTTTTGACAATGCACGAGTTGTTTTGGGTATCTATGTAGTACATACTTTCCGCAAAGCTCTGAAGACCATTCCGAGGGCATTGGCTCATTCGTCATTGACGCGTATAGTAAACGATGGACTACACAATCAGGATAACGTCTGATCGGCGATGTGAAGTGCGTGTAAAATTCGGCATTCAATGCGTAATGTCTCAAGGAATCTTTGCTTTTCACTGACGAAGAACATGTGTATACCGCTCGCTAGAAATTTGACATATACATATATAATACCATAAATTTTTAAGATTTCAATTCTTTATAATCGAGCACCCACCGTCATCGACTTTGCGCAAAGGCTGTTTATCACCATCATTCTGTACTGCGCTGCCAAATCGGTCTGATCATTTGGGTCATCGGTAGAATTAGGCTTATAAGAAAGCAGGCTATTGTTCAGACTTCCCGCCGAGTCGACGTCCAGGAGGACGCCGAATTTCGTCAGCAAATCACGAATCTTCTGCAGTATACGCATTGACGGTTCAGCATGCGAACGCAAAAGCGCTACTTCGGGTAGTGTCTCATAAAGATGCTTTGCGACTGTCATGTTCGCCAACAGCATGAATTCTTCAATAAGACTAGAAAAGATAATTACAGAAATTAGTTACAGGTGAGAAAGACTAAAATTTTATCGACTTTGACGAAGAAAATCATACCTATTACTCTCTTTTCTTTCGTCCAATCTATAAGATACTGGCAGTCCCGTTACTTTGTCTAAAATAACACATAATTTCGGTTGGTCTAGTCTCAGCGCACCCTCGTCAAATCTTCGATTTTTCAGGTGCAATGATAAGTCATAAAGATTCTTCACTACTTTAACTAAATCTGAAGGTTTATAGTTGCCAGCGATCTTTAAAGAATCGTCTTTCGACCAATCATAGGATTCGTCGTCAATCATTATTTGTGCTTGATCATAAGACATCTGACAACATGAATTTATCACAGTTTTAGCAAAACGATAATTAACTATTTCAGCGTTCGGTGTCATTTCTAAAATAACAGAGAAAGCTAACTTGTCTTGACCGGGCAGTAAAGAACACGCTAAACACAATTGTTTTGGCAGCATATGATAAACATTGTCAACTAGGTACACAGTCGTAGCTCGCTTCGCGACAGCTCGGTCAAGGGGCGAGAATGCCTCCAGAAAGTGTGTAACATCGGCTATATGTACACCAAGCTAGAAGATAATAAAAATGGTAATATAAATAAAATAATTAATTTTTTGGTTAATTTTTTACAGTGAAATGTTACCTCGAAATTTCCATTCTCTAATGGTTTACACGATAAAGCGTCGTCTAAATCAACAGCAGTGGCAGGATCAATTGTAAAAATGCAAGCACTTCTTAAATCATCCCTTCCTGAAATATCCAATTCAGTTGGAATGTAATCAGGAGGTGGTAAGTCTATCAATAATTCGTCTTCATACGGTGTTAAAACTAAATCATTTTCAAGCAATATAGCATTTGTTTCCACAGCTAAGTCTCCTTTACTACCTACTATTTGCACAATTTCTCTGTAATAAAATAAGAAAGAATAAATTATCTCTTTAGATTTTTATAATAATGAATATATATGTAACAAAAACCAAAGAAAATTTCAGCTTAAATCACAAAATTTAATTATAGTAACTCCATTTTTAGCTTACCCTTCAGCAAAAGCTACTTTCTTCCAGTCAATTATATTACATAAAAACAATGTTTCTTTGAAAAGTTCAGGATTATCATAAAAGTTTCTTGGAACAGTTTTTGGATTAATTTTCATTAAAGGTACTCTTGAATCTCTTGGTTGAAGGAACACAAAAACATCTTGTTTCTTTAAAAATCCAACTGCCTTTCTGGGATGAGCCTTTTCTAAAATACTTATAACTGTACCAGTTTTTTGAAAAGTATTTTGAGTTACTTTAAACCATTTAGTTTTAGGATTTATTGTAACAGCAACTAAATCTCCTTCAAGCGCTCTATTACGATCCCTCAAACCAATTATTAGTATGTCTTGTTCCCCTATTAAAGAGACATACGCATTTTGATAACACCTAGGATTAATACGAATAAAACCTTCAATTATGTTGGGACTCTGAGGATCCTGAGCTTCTAGAATTTTTCTCACTACCTCAACAGGTAAATGTTCAATGAAAGCTCTTTTCTCTTTTTTCTTTTTATCTTTTCCATTAATTTTTCCTCCCGAACCATTACCCCTGTCATTATTTTCTTGCGAGTTATTATCTACCAATGCATTCCTCTGACTTTTATCCCCTTTGCTCATATGTCTTCTTGTAAAATTTTTTGGTAACTTTTCTTTCTCCTTTTTCCTCACAACTTCTTCCTCATCATTAAAATAAGTACTCACACTAGGCTGAGGCTCCTCAGGGCTATTTGATTCTTCGTTTTCCTGATTCAGCTCACCATCACCTTTACTTTTGTTACGTTTTCTTGGCTTTCTAACTCTCTTTTTTGGTGTTGATTGAGCACTGTCAGTCCTCTAAAAAAAAAAACAATATTAAGGAAAGAATTAAAGATCACACTTTAACTTTATCATATCTTATCTCAAACAATTTCTCAAGTTTACAACTAACATTGCAATACGACTATTGCACAAAAACACAGAAAATTGCCAGAATCACTATTTCCAGCACTTAAAAATTCAACACTAACCAGCGATTCCTGACTGAGATGTAACCCTGACATCTGTCCTCTGGCCTCTTCAATCGTCTGCTCCACTTCCACCTCCTCTGTATACTGAAGCACACCTCCAGCTTCATAACTCATACTCTGTACAACAGTTTCGCAGGTCTCAACAACATAATTGCTAGCTGGAGGTTGCACAAATTCACCATTAGGTAGTCTAGGTCTCCTTGGTGGTCGCTTCTTGATGATAATCCTGGGAGCTTGAATACCGTCCATATCGCCAGGTTCACCCTGAGGTTTTCTCGCGCGTCGACCGCCTCGACGCGTTTTCGAGTACGTATAATTAACAGACGAACCCCCCGCCTCAGCCATCTCGTTACAATTTTCTGTAGACAAATACAACGTATACAATCTGTTTACTATATACATTCATAACACAAATATACATATATACATATATACAAGTGCGACACGCAAGAGCGTAAACAAGCGTGCACGCTAAGATAACGCGTATCTCATTTACAAGTGTTATTTCGCGTCTTATATACATATATATATACATACTTACTATTTTTCAGCGCGTCTTCGTTTTCGAGCTATTGCTTTATCCTCACTTTTTCCCTTCAATTCTCACATAGAATTTCTAGCCGAGAACATATTGTGTGTGTCTCCCGTATACGGGGGGGAGGTTAGACTGGCCTGCTCCGGATTTGTCTTTTTAACGAGGGCAGCTGTTGTTGTTGACTGCTGCCGATGATTCTGGCTGCGCTTCGTTTCCCTGGTCTCTTCTTTGTCATCTTCTCGCGCGCACACGGATCGGGGGAGACCCGTTATGTACGATATATATATATATATATATTGGGTAGGCAGGTATATGCCTACTCGTGAAACGCGTATAAGGTTGGAGGGTATACAGAATGCGAATGCGCGAACATCCACAGCTATATATGTTATAGGAAAAATGACGATCTCGCGCGGTGGTGAGTTGCGCGAAAAATGGCAATATAGAATGGGGATAACATGTTTTCGTGTACCTATATATATAATATACAAGCGACGTTTTAAGTAATTATCGCCCGCGTGATAATCCACTTTTTATCGCAGTGAAAAGTAAAACTGTATTTAAAATAATTAGGCTCGGACAATTCAACAAATGTTATACTTTTGCGTATGTTGGTAATGTGTTTTGAAACATTTTAGTCGCATTTAATTTAATAGTGGTTTTGGAAATAACTATATATTACCATGAAAGATTTTTTCTTATGGTTTAATATATTGTGTAGTATTTTAAATTTATATGTAATCATGTGCAAACATATGCAACAATGTGACAATTGTATGCTAATAATTCGTACAGCAACCAAAGCTTTGAGGAAATATTGTTGACATATGCCTGAGAAATAATGTTATATTTTGAGAGTACTTTTTTAGTATATTATATATGTTACATTTATAATTTGTACATTGTTTTTATACATACTATTAATAATTGCATGTTTTAAATATGTTGAACTCATAAAATAGACGAATATTGGATTGAATTTTTTATTTTTAACACTAAAATATAAAGGGATTATTACAAAAATTTACATTTATAATTGCAAAGTAGTTGATAAATAACACTGTGTGATGGAAATATGTTTGATTATAAATATTTAGAAAAAACATATATTCTATGTTTTACATTTTATTTTTCCAGATCTCTTTCAATTTTGTCATAGGACAGTAGCTTCAGTTTTCTTTCACTATTCTCCATTGAAATAAATTAACAGAGGCAATCGCGAAGTAAATAAATAATTGTACTTTACTTTGCGATTTATTAGTTTAGTAAATATTTTATTTGTATATGTAACTGTTACAAGAAAAATGTCGGACTAGTAGATTATGGCCAACTACTATACTTGCATCATATCATTCCATTGAAATTTAATTATTCGGAAAGGAGTGAGATGAAAAAATTCCAGGTTTTGTTTCGTCAATTATCGTATCCTATGCGAAGGAGCAATGAAATTGCATCCGAGACAATGAAAGATGGATACTAGAGTGTTTCGGAAGATTTAGCTCAACACTTTTACATTAGTTATTTTTACAATAATTAAATGGTGTTAATAATAAAAATGTTTACGTCTTCGATTTTTAACTGTATCGAACTATTTTTTTGAACTCGAGTCGAATACTCGATAGTTTTACCTGTTCGCCCTAATACGAAATTGAGCTATTTAAACTACATAAAACTACTTGAAATTAAACGAACTACTCGATTGTATCAAACTGTTAACCGAACTATTCAATTTACGCCGAATTATTCGATCCTAATCAAACTACTCGCTTTCTCCAAATGTTCATATATTATAAGATGGACTATTTGATTCGTGCTTAAGTATAATTTAAAGAAAAATTAATTAACAAATGAGCCCTCATATAAGAATATTTTTAATAAAAATTATAATGATTGCCAAATAGAACATGTAATTTCTATACAACTTGTTGCTTTTTTCGGATTCTGTTTTATTTGAAGTTCGATAGATTGTTAAGTCGTTGCAAAGTATATAATATTCATCGAAGTTCGAACAGTTGATCGATCATTGAATATAGTTTAATCATGTTGAATTTTTCTATGATTTCAAATAATTCGAAAAATCGAAAACAGTTCGATCCCATTGGCTTATTCGACCATTTCTAATTATTAATCGATCAGTTTAAACTACACTCGATGATTTCGAACTACTGATTATTTCGAATAATTTGTCCACTTCGAATTACTCGATCATTTTGAACTACTCAACTGAAGTTCGAATAGCTCGCAGTCCCTTATATCATATTAAAAATTAAGATTTTTGTAAAAAGTTTTGTAGCCGTATTTTGTAATTTCACTGCAATCGAAAAAAATACATGTAAGAATAATAACATTCTTAAATTAGATCCAAAACAATTAATAAGTACGTTAGGCAACAATTTCCACATTATAGTTATAGATACACATAATTGCTTATCCAAAGGAATATACTCAAAATATGCATTACCGTCCCGATCGTGTATATGCAAAGTATATCCGTCGTATGTATTATTTAATATCTCACAAATATAGTTATTTGACAAAAGTCATTTTTGTTCATAAAAAAAATTAGTCATTTTTCTAAAAAATATTTAAAAGATAAATTTTGTGTTACTTATATTTTGTTTGAATATCTTAATTTTAAATTATGAAAAAATAATTAATATAATAAATTAAAATAATTTATGATATGCTTATATGGAGATTTTTTATATGTATATATAACCATATATCGTTCCTATATTTTTAATATGATGTAAATAAGAAAAAAAGTTAGTAAATATTAAATTAATTCAATAAAATTAAAAAAAGATTATTTAAAATATATAGTTTTTTCATTTTTAAGTTATAGTATATGTATATATTCTGTCATTAATTTTTTTTATCTGTATTGCTTAAAGTTTACGTATTACATTCAAATAAAAAACTTATGAAACCTGTTTAAGTATATAGAGAAAAATAAACTGAATTTTTTTCTTTGTGAACCGTCCTGGAAACTGAATGTTCCCGAATCCCGATGAAACACGTTTTAGCGTGTATATATATATACAGACTAGATTTTCCAAAATGGCGCTTTTGCCGTATTCTGAGCGTCACAGTGATGCAGGACGATATATACGACAATCGCCATTCGCCTTCATGAGAACAAGCTAACACAACAACACGCGTATATGTATTGTATACACGGATTTGCACTGCTCGCACACACATATATGTAGGCTAAAAATTGACATTTTCGCCAATTTATTGTCCCCCTGCGCTCTGAGGCTGCGATAATGTCGTAAATTGGCCGATTTAAGATGTCAATATCCGGATATTCGCCGTCGAGTGTGATTAAACGAAGTGAAACCTTTGCCAAGCAGGTAAGAAAAAGTCACGCTATTTTTTAACCCTAAATGATTTTGTAGAAAATATCATGTGTGTGTGTCTCTTGTTCACGTATATATGTTTAATGCCGAAAATAGGGTTAGCTCGCCGATTGTATAGCCGTGGAAAGGATCCTGAAGATTTGTTGGATAAACGCTGCTTATACACGAGAAGCTAGGATTTTAATCATAAATCATGTTTTCCTTCGCTCAGCAAAATGCTGTTGAACCTATGCAGGTTGATGCACCAGCCGAAGACAATGATAACACTGAAGAGGAGCCGTACATTGTTGAAAATCCAACTCTGGTTTGTAATTTACTTATTATTTATTATTAATCTTCTTAATAATCCTACGTTTTGTGAAACAATAGAGAATGAAATATTAACACGTTTAGATTATGTCAATTTTACACTTTATTTATCTCTTATATCTATGATACTTAAAATGAAAAGATTTATTTAGATCTTTGAAAAATAGTAAGATTACTTAATGTTTAAATTGTAACTAATAATCAGTGATCATTTTCATTTTGTAAAAAGTGACAATATATGTTGTTTGAATTAAGATTACATTTGATTAATAAAATTCTTCATAAATTTGTAATGAGCTGATAACTGATTTTATTCAACAGGATTTGGAAAGCTATGCAAACAGTTACACAGGACTTGCAAAACTGTTCAGGTTAATCTACATAGCAGATCATTGTCCTTCATTGCGAATTGAAGCTCTGAAGATGGCTATAAATTATGTTATGACAACATATAATGTTTCACTGTATTTAGGTTTACATAAAAAACTATCAGCAGCACTGAGCGCACCTGGATTACCAGATGTAGCTGCTCAGTCTACATCTCAAGATATACCCACAATTGATCAGATGTGGGTAGATTCTCGATCTAAAAAGGCAGCAGTTAAGCTTGAAAAGTTCGATACTGATCTAAAGAATTACAAAAGCAACTCCATAAAAGAGAGCATAAGGAGAGGTCATGATGATTTGGGTGATCATTACTTAGACTGTGGAGACCTTGGAAATGCACTGAAGTGTTATTCCAGAGCTCGTGATTATTGCACCAGTGGTAAACATGTTGTAAACATGTGCTGGAATGTCTTGAAAGTTTCAATTTACTTACAGAATTGGACACATGTTATAAGTTATGTTACTAAAGCTCAGAATACACCAGATTTTCCTGATGTTCATGGAAAAGATAACAACCAGGCTATTGTAACTAAACTGAAAGTTGCCACAGGATTGGCAGAACTTGTCAATAGGAGATACAAATCAGCAGCTAAGCTGTTTTTGCAAGCCTCTCTTGATCATTGCGACTTCCCCGAAATACTTTCACCTGGAAATGTTGCCTTGTATGGTGGACTTTGTGCATTAGCTACTTTTGATAGGTGAGAATTTAAAACTAATTTTAATAATACTTCATTAAGACGATAATTAACTAAATCTCTAATCTATATGTTTTTCTAGGCATGAATTGCAGAAACAAGTGATTTTCAGCAGTTCTTTTAAACTATTTTTAGAATTAGAACCACAATTGAGAGATATAATTTTCAAATTTTATGAATCGAAGTATGCCTCCTGCTTGAAATTGCTGGATGAGATTAAAGATAATATTTTACTAGATATGTATATTGCACCTCACGTTAATACACTGTATCTTCAGATACGTAATCGGGCGTTAATACAATACTTCAGTCCTTACCTCAGTGCTGATATGAGACGTATGGCCACAGCATTCAATAGGACTGTTTCAGCCTTAGAAGATGAACTTATGCAACTTATACTCGACGGTCAGATTCAAGCGCGCATTGATTCGCATAATAAGGTACTATGAGTGGTTTTTTAAGCATGTGAAAAATAAAATCTTTTATTTTAATCAAAACATTATTTCGTTTTTTTTTTAGATTTTATACGCCAAAGATGTTGATCAACGCAGCACTACTTTTGAAAAGTCTATTAACTTAGGCAAAGAATACAGAAGACGCACTCGATTTTTAATTTTAAGGGCGGCAATTCTTAAACATCAAATTCAAGTGAAGGTGAATAAATTGTCATTTTATTCAATTAACATAAATTAAAATCTTCTATTACCTGTTATCGATTAGTAATATTCATTTAATAATTTTAGAGTCCTCAACGAGAAACTACACAAGTCGGCGAGATGCCCGTGGCACCGGGCAACACAAATCAAACGCCAAGGAACTAATATGACGATGTTAACATTTTTTTTACATTTGTGAACCAAGTATCGAAGTAACATCCTACAACGTATTAAGTTTTTAAAAGACAGTGACTACTAAGAGTACATAATTTTGAACACTTTAATATCTCTTGTATATAAAGCAATTTCAATTGTACTTGAAGTTGTAAAACCTCGGCGAGTGTAGCTTGTGATTACTGGAGAGCATTGGATATAATTGCAGACTGATGTTTTTATACGATTTAACGAAATTGTTTGCATTTTTCATTCGATTATAATCGAGTATGACTAAAAACTAGTTCTTTTTTCTTTTTTCTATTACAGTATAAGTAATCCGATTGTTCTGTTTACTCGCATGAGGCTGAATAAAAACCAAATAAAACCTCAAATTTAGTTTTTCTGATCATTTGATACCACTTTATTTATCATAGCAAAATAAGAAGATATATACTATATTACGCAACTCGAAAACTTAATTAAATTTAACAAGGTGCGAAAATTTGGTTTTTCCACCCGCCTTTTTAAAAAGCACGTGGGAAATAAATTTTCCATATTAGTGGACACGATAAAACGTAAAAATTCAAAATAGAAGTAGGATAAATTCTACAATTCTGGTATTTTTAGGAGTAAATATTAAGAAATTTATCTTTACAACATTTTAACATTAAATAATTTTGAAGTAAAATAGCATAATATTCACTTTTAGTCTATTTTTAATAAAAAATTATTTTTTGTAGCGTTATATTACGGAAAAATAATTTTTTTAAAACTAAATTAATTTAGTTTAGAATGACCGCAAAAGTATTAAAACAACTTTTGGATGCTCCACTTTGCTATCTTATACTGGCGGATTTCGTCGATGTGAACAGCAAGTATCGAATGATACGTGAACATTGTACACGAGCACGTGTCGATTGAATTCGGCTATACTGTACAGCTATACTTCGCATGCAACGCAATAATCTTTTACTTTTTCTCAGCCATTTTTGTTGGATTTTATTTAAAGACGTTAGAGAACAAAATTTAAAATGTAAAAAATTATAAAATATAGTATGTAAACCACTTAATGTTTTTTTTTCTTTTTTATTTCTGAAGGTATGGGCATCACAGAGCCTCTTTAATAGCTTTTAATCATAGATTTTTGATTAATCAAAAGTAAAGTTATACTTTTAAAATAGTTATATTTTAATGATTATTTATGTATTATTAATGAAATTTTGAATAATTTGTATTAAAATATTTTTTTCTGATTATGTTTTCTGTCATCTTGAACAAATTTTTAAACAATACAAAAATTATGAAT
The DNA here is from genome assembly GCA_035583055.1 of Torymus tubicola. Taxonomy (NCBI): domain Eukaryota; kingdom Metazoa; phylum Arthropoda; class Insecta; order Hymenoptera; family Torymidae; genus Torymus; species Torymus tubicola. The sequence continues at coordinate 6,882,721 of JAWWEQ010000027.1, read as the reverse complement.
GAGTCTTGAAAAATCAAAAGTTATAAGGAAATATTAAAATTTATACTTTGAAATGCTCTTATTATTAGAATTACATTAGCTATAATTTTAACAGACTACATTCATTTTTAAAATATACTTAAAAATTGCCTCACTTAAGAATTTAAGTTCATACAACATTTGGGTGAATTATTTGATATAAGTTTTTGCAAAACATATAAGAGAATAATTTTTGAATTTTAAAGTGGAGTATATAACAGAGTTGATTTAATAAAAAATACTAGTGTTGTAACAAAAAGTATCTTAAATTTATTTTTAAAATTAAAAAGTTATAAAATAAAGGTTTTTGTTTATTTATACATAGTCTTCTTAGATTCTTAATGGTTCTACGTATTTTCCCACCAAGATAGTAATCCAAGTCCAGGCTCATCAATAGCACCTTCTAATGTGTATGGTGATACACTCTTAGATTCAGCTTTCTCAGCAGTATCTTTTGGCCCATGAGGATTACTGGGTAAAGATTCAGTGAATGTTTCCTTAACCACTCTAAAACGAATGATTTCTCCCACATCCATGAAGAGATCATGCTTCTCTCCATCTCCTATATCGTATTCCCAAACCCAGACTTGTTCAGCTTGATCAAACCTTGACGGATACTGTAGCTTGTGGGATGGGATGACTATATCTTCAAAGAAACCTAATGTTACATGCACTCCATCCATGCTGCAACTTCGTATTTTTCCAACTAGGATTTCTTCCATAAAGGGTCGAAAGATGATACACCGGAATATTACTTTTGTATGTGATGCTCCATCTCCAGGAAAGATGTATGATTCTTCAATTTTAGTAAGATCATTTAAAGCAATGCATAGTCCAACATTTAAATAAACTTTATTGGACAATTTTCTGTTTAATTCGTCTGCTATTGCATCGTTTAGCTTCTTTTTAAATTTCCAAGGTGGTATTCTGACAGTGTCTTTCATTTCAGCAAGAACAAACATTTTTCCAGTATAATTATTCCTGAAATAACACTTTTTTTCATTAAATATTTATAATTAACACTCAATTTAATATGAAAACTTTTTAGGTTATAAATATGTTTTGAAATGTAAGAAGCAATTATTGCCTCCAGGATGTCACTTAACATTTGTTGTACTTACTTAACAAATACAAACTTTAAAAATAATCTTAATGTTTTTCAATTCTTCTATTTCACTCATACAACAGTCCAGTGTTTACGAGTGGCGTCAGGCCTAGAGTCCATGTGTTTTTCTCGCATTCGCATATTCCGAATTCCGATATTCGCACCAGTACGTGTTCCCTAGGTGGCGCTTCTATCGGAGTCTGCGCACTAATTCAGCGCGCTAAGGTTGCAAATCGGCTATTATGTACCTATTAGTGGATTTCGCGATTTGAGATGTAAACAATTCAACATTCAGATTTTGCCGACGAGTGTTATTATAGTTGAATGAACAAGTGCTTTCGCCAAACCAAACAAGTAAGTCAACCAATGTCAATCAGGAATATATTTCTTATATCAATGTATATATGTTGTTTTATTAATATTTATTTAATCTAAACAATAGGGTTAAATTCATCGAATTTTGTGAAAGGATTCTTAAGATTTGTCGGATAGACGACGTTTATTTACGAGACACGTCAAGAATATATAACCACGAATATGTTGAGTCCACCAAGGGCTCCATCAGAGCCTCCACAAGAGCCTATGCAGATCGATATTGTAATTAATAATGAAGGCCCTATTGATGATGAACCGTATATTGTTGAAAACCCAACTTTGGTTCGTAATTAAAATTTTTTTAAAATTTTTTTAAAATATGTTTTACAATTGTATGTCTCGCTATAATTGAAGTCGAGGTTGATGTTTACATTGGTGGAACTATGGTTTCGTGCGTTCGGACACGCACACGATTCATTCGAACTTGAATCACATTCACGGGTTGTCTATATAATATGAACGTGTTTGATAGATATTTGCGAAATCGAATAAATTAGGTAAAATTTATCTAATAAGCGTAAAAATGGGTTTCAAGGTCATTTTGAGATCTATGACTTTACTAATGTTTCTTTGATAATATATATTATGTATTGAATCTGAATTTTTCGGTCAAAATGTTGGAAATAGTTTTAATAAAAAAAATACTTTTTTACATGGTGTTTTGTAAGAGTTTGAGATAAACATTTCAAGTTTTAAATCGAGTCTTTTTTTTCTCGTGAAATCTAATTTTATACTTTTCTGCATTAAAAATTTGTTCTTTCATTCGTTACTTTGCCGAAATTTAAAAAAAGCTATTAGGCTCTGCGATAAAAATGATACTTAATTATTAATTAATCGACAAAAATAAAATTCATTTTTACTAATTCTAATTCAACACTGATTTTAGTAAAGTCTACTTGAAAATAATTTCGTTTGTGCGTAATATATTATAAAAAGTGAAAATCGAAAAATATTAGAAAAAATTTAGTAGAAAACTAGTTTTTCTTTATTTAGTCTTTAATGAAAACAATTTTAAAACATAAATATAAAATTATTTGATCCTTTTTTTTTTGTTTTTATAACATTCGGTTTGAAGAAACTAATGTATACATCAAATAAACTTTGATAAACATGCATACGGTTTTCGAAATATTTATAAATCTCTATACTTTTCGTCTGGATGAATAGGTTGTAACATGAAAATGCATATTTTTATAATTTCAATCATGATTATCTCGAGAATTACGTTACTTAATATGGTTTTTGTATAGAAATTACCCATTTTTCTTCCATTTGTGAAACGATTTTTTGAACGCATGTTCTACACACTAAAGAAGATATCTTTGTATTAAAGAAATTTCATTAACTATTAACGAATCGACATTTGGATATGGATAAACGAATATTTCTTAATAGTTAAAGAAATTCATTAATAGTTAAGAAACCACTTGTTTGAGATGTTTTCTTATATTAAAGTCATGTTCCTTAACTATTAAATCAGATTCTTTGACTTGCGAAATGGAAGAACAAAATCGTATTTCTTAACTATTGAACATATTAATCCATAACTAATAAGACATATGACTTTGACACGAGAAAACGGATTATTTTTATTAATAGCACGAAAATTGATTAATGTAAATTATGTCTTAATAACAATTGAATTTGCGTTGATCACAAAACTACTCGCGTGTAGTATTCAAAAGCATCATTCGTTAATTGTAACAATATCTTTTTTCTCTGCCTAGTTATTTCGTGGCGATTTATTGTTGAAAATAACAAGAAGAACAATTCTATACGAACTCGTAAATTTTAATATATCCAAAAGACATTACATAAGAAAATTCGATACTTTGTTTCGACGAGTCTGAAAAATCACTTGATATATTACTAAAAAGGAATTGATTCGCTACAATTATTGTAATAATAGCTAATATGTTAAAGTTAAGATCTTTAAGAAAACATTTTTATATTATACATGTTCGTAAAGTACGATTTTACGGCCGCAAAATAGGCCGTAAATTACGCATATTTTACGGGTATATGCGCGACAAAAAATTTATTTTTGTTTGATTTTTGTAGATTTTTAGCGATGAATAATCTTGAGTGATTAATCAGAATTAATTACTGTCGATATTTAGTATTTACACTCGTGATTCCAATGTTGTTCCTCACTATACATATAAGATATATACGATTATCGATTTTACTCCGGTTTTTTCTATATATATTTTCAAAAGTAAATAGGCGTGAAATGACATTTTCATACATTTCTACATATTTAGTATGCTTGCAACAACGAAATGGCGTTGTTTTCACAAAAAATGTTAATATTTACAATAATTAAACAGAGCCATATCTTGTAATGAAACATTCAATTTGCGGTGGGTTATTATTTATTCAGTGATATAAACAAACTTCAGTAATAGCACCGAAACGAAACAGTCGAGTCAATTTTCTAGCTCAAAATTTTTTTAACCGATTTCTGTATAACAAACCACTAGTTCATATAGTATATCAAATATATTCAAATCATCTATACCATTAAAGCACGTTAATAATTTGATGACTATGACATTTATTTTAAAACTCATTTAACAGGATTTGGAGACCTATGCGAGCAGTTACACAGGGCTTGCGAAATTGTATAGATTAATGTTCATTGCCGATCATTGTCCTTCTATGCGAGTCGAAGCTTTAAACAGGGGAATGGACTACGCCAAGTGTACGTTCTATACTAAAATGTATAAAGCAATGCGAACAAAATTATGCCAGGCAACGGACTTACCTGAGCAAACAGTGGAAGAGCCATGGTTAATTTCTCGAAACAATACGGCATTGGTTAAACTTGAAAAGTTAGATATCGAGTTAAAAGCCTACAGAAATAACTCGATAAAAGAGAGCATAAGAAAAGGCTACGATGAAATGGGCCAATTTTACGTAGAATGTGGAGAGCTTTCAGAAGCGTTAAAATGTTTTGCCAGATCGCGTGATTACTGTACCACTACAATGCACGTTTTGTACCTGTGCTGGAACATCGCGAAAGCTTCGATCTATTTAAAGAATTGGCCGCATGTGGCTAATGCCGTTGCTCGTTCCGAGAGTGCACGTAATCCAGCTCAACCTGGCGAAGCACTTTGTCAGATTTTACTGACTAGGTTGAAAGTTGCATCGGCATTAACAATGATTGTCCAGAGTGAATACAAATCAGCGGCTACCGCGTTGTTGGATGTCACGATTGAATGTTGCGATACTCTGGAAGTAGTTACACCTTCAAATATTGCTGTTTACACTGGACTTTGTGCTCTGGCTACTTTCGAAAGGTGAGATTACTTTGAATGAAATTTTAAGCATTTTTTTTTGTTATATGTTTTTAAATTTAAATAATATAATTATCTAAAGATTTGACACATTGTATACATTACTTTAGAAACGATTTGAGATGGAACGTAATTGCAAAACCAAAATTCAAGCCCTTCTTAGAATTGGAGACAACCTTGAGAGATATTATTTTCGATTTTTACGATTCGAAGTACGATTCTTGCTTAAAAATGCTGAATCAGATGAAAGATAATTGGTTACTAGATATCTATATTGGACCTCATATTAATAAGCTATATCAAGAAATACGCAAACGAGCGTTAGTACAATACTTCACTCCCTATCTTAGTATCGATTTGAGACGCATGGCCATGGCGTTTAAAAGAACTGTTACAGAATTAGAAGATGAACTTGTGCAAATTATACAGGACGGACATATCAAAGCGCGTATTGATTCGAATAACAAGGTATCATGAATCTCCCTTTCTCTTTAAACTATGAAATAAAATATTTTTAAGAAAATATATATAATCACAGGTTGTATGCTTTTTTTTTAGATTCTGTACGCTAAAGAATGCGATAAACGTAGTGCTACATTCGAAAAGGTATTTGGCTTAAGCAAGCAATATAAAAGACGGACACGATTACTAATTTTAAATGCAACAATGATAAAAAGTAAAATCTTTATAAAGGTACAGGTTATCGTCGGTTTATATTTAACTACATTAATTTAAATTTCTTGTTGGACATTGTACATTAATGATAATCATTTAATCATTCTAGGATCCTGCCCGAGATCACAAGGAATCGGTCAAAGATCGTGAATCAAATGCATTAGTACCAATCAACAATGGAAATGTATTAGTATCTGCCAACAATGGAAATGTATTAGTAACTGCCAACAATGGAAATGTATTAGTATCTGCCAACAATGGAAATGTATTAGTACCAGGCAACAATGGAAATGTATTTTAAGGTGTATTTACACTATTTGTTTTAACATTCGTCGAGCAAGTGTCATCGTTCAGCATGTTAAAGTTTAAAAGAACAGTGGCTACTGAGAGCACACGATTTTGAATAATTTTTTCTTCAGATTTGTATATAAAGAAATAAATGTATACTTGAAGTTGCAGCCATCGACGAGTGTAGCATGCAATTACTGGAGTATTGGATATAATTGCAGAGTGGTATTTTCATATAAATTTATATATTTTTTACAAGTTCGAATAGTACCATTGAAAATTTTTGATAAACTACAGCAATATCAATGAAAAGAATAAACAATTTTTGTTCATGTTTAAAAAATAAAAAATATATACTATTTCGAATAGATATATAAGATATTTATTTTGATTGTTAAAGAAATCGAACAGATACAAATTGTTCCGAAAATGTATATGTTTTACTACATATATTTGGATAGAGGAGAAAATTCTAAACCGAAAGTTCCTTTGCCATTTTTCCACATAATAAGTAGTTTTTTTAATCCCTAATGTATCAAAATCGTTAATTTTGAATAGAAAATGTATATCTATAGATATTGCCTTATAAATTACTATAATTCTGGTAAATTTTCCAATAAATAATGGTAATTTTTTAGGTTTTTTGAGCCTGTGATGGCTTTAAATTATGGTGATTTTTCCAGAAACATTTGGAATTTTTCTCAACTTTTTTTATCAGTGTGTGAACGAACAGACGTTTTGATATGAACAACAAAAATATTCATTTATAAATAGACTAACGTCTGTTCGTTAACATCTTTACTTTTACGTCTAATATACGCCATAAGAAAGGTAAAACCGAATAGTTTGAATATTTTTTATTTCTTCTTTATTGCATCACCAAATGAATGTGAATGTAAATAAAGTCTTAACGCATACAGAAGTGCAAAGTTTGGAAACATATAAAGCCTATCTAAAAATTTTATTTTATTTGGAAGCTATTTAACAATAACTTTAAAACTTGAAGAAAAGTTTAATTTTGGTCGCATGAATCTTATGAAATTACTATAATATCTTCCGTGTCGCACTAAATCGTTTTAGTTTACTAAAATAATATACTAGCTAGAAAACACAAGTGATTACAATACAAAATTTTATCATTAACACTATTATATTCAAATTTATTGCAAAAAAATAAGAAAAAAAGTTTTCGAACTACTCGACCCACCCTTACTTCACCGTTATGAAACACCGTTTATACCAACCCTTTTATTTCAAATTTCGCGCGCTCTCTCTCACCATCCACTGACACTTGCGCAAGCTCACGCGCTTGCGCGTTTCTTCCACCCCTGCCTCTTAACCACGCGCATACTATCCCTCTCTCTACGCGCATGACGAGGGGGTCGCGGACTGGAGATCTCGCTAACCGCGAGCATCACGTCACCTCAGTGTGTCCTGTGTGCCAGAGCGAGCGTATAGCCCTCCCCATATATATACGGTTGTTGTGCGTGCAGTGCATATATAATCTTATAAGCGAATAAAAAAAAGAAGAGAGACACACGATCGCACCCACACACATATACACACACGATACGACAAAAGTGTGCGTTATAATTCTACACACGAGTAAACCGCGGTATCGCGAGTAATAAGTCTTTTTTTTTCCTCTCTTACCGTCGTATCATACACACATATATACGCGCTGTTATTATATATCCTCGGTGCGGAAGGTACCCATAGTATTATAATCCAACCGCGCCTCGACCAGGACGTGGATTATATATTATAAAAAAGAAAAAATTATCGTCCGTCCATAGAAAAAGAGAGAGAGAGTATAAAGCGTGAGCTTAAACGCGCACGAGAGGGAGAGAACGAGAGTTATATAGTTATATAGACAAGAGAAGAGAGCGCGAGCGCGCGCGCACCGCTCGATAAGTCGAGTCGCGGGCGCCGCGCGACGACGTAAACAGGGAGTCCGACCAACGACGTTGCTGCAGCAGCGCAGATAGATAGATAGATAGATAGATAGCAAAAAAAAGGAAAGAGCATTGGTTAATATATATAACAGCTCGGTTATATCTATATATCAAGGAAGAAGAAGAAGTTGAAAGAAAAGTAGAGAGATAAAAAAGAAGTAAGAAAAGGAAAGGAAGAAGAAGAAACAGATAGCAAGGATGTTCTCCGGTCTGACGAATCAGGTGTCCAACTGGATGGGCAAGAAGGGCGAGGACGGCTCGGAGCTACCGGCTCCCGACGCGCCACCCAGCAGCGAGAACCCCGAGGAGGCGGGCGCCAGGTACAATTATTATTATTATACACGTATTATATGTATACCTACACCTTACGCTCTACACTATATATAAATACTTCTTATACCTCTATATACTTGTTTTCTTTTTCTTTTCTTTTTTTTTTTCTTATAAAACAACGCGCGAAAAGATGGCGCGGACGATTAAGAGGAACGAAGAAATCGATATGACACATACATACACGCGCGCGTGTACAAGGGAGAGTGTCAAGTAGTAGTAGTAGTAGGCAAGTACTAGAATTTTTGGCCTTTTCCCATATACATCACAGTAGGGGGATATGCGTATATGGTCTATCAGTATCACACATGCGTGTGTGTGTGCAGAAACGGCTAAGAGATATTATATACACATGCGTGTGCGAGATGGTAAGAGAAAAGGAGGGGTATAAGAGAGAGAGAGGGAGGGTGGGAGGAGAATCGATATTCTTTCCGCGCGCATGCCGCCGATTGAACGAGCGCGCGGAATTTTCACGGACGGTCGGCGGGTGCGTTGGTTGGTTGGTTGGCTGGTTGGTATATCGCGGAAAGCGGTGTATTGATCCGCGAGACTCTCGCGGCCGCGAGAGAGAGAGAGAGAGAGGAGGACGACGATGCAGCCGCGCGCGCGCACATACATGTATATATATATACGTGTACTGAGAGGGCGAAGGGAGAATGCGAGAGAGGGAAAACTTAATTATCACGGTCGAGGTGTAATATATGATTATATGCAAGTGTCGTGGGTATGGGATTAGCGTTGATCATTTTTTTTTTGTTTGGTAAGGGAAGGGTTGGTTTATATAGGATATGGGAGAGCAGGAAACGTGAGAGAATAGGTTTAATGTATTGAGAAATTTTTCTTATCTCTGTGTGTGTGTGTAGTCGGTTGGAATGTATATAGTATGTATATAGCACTTGGAGGTTTTGAATATAAAAATTGCGGTTTCTGATCGTTCTCTGCATAGAGTGAATGTGCATATGTGTGTGTGTGACCTTTCGCGTGTGTTGTATAAATGTGCGCGTGTGAGATCGAATTTTAACGGTTACCGCGTATGTTTGACAATTCGGATCATAAATTCACAAATCGCCGCGACCATTTTCTTTTATCTGACTATATGTATGTGTGTGTTTGTGCATCGCGCATTTTTTTTTTGCATTTTAGATATATATATATGTATGCAGTAAGGGACTTCACTTGGCATTAGTATGATCGTTTTTATGATTAGTATTAAAAAATATCAGAGTTATAGGGGGATCTCGCGTAGAATTGTAAGATTATCATCTGTTATTAGAAAGATGGTATATATAATGAGGTAGAAATAGTTTTGTGATTTTGAGACGTCCAAGTAGTTTTTATGCTTTATACAGAATCTGCTTTCGTTATACTCGTAACCATTATAGAGATAGATTAATTAATATCTATTAAAAATCGAAACAGAACAAAACTTCCAAACAAAATTGTATCCATCAAGTATATATAATACTTATACTTTATAACTCTGACAAAATCACTTTGACTTCTCCATCATATGAACGATTCCTATCACTAGTATATATATATATTTATGACTAACCTATACCACACATCATCCAGATTTTTCACTCTCTTTTTGCTTATTACCATTTCCTCCAAAACCGCGACTACCCCTTTTGTACTCTTCCAAAAAAAGAAACTCTACCCAACTCAACTTCAAAGTAGCCAGTATAGCCGTGTAGTTTCTTACCACACATATATACAACATTACACACACACATACACAACCTCTCGAGTAATGATTTCGGGGGTGGCTCAGTTCCTCGCGCATAATGTGTATAACACTCTTCTCCTCTCTCTCTCCCTCTTTGTGCAAAACTGTCAATAGCGCACGCCCACGCGAGCGCGCGCGCGCGCCAGCTGCTGTCCCTCTCTTGCTCTCTTTCGATCGATTCGCCTTGACAGTTCTTGACTCGACGATCATCGGCTGCTGCTGCTGCTACTGCTGCTGCAGTGTGAGGTCTTTTTTTTTTTACTGTGTCGGGGGATGGGTCATGTAGAATGTTATGTAAGATGTGCGTTGTGTAGATTTAGTAGTTAGGATATGTTGGTTGTGGACGAGGATAAGTATAGATGTGGTATAGGGGTAATGGTTTCGTCTGTGGTTATTGATAACATAGGAAACAAAAAATGAGTATGAATTTAAAATACGGGATGTCATATAAAATACTGACACATGCATGAATGACAAAACTCAGGTTAGATTCGATTTCAGCTGCGACCAAAGTACACGAAAATACCATATATTTTTTGGTATTTTGTGAGCTTTTGTAATAGATATATATGACCGATGGGGTTGATGTGTAATCGAAACTGATCTGTCTGTATAACTCTTTTTATGTAATCATGACTGCGTATTGTGTGCACCAAAATCATATATTGTGCCTGAATTTTTTTTTATTTGGTATATAGTATCATAATTTTTTTTTTGTAGGTCAGTTACTGATTTAAAAAAATAAAAAGGAATTTTCTTTCAAAAGCTCGGAATATAATAAATAATATAAAGAAAAATAATCAATGTATCTTTTTATTTCGATTTCAAGATTCCTTGTACTTCTTCAAAAGCAGTGGAATGTCCCAAATTAAAAAAAATCTGATCTTAATAATTAAAATATTTAAAGTTTCCTATATATACACGGAGAGCTCAATTTAGCTATGATGGTACGGCAGCTCGCGCTATAGAAGCATACATTTTTGTTTTACTGGAATAGCATGAAATCCATGTAAATGTAGCACAAATTCAGACTTTAAGAGTATAGTTAGTATAACTACTACGGTGGCATAACACGAAGACTGCGAAAGTATAAAATTCATGCTAGTAGTGCAGGAGATACTTCCATGCTCCGAAAGCAGTGAGTCCATGGAATTCGTGCAGCGGTTTTAGTCGATTCGTCCGTGGGTTTAAAACGTGAACGTAACGCAACTCTTCGATTGCAAGAATCTCATACCACCGTGGTACGAAACTTTTGCTATTGACGCGTGACAGCTTCTAAGCTACACTAGTACGATGGCGCTACTCGCCGTGCACATATTGTTTACTCATGTATAAGTAGCGAGGAGTATCATACTGCGCGTGCTAAAATTCATACGCTATTAGTATCAACAAACAATGCTGTATTAGCGTGCAGTAACTTTATGCTGTTGTAGCTAAAATGAGCGCTTCGTGTAGTAAGATCTTTTTTAACCTATAGATTATTTTTAAGTACTAAGGAAAAAACATTCCACATACACAGTTATAACCGTATTCAAATCAGCGCATCTTACCCTACACCGAATATAAGAAACATATACAGTAATCTTCAAAAACCAGTCTAACATATATCTCAACTTCAACACATAGTAAAATTTTCAAGGCCAATACCATCACTGTATATCTCTCTACCCATCGAATCTTCACCTTAATTAACTCCACTTTTAAACCTTTTTTCCCCATTTATTCCATCCCTCCAACCTTTCCACCTACTCACAAATACACCTACTATACGTACAATACCCATAAAAAAAATTGAACACTCACTCACCGTCACATCTCAGGTCGCTTTGCGCGTGCTTTCGTCAAAGGCGTACCGCGAGTGCACTTTGGCCCGTACACACTTGTCTTTTCAAAACTGTGCACATACACTGCACACATTGTATATGTCTATATGTATACATATATACACGTACACATCACTTTGGTCTTTGTATATCTACGTGTATATATATATCGTATACACGCGTGTTTTCGAGAGAAAGCGTTCACCGTAATTGCCAATTACTCGGGAGGGAGAGGAGGAGACGCTTTGTCGGTGACGTTCAGAGAGGAGGAAAGAGAAATTCACGTCGCGAACGACGATGAAGGGTATAGGTCTGTTGTTTTTTTTTCCTGTTCTCCTCTTTGAGAGTTAGCACTTTGAGATGTCGCATGCGTGCGTGTTTTTATAGTAAGTGGATCGAGGGTTAGTGTAATGCGCATATATACGGTTGTAAGTGGTATATATATGTATGTATATAGAAGTTTATTTGGGTTGAGTTAATGCGTATCTGCACGTGGTTCTCTTGAAATCGAACGATTAGTCCCAATATATATGTCACGTATTATCACTGTTTATTTCTACAGTGAACTATTTAAAAGCCTCGTCTCATTAAAATACTTATGAAAAATCTCTCCGAAACTAAACCAAAAAAGCATATATACCTCCATATCTATATATCCACTTTGACTCGTATCCCCAACCTACTTTATCCATGAGCCTATTCGTCGATCTCAATCTCCAAAGGTCGAACTCTCTGCGCATCGTCGGCTATTCCAGCGACATTTTTACAGTGTCGAGTGCCAAACGACCATATACACCTAGTTATACTCATAACAAAAAAAAAATATGTGTGTCAGATATATTCGATATATATATAATCTATTTTCTCTCTCTCTGTCTTTTTCGCACTATATTAGTCGCAGTTGGTTGGGTATACGATATCTGAAACGGTTTCTTTATACATCGTTTACAAGCATAATGACTTCACGTTGTCCGCGGGGGCAACGAGTAAACTTTGTATGGTCTATTTCGGTGCTTATATACTCATATATGTACACATATTAGAGGCATAACTTTTGACACTAGACCTACATGTAAACAACACCTAAAATGTCACTATATGGGGTTATTATATTCATACAATCAAAGTTTATACCGACGTCGTTTATAATACTTACTTTATATAGTACATTTACGACAATGTATATATATATATTATGATTTAAATATTACAGTTATGCTCGTGCGAAAACTTGTTATAATAAATGTATATACATATATATATATACTTCTATGAGAAAGCTCATGCGGGTATAAATCTTTCACGCGCTTCTTTTCGTTGTATACAGGGTTGGTCGCGTAAGACATTGAATTATTAATTAACTATATATATACACATCAGGGTGTATAAATGTACGGTGCGTGCTGCATTACGCCTATTATATAAAACCCCCGCGCGATGTGTTCTATAATTGGAATCCTCAATTTTCTTACGTACTATACATACCTATAGGTATATACCGTATATATGTATATGCGTAAAACTTTCTTTCTCAACTATTCGCAAGTTTAGTAATCATATAAGGACAAAAGTATTTTCATGTACGAAATAAACTACCAACAAACGTTTCTTTTTTTTTTTATTCTTTTCTTTCCTTTTTCTGTCTTTACGCGCGTTGTTATACTATATACGTGTATCGGTATATGTGTGTGCGGAACCTGAACCGTCGTGTGTATACTTATATATGAATTTTTATACCGTTGTAATTCGATATAGAGCTTGTAACGTAATTTCGGTTTACAGAATAATTTAAAAACAATTATGTAGGCGTTTAATTAAGACACACACACACATTGGTTCGTATGTATATCCATCATTGCGATGATAATTAATGGATATACGTACGTCGTTTAAAATTCACCCGCTGTAATCGCATAATCAATTTAACGAGCACTTGTTTATATATTGCACGATTATAAATTATTCGTTTGCTCAAGAACCATAGCAGAAATTAGAGTATAATATTATCTATATACCATTTTAAATTCGTCGTGTGACAAAATCAACTGTGCATGCGTATATATATTCGCGCGTATAAATGTATTATATGATATATATAAAAAAAAGGTATCGATTTTGTGTAATAACGCGCAGAGATGAGGAATCCGTGAAAGTGACGGTTATTCGAATATCTTTCGCTTTGATTGAATAATTAGCGAGAATTGGCTGGCTCTATATAGAGGGGAGGTGGGAGGAGAGGCAAAGGGGTGGAGGGTTTATAAATCTTTGTAATCAGCGTTATTGTTTCGCTTCCATTATGCTTATGTACAACGGGCGTATAGTCCAAGTTGACATATACAATATATCGTGTATATATATATGTGTATATGTAATGCAATATTTTCGACGTTTAGTCAATATATATTAAATTGAATTGCATCAGGCATCTGCTCTCTGTATATATCTATTTAATTAGTTGTATCCGAAAATCCGTTGTAAATTAATTACTCAACAGTAATGCGAAATTTCATTTTACGTATAGATTATATGTAGGACAATGCAACTAATTCATCATAAAAATTTGAAATAAAGCAAGAGAAATAATCAAAGCGATCGAATGAACCATATATACGAATTTAATTAATTAACATTTATATATTATTTTTTATGCGTAAAGAATTATAAAATATTTCCTTTTTTTGCAAATATTAAATATATATAAAAACCACCGAAAGATTTACATTACCTGTAAACGTAAAGATTTTTCATTTCATAATTAATTATTGTAAATACTGTGAAATCGTGATAAAACGTATATATCATCTGATGCGTCATGGTTATATATGATTATTTGGATAATCCCTGGAACCATATTAAATTTATTTATTTGCTTTAAATTAACATTGAAATGAATAACACGCATACCACGTGAATACGTGCAATCATTGTATAAGCGACCTAAAATTCGAGCAAATTTGCTTAGCCAGTGAACGTTAAACCGAAGTAACAATTGCTTTATATATACTAAAAATTTCCTTTTAATTTTATTAGTTATCCCAATATTAACAAATAAAAAGCAATAAGTAACATCCTATAATGTTTCTTCGTATAGAAATTTACGTATATATACATGAGGGACGAAGGGCGAACTTAATTTTCCATCTTAATCTAAAATTAGGACTAAATCCACTTAGCGACTCGGAGGGTGGAATGAGAAAACACGAATTTCAAGATTAAATGTAAATGACGTTCCGTTGTCTTGCACCTCGCCCATTTCTCTCTCGTCCTCGCACGAGCGCGGGAGATTAATTTTATATAAATACACCGTTAAAAAAGCTCATGGTTCTTCAACATTGTCAGCTTGTTTTATATAAACTATCTCTGCGCTGATATATAACCGCAACAAATCCATCCTATAAATATACGCATATATATACGTATAGAAAACCGGAAAACTTTCGCAACACTATTTAATATAGGCACGTTGATTAATCCAAGCGCAATTATCACCCGGAGCGAGTGAGCATTTATACCGTTTCTCGCACTAATCCAACCGCGATGATTATACTTCTCTTTAAGATATTTTTTTATTCTCAACCATGAGAAAAGAGAATGAAATTGACCTTTTTGTATACAATTTTATCCTCTTTGAGACGCGGTCGCGTGGTTGTGAATTGTTTTTCGCCTATTATTATAAAATAGTTGTGGCAACTCTTGTTTTTCATCCGCGTGCGTCGCCTTACTTACGTACGGCGCGGGCGAAACTTTTGCCAAAGCATATTAGCGCATTCATATATAACTAAAAGCGTATAATATATATGTATATATGTACGGCTTTTAGCATAGAATTAGTTTCCACGAAGTTGTGGTATAGGTGCGGGAAAAAGTTTTCTTTTTTCTTCCCCTCTATATATATACCGCCCCCTCAAAGTTGTGTCGTTAAGTTTTACATGTACAACAATATTTAACTATATGTATATATAATTGGGTTAACACGTTATAACTGTCAACGCGATGAACCATTGTTAACAAGTTCTTATAACTTATTTTAACGATTTGTTTTGTCTTCGCTCTTGTGCTAATAATGAAAACCCATGTTATTATACTATAGGATTAATTCATTTGTTTAAAAAAAAAAAATAAAAGTATCTTCGTATTAAAATATATATCATTCATAATAAAAGCGTTTTAGATATTGTCTTTATATTGGCATTTTATAAATAATATGGAAATCCGTGATCAAATCCACAACCAGATCAGGCTCATTTAATTTATCGACTCAATTTATCACGCGAGAGTAAAACGGTAGGTATATAGCGATCTAAACCATCACTGCCACGACGCTAAACATCCCTGAAATCACTGTAACAATTAAGGCACCGACGTACAGATAAACACAGACATACACGGCGCAGTGAGTCGCGGTCACGTGACCGCGTATAACTACGAGACGTTACACGGCAATACGGCATTTATAACGTGCCTCTCTCTGCTTTCCGTCCGCACTACTACAGTCTCAATCCGTGTGGATTCACGTATAATACTCACGCACATACACCTCTCGGTATATAGTCACACTGTGCTATACACCGTGTGTTTATCAGGCCTTGTCAAGTGCGTTGTTTCTATCTTCGTTGTCGCGGATTATACTATACGTTTTGCTGCTGCATTATTCTCTTCTCGTAGTGCAGCGCATGAACGAACAACTCATTAACTGATACATTTTTAGTTTCACTTATTTAACCAGTGCTTGGATATTTGTATATAATACATCCAGTGCTCGACTTGAAAAGTCGATGTACGCGGTTTGATATAGTGTATAGTATGCTGTGCTGACCTAACCTCTCTACGTGATCATTGTTTTTGTTTTTTTTTGTGTCGGAAGAGGAAGAGGAGGCCGAAATCTGATATAGAATAGCACAGTTGTGTAGGAGGAGTGCATATTTGGAAACACTTGTTATGGATCGCTTCAAGGATTACTTTTCCACGTGAGTTTTTTTTTTTGGTTGTGTGAGGAAATAAGAGGAGCGATGTGGTTGCGGGGATTTAGTGTGTATACTTATTTGTGTAGAGAGAGAGAGGATCGATATTTTTGGTGTGATTTTTAGAGGATATATTGGGGGGAGGGGATGTCGAAGGTGTAGAATACTTTGTGATAATGGTTAAGAAATGTGAGAATAACGGATATTTGTTTATGTTGATTTAACTACGACTTATGATAGCTTATCCTAACCTTACCTCAACAACATTAAATCAATTTTTATTGTTGTCCATTATTTCGTTTATTAGAAGCTGAATGTCGTGTAATTCCGGTGCACGATACGTTTTATCGCAGTGAATAATTTCATCACAATTCGTTAAATTTATTTATAGCCAGTATATATCCTTATCATTCGGCGAGTTCGCGATGTTTCGGTGTAGGTATATTACATATATATATGTACATATATACGTACGTACAGCGTATGCAGATATCTTTTGGGCTCATCAAATTTTTCGTTCTGGTTACATATTTATAAATTTGTTTGTCAAAGAGTTCGGTTTATTATTGTTGAAGAAATATATTTCTGATAAATTTAATGATAAATAACATTTTTATGAAGCAAGTAATTATAAAAACATAATATTTTACGAAATTTTTTATATTAGTTTTATAACTAGGCATATAATATAATCTAATTTATTTAATAAGATAAATGAATTTACTACAGTTAACTTCTACAAAAATAATGGACATGGTATAATAAAAAATGACCGTTAGATATTTTTTGTTTTATTCAGTGTACTGTAGGATTAAAAATATTTGAAATCTAGATTGATTACTATTTGACAAGCAATAAACTAATAAATAAATATTTGACAAAGATTCTTATCAGCCCTACGTTTAATTCATAAAATTCTGGGTAAATATTTCTTTTCAAATGTAATTAGAACAGATTCAGTCTTATTAAACTTCCATAAATTCCGTGCGTATATTCTTTACTTTAAACATTGCGTATACGTGTTCTATAGAACAAAAAATACTCAAAAATTTTTTGCAATTTAATTTATTCATTTATTGCTTTTATTTCTAACATATTTGATCTATTGAATATGATTAGTTTTTTTTTAATTTTTCAAATCGTTTTATTAACGTGTTCGAAGTGTTCAATTTGCCACTTAATGTTACGCGATAACAGGTAATAGAAGGGGTTCTAGCAATATCTCAGATACATTTTAGTCTTAGATATCTTACGTTTTAGTCTTCATACTCGGTGTATTAGGCGGAGCCATTTTATTATCGCAATCTGCTATTTTACCTGCTAATATAATAATAAGAAGAGGATTTTATAAATCTCTTCATTAACTTTATAAAAAATTTCACTATGATTTTTTCTACTTATAAAATCATCACCGACACAACAAATCGCGTACATATGTTCACGAAAAAAAACCATTTACCCTACCCTGTTTGTACCAGTGAAATTAACTGATTTAGATAAAGATTAAATCACTACAAAAAAAAATAATGTAAATTCAACCTTATTATATAATAAGAACAACTCTGTGGCTCCGAGGCATAACGACATAAGTCCATTTTTTTTAAATCGCTAAAACTTTGGATTTTGTATCTTTAAATCGGTCTTTTACATTTGCCACTATCAATAGTAGCTAAAATATTTCCCTAAAGCAACGATATACCAAAAACGTAACGACATAAGTCCATATCATTTTATGGTTTATTATAGCTGTGGTGTATTTTATCCATTCTATTGTAATTGAATATAAACATGATTTCATATAAAGTATGCACAATAACTAGTTTAAATTTCGAGAATTTTCAAAATTCTAGTATATATCACTTCTTTTCGAAATCGGCTGTGCTGTTTAAGATATGTATAGTATGCCAAATGGTCGTAAACTTAATAGAAATGTTACGAAAATAGGAATATTCTTGTTTAAGTCATACAAAATTCGTTAAACAATTGCTAATTTTATAATTTATTGGTTAAAATTAAAGAATATACTCGAAATCGAACGAGAATA
>JAWWEQ010000027.1:6845265-6864019 GCA_035583055.1 Torymus tubicola | reverse complement strand
ATTTTTGCTTTTAAATCATTTTGATCTTGACTCTTCTTCCTATTAATATAATGAAATTAAATAAAAATTTGAAAAAAGTTTGATTTATAAGAATTATACCTTAGAAAATTTGTTGCTTCTTGTTGTTCAGATTCTCTTTGAGTACGAATATTAATGATAACATTCTGATGATCTTTTGCAACATTTTTTAAAAAAGTTTTTGTTAATTCTTGACATGGACCTGGTTTTGGCGTTGTTGAAATAATTGTTTGATGTTCTAAAACAAATATTTAGGTTGTATGATAAAAATGGTTCACAAATTTTACTTGCATACCTCGTGCTAGATAAGTCCGAAGCACCACAAGAGAAAATTTCCACATTATTATTAAAAATTTTGTTCCTCTAGCCAGCAACAAGTGTGAAGCAAAAATTGGAGGAAAATTGAGATCTGAATTATCACTTGCCATTACCATTAAACATTCTCTTACATCATTGCGAAATTTATTTTCTGTTTGTTTGCAAATTACAGGCCACTGAACTTTACTTTTGACATCTTTGTAATACACATTCAATAAATAAAAAGAAACATGTATGAAACCCAAGGTATTAGGTTTTTTAAACATGCCCTAAAAATAAATATAAAACGTAGAGTATTATTTTTCATTTTAATTTGATAAAAAATTATTTTAAATCACACCTCTTTAAAATGTTTCTTGAAATCGTCATGAGGTGGGGCGAATTTCGTAAGTAATGATACATTTTTATGGAATTCAGCAGATACTCTGTCCATATTAAAAAAAAATATTAACTATTTATCGTAAAAAATAACAGTGTCTTCTGTACACAAAGATTTGAAACGATTACGCGAGTAACTGAAGTGTACGTGTGTTCGTAAAACGACTGTATACATGCATACGAGTCTGTTACTGTGTTTCGTGGGAACCGCCAAAACTTTAAATCCAGTACTCAATGAAGCGGCAATATAAAATCGTTTCATGAAAACTGAATACTATAGGTTACAGCGATCGTAGACTATTCGAAATTCAATGTAAAATTAGATTTCATGCTAATATTAAAATATATACACAGAAACAAAAAGTTGATAAAATTATGAAAAATAATTAAGTTATTATTGAAACAACATTATTAACAACAAAATATAAACAAAATACATGCATTAAGTATATATTTAAATCTAAAATAATAAAATGCATTATTCATCTTAGAACTAATTTATTTTAAATACAATATCTAAAGAAATATTTGAATATAGAACTCAATATTTTACAACTTTCGTATTAAAAATTATTTTCTTCAAATTTTTATATTAAATGATTTCAGCCCATCTTATTGAAACACAATTGAGTATATAATATATCAATATTATGCTACAAAGTCCAGTGGCCTATTAAATCCACCTTTTCTGTTCATATACTGTCTGTACTTTCTCTTCAAAATAACATGAACAGCACCAACATCATTTCCATCAACTTTCTTGCCCTTAGTGGTATCAAAACCACAAAAACCCATCATCCGCATCATTTGTTGTTCTTCGGGAGTCTTCCCTTGCAAATCAGCCTCTAAAATTTATAAGATATATACCATTAAAAAACGTATAACATTAATTAACTACAAAATATATTTTGTATAGTTAACCTGTAACCATTGGTCGTTCTGTGTGTTTTATCCTGGGTTTAATTGGACGCTCCCTTTCTCGAGACCTGGATCTACTGTATGATCTTCTATGCCTGTCACGATCTCGATCATGGTCCCTGTGTCTATCATTGTCTCTATCACGATCCCTTGTTTTTACTGGATCTCTATCTATAGATCTGCAAAAGAAATTAATATTTTATGAAATATAAACTACATAATGATGAGAATCTTCGTGAAATATTCAGACAAAATATTTGCTTAATTTTACTACAATCAGCATCAACGGGATACAAGAATAATGTTGACAAACAATGTTTACCTTCGTCTCCGTTCTCTTGATCTCCTTCTTCGACGATCCCGATCACGCTCTCGAGATCTGTCGCGTCGACGACTAGGCGAAGGGCTTCGACTTCTACCCATAATTATTCATAAAGTGTTAAAAACATACGTTAATGTTTTTTGAACAGTCAAAGAGTTTTTGTTTACTTATACCTTACGTTGAGTTGAGTATACTGAAATAGTCTACTGATTCACCTTCATGTTGCAGTCCCACAACATCATCACAAACGCAATTCCCAAAATCCCAACCTCTAAATTGTTTCTCTAGTTTTAGTTCCATCGTTACTGCGCATGCTCAGTCCCATGACTCAACCTTTAGAGTTTAGACGCCCGCGAAAGTCGCCAAGATCATCAGAAATTTGAATTATAGAATTTTCATTAAATAAAAACAAATAAATTTATAAGAAAAAAAATATTTATATATTTTTAAGAAGAAATTATTTATATATTTAACAATAATTTCATTTCACAATTCTCTGTTACGAATATATTTATAACATTTTTAGGTGGTAAAAAAGAATAAGAATGATTTTTTTTAATGAAAGTAATTTTATATCTATTTATATTTACAATGATCATGTAAATTTTACATGTATAAAAAATTGTTTTTTAAACTATGTACAAAAAGTTACAACTTTAACCTAGCAGCTGACAATGTTTCTTTACTTTTCTTTGAACCAGATTTATTTGTTTTAGCTTTAATACTACTTTGAACCTGATCTTGCAATTGCGAAAAGAATGCTGTTGATGATTTAATAACTTTTGGATCTGAACTACTGATTGCATCTGCATTTATTATATTACGTGCTTTTAATTTTCCAAGTTTGGTTTTCAATGACTTCTTATTTTTCACATTGTCTACCTCTTGCTTGCTTTTATTTACAGCATGGCCATGTTGTTTGAGCTTCTTCTTGCGCCTTTCTCTCTTCATGTCTGTCTTTGTTCTTTCAGATTTACCAATCAATTCACCCTTTTGTTTAGCTAAAAATAAAAAATGAATTAGTTAAATATTTATCTTATTACTAATAAACTTGTTTTGGATAAAAATGAAATATATACATTTGACTTCTTCAGGTGCAAGTAGTGTAGCATCACTAGTGCCAATAGGAGCAACTTCCTCCATGTTGATAGCAGGCACATTACTAACGATTTTGGTTTCTGGTTTAGCCTAAAAAAAGTTTTAAATATATTATGTGTTACAAAAATTTTAAGAAGCATTTTAAAAAGAAAATTAAATATAAATCACTTACAGGTTTAGGTGTATAATGGAAGTTAGATAAAGCATCAAGTTTTCTGAATAATGAATGCATTTTTTCTTTAATTTCAATATGCTCTGGAGGATCTGGTTTTTCTTGTTCATCTTTATCTTCTGAATTTTGAGCCTCTCTTTGTTTAATGTATTCATTTTCATAAATTTGAGCTAAACTTTCTTTGCTCTTTTCCTGATTCATTATTAATTTCTTTTTGTATTCCATTGGTGTTTCTACAGGTTTGAATTTTTTCTCCACATCATCCCATGCTTTATCAGTAATTCTTTTTCTAATAATATCTTCTAATTTCATAGTAGTTTCTTTTGTCATTACAGGAGCTGGTCTAGATACAGTATCAAACTCCACATACTCTTCAAGAAGAGAATTAGGAGGTCTACTCGAAGCACTAGTCTCTCCCTTCATTTGCCAGGGTTTTTCTCCCACTGCTTGTCCTTCTAGTTCTTTAATTCTTTTTTGTAATCGTTCTTGTCTTGCTTCTAAAGACGATAAAGGGCCTTTAGAAACATTTTCATTCTCTTGACTTTTAAAATTTGAATCTTCTATAGAATCAGATTCTTCAGAATTATCCAACAAATTAAATTTAACTTGTTTTCCTTCTTTCTTAAACTTCTTTTCCAGATTTTCATCAAAATGATTGTCATCCATGTCATTCTCAATTTCACTGTCAGCCTCATTAAATCTATTACCTTCATCATCACTTCCCTCTTTATTATTATCAAATTCTTGTTCATCTCCACTTTCAGGACTATCGAAGAAATCTGCATATTTAACGGATCTTCCATTTTTAATTTCATCATCTTCCTCCTCTTCCTCGTCTAAGTCAGAGAAATTATTAAATAAATCAATTGACTCGTTTTCTTCATCTGAACTATCATCATTTCTTTTCTTGTTAGGTTTTGCTTCTTTCTTATCTTCCTTTTTCAAGTATTCATCCAAATCATCTAACTTGAAAAACTGGTCATCTACTTCAGTTGTTCTTTTTCTTTTTTTAACATTCGCAGTTATCTTTTTCTTTTTGGGAAGATCATCGTTCATTGACAACTCATTATCACTTGATTTCTGTGATAAATCTTCATTTTCATCTTCACTTTCATTATCAGAATGTTTCGACTCTTGCTCATCAACATCTTTGGTAACTTTTAAAGGCAATACCCAAGAATTTTTACTTGCCAATGTTTTTGAAATTTTTCCTAAACTTAATCGACCAAATTCCTCATTATTTTCGAGTTCAAGTTGCTGCCAAATCTGTTCTGCATCAAAACCATTAACAATGAGCTCTGGTAATGCATCAGAATTTGAAGGTTTCAAAGATTTTGTTTTAACAGCTAAATCGTATAAATCTTTTATAGAGTTTTTTAAATCTTGTGATACATTTTCTTGAATACTGGAAAATTAAATTTTATATATTTTACTATTTAATCAAATTGAAAAAACAAATTACTAAAGTTATAAAAATTACCTTAAATATGCCTCTGGCTTTTTAGTACAGTCCTTTACTGTTTGCTGAATTTTTTCAAGCAAAGTAAAATCACTTTTCGTCATTGTGAACTACCACAATTATTAATAATAATTTAAAATTTTAAAAATTAATGTATCATTATTTCATACTAAATCCTGCTTATAGCATTATTTATGTATATAGAAAATACAAAAATTGAGGTTATAACTCTATGAAAGCATGTGTTCAGTGTTGCTATGAATTGTAAGTTTGTTCCTTATGGAAACTCAGAACGATCATCTTTTATCTAAGTAATCTTTACATATACTACCGTTCCCGCATCTAAAACGTTATATGAATCAACTAAGTATACGTCATCTTTTATCTTTCTGTAGTCAAGTGAACAAACCTTCTTATTGTCTGCATCGTGCTGCCCTCTACAGGTTATTTATAGAATCCATATTCCAGTTTCATAATTTCATCGAAACTCGAACCGCCGGACGCCGGTCTGGACTCTGGCCGGTGCCCGAGGGCAAGCGCCACTCGCCGGTTAGATTTGTCCAGTGATTCGGAGTAGGAAAACCCTAAGTTAATTCTTAAAAATATACAGGTTTTTATATTTATGGATTATCGGAGAGCAAAGATTTATTAATCAAAAATACTAAGAATAATAACTAAATATATAATTCTTATGATACATTATTATCATTTTCTTTTTTTTTATATAATATTTATGTATTTTCATTTTTGCTGAGTTTTTCTTTTAAAATAGACAGATAGAATTCAAAATTACACAAGCCTAGAAAAAAAACTTATAGCAAACCTTGTGGGAGGAGAAACAAGTCTTCTTACGTATTTAGTGATATTAATTTCCCAATCTAAAATTGAAACAGGAGGATTTGTAAGTTAATTTTTTTTAATTAGTTACCATGAAAATGCATTCACATAATTCTTAGGAATTATTGGATCGGTATATTCAAAGTTCAAATTGGAGATTTCCCGGAGCGAATTTTCATTAAAAAATTAGTGAAATGAGGAAGAAAGGCTGACTAACAAGATTGTCTACAAGATTATTTCTGATTTATAGAATTTCTTAAAAACAAAATATTATTTGCCAAAAATAAGTTTGGGAAACTCCAAATTAAAAATACGTAAAAGATCTGTTTCTCAAATCGAGCCTAACAATTTGCTTTTTTTGGTTTCTGATATTAAAATAGCATATTGGTAATAAGGGCGTGACGTGAGATCTTTTAGACCGAGTGCAAAATTTGCAGTGCGAGTCGTTTTGCGAACCGAAGACGAGCACTGCAAACACACGAGGTGAAAAGGTCCACAACATATTTTTTATAACACAAGCACGTTTTCGATATGCGCGAATTTCAAATCAACTGAAGAGAATATATGATATATTTATTTTCATAATAAACAAACATCTAAACAACCTTCCTTTTTTTGTAGTAAATTTTTTTCTTTAACATTACAAATTATACTATAAGTAGGTATGTACATGGTTGTCGTGTCAAAAAGTGGTCACATTAGCCTCGCTCAATTTACAAAAAAAAGAAAAATTTAAAAACAGTACACACGTTACAAAAAATATGGTGTGCACCAAGGGCTAAGAGGGCTTTTTGTCCTCGTATAGTTGTAGTACTCGTCTCTGGATCGCAAACGCACTTGCCTTCGACTCGTATTGCAAACTCCACACTCGGTCTAAAAAAGCTCACTTTACGCTGTTACACAATATACTATTTTGTAACACACGTATTTATTTTCGAGCTTTTTAAGCCTAAAAAGCAAGCCTAAATTGCTTTTTGAAGTTATATAAAAATTAAGATTAAATAAAGAAAACTAAATAAAATTTTTTGGTTTTTCTTAAAATTGGATTCATCTTCGAATAAAAAAAGCCATGAAAAACATACATGCACCAAGTTATGGGGAAGTATGCTTAATTTTTGCAATTTTATGCAGTTTTAGAGCAGCGAGTGCAAATGTGTTTTTTTCGTTGATCAAAAAAGTTACTTTACGATCTCTCTTTAGGCCGAGAAATCGCAAAAATTGTGCATGTGTTACAAAAAAATATTTTTAAAAAAAAGTTTCACCGATTTCATTTTCTTAAAGGCTGATATTTTTAATTAATTTTGTTTCATAGAATATACATCCAAAGTGATAAAAAGGAGTTAGTAAAAAACAAGATAAAAAATAAATCGAATTATTAAAAGTTTATTACTTTGTATTTTTTCTCCAAATTAAAATTTTTAAATTTAGAATATGCGTACACATTGTAGAAGTCCTTTAACCGAATTCAAAGTAATAATTAAAATGTATGAAATAACAATAATTTTGTAACACTGAATGTATTATTTATTTGTAATTTATTTTTTATATTTTATAGTTTATAATTTTGCACTAAAAAACTAAAAGAAATTTAAAATTAATTAAATAAAATATTTAATCCTAGATTCATATATCATGTATACGAGCACTGCCGATTATCAAAATATACTTTTTACCTTATCAATTTCCTATAAGACATAAATTTCTACAACTTCCTATCTAAAATTTCAGCAGTAATGAATATTATGTATACATGTGATGAGAAAAAGCTAATCATTATAAAATAAACATTTACATACAAAAGTCACATTTATCTTTTATTATATATATAATATATATTCATGAATGTGCTTATATATACATACACGTGTATGTGTATATGTCCCCAATGTTTTTCTCATTTAGGAAACGAATAGTTCGTATAGGGTGAAAAAGTATATCGCACGCTTTTTTTAACATAACATAACGCGTTATTTCACCTAGTCATTATACAAGGGTCGTTTGAATACTTACAATGTCTTTATTAAGATAAATCTGTTAAATGGTTGTTATGAGATTATTGATAATTGAACTTAGCTACAATTATATCCACCAAAAAATGTTATTTTCACAGTAATTGTTGCCTCTTTTAATGTCTTCTTCGCAGTCAACCATAGAAGTATGATTTTCATTTATGTATAATCTTAATTACCTAGTCGGAAACAAAAATAAAATATATGATAAATTTAATATTTACCTTGCTTGAATTATAGCTAGCATCTTACAATTATGGGTGCGCAATTGTTTTACTGTTATGTTTATTCATTATTACTCCCATAGCATTATTAATGTCACTGTTATGTATTTTATTTTGACTGCCCTTTTTGTCTGCTGTTCATCAAACTCACATTGAATTTTAATCATACTTATTATGCTTATTTTTGTTTAAAATATATATATTACTTGATACATACAAAATTTTATACCAGTAGTTGAAATCCCACCGTTTTGTACAAAATGCACTCTATCAAGAAACAAGCATCCCATTATATCTTTATAGCTTTGAAAAATAATGAATTATTTAAGACTATTCTATGTATGTACATGGGATTTTCATTAAAACTTGGTCATTAAAAATCAAATATTTTATTTTTTTATTTTTTATTTTTTTTGTTGACGCTCTATAAGTTTTTTTTTCAAATATACGCGCGGGCTTTTAAGTGGACGAATTCATGAATAAAAATAACCAAATAATTTCAAAATCTTCGTTATTAAATCCCTTTTTTACATCAAATTATTGAATTCTTAGTATTCTCTAACATTTTTTCAATATACAATCGATAATGAATAATTTAAAAATTTCTAATATATTTATTTATATAGCACTAAACAATACCATTTAGAAAAACTGAATCTTTGTAACATAATAATAATAATAGTAATATTTATAGAAAAAAATAATTGTTATTTCAGTGATGTTGACATGTTATTATCAGCGTAACAAGACATTTTAAAATTCGAAATAGCTCTGTAAGACATAATTCGACAGATACAATTTTCGCAAATTTATTAAACATGAAATCATTTTTTTATTCGCTATCAACATTTTGACGCTGGCCTCTTATTACACGCGGATGCTCAGTGCTTTTGTGATCCTTGAGTATCATCATCTAATTAGGAGACACAATTAGTTTATTTTAAAAAAATAGGAGAAAAATTTGAACCAAAAGCCGGAAGTATAGTCTTTTAATGTCTATAAAAGCTCGAATTACTTGAACATGAATTTAAATGTGTATGTATTTATATATTTGTTTCTTCGGCCAAGTGGTCCGGCTTCAAGACATTAAAAATGGCTTGTGTCTCATTATAATTCGCTCATTTTGAGTGCCTAAAAGTTTAATCGAATCTGCACTGAACGCTACACAAAACCGTTTTGATCCTTTTTGCCTGCTTAATTACACATTCAAGCAAGTTCGTAGTCGTTGTCGTAGACAGGCAGCGCATCGGCAGATAATTAAATTACAAATGGCGCGCTTTGTAAAGTCATATAAAGTAAGTAGCTCACGAAAAATTATCGTTCGTCGTTTCTGCTTTCACTTTCTTTTGAGGTGAATTGACTTGCGACCTAACATCAGCCACAGGCCTCTTTACTTGCATATTATTTTTTACTGCTGTCGTCGGATCTGAAATGTACAAAAGGTTTATGAATCGAAGAAATGATTAATTTACAGATCGTAAATTATGTGTATAATTATGTATCATTTACCTTGCAACCACCTCACTTGAGTAGCAGGTCCATAACCTTTGTCATTACGTGCAGCTATTCTGAATATTATAGCTGGTTTGGTTGTAGTATCTACATGTGCTGCACTGAGAGACTTATTAGGGACAGAACATGCATTAGTAGGACCACAATAAACTCTAATGAATGATGGTTGTGTTGGCGTTGTTGATGTCACTTCTCCAGAGTTCTCTGACATGGCACTAGCACTTCGCACAACCAAATAGACCGAATATTCTAAAATAGGTCCTGAATTAATTGATGGTGGTTCCCAGGAAAGTTGAGCACCATCGGGAGATTTCAAAATTTTTATGGCGCTCGGAGCGCCAGGGAAACCAGGAAGACACGTTTTGAAAGCTGATACCTAAAAAGTAAAAGAATTGTTTAAAACACGAGTCTATACTACTTTTTTAAGTGCCCTTTTAAATTGTTAACAAAATGAAAACAATAGAATAACTAAACAGACAACTATTATTTATACAACATGATTCGAAATATGTAGTGTAACAACTAATATTTTTAGTTTTAAATTGTTTTTCTTCCTTTTTTTTAAGTTATATTTTAGTCAGATTTATATACCGGTAAATGCGTTTTCGGTGTAGGATGTAATTGTTTCTGTGACTTCTTTGTGCAGTATAATATTTTACTTTGGGTTTTAATAAAAGAAAAAAAGAAAAATAAATGAAAAGAAGATAGGAAATAACCTAACAAAATTAATAAAAAATAAACACAAGTTATAAAACTAATTAAAAAATTATATAATTTTAAATGAAAGTTAATAAAGACATAAACAACTTTAAGATAAATATTTCAATATGTACCTTCAATAAATTAAGAAAACTAATTCAAAATTTCTATAAAATATGCGAGTAAAAAGAATTTAACATTATCAATTTACCTCACTCCATGGACTTTGACCACAACTATTCACAGCAGCTACTCGAAATTTGTAAGCAGTTCCAGGTTCAAGAGGTATTTTTGTTCTACCCTTAAATAAGTCAGTAGTTAATGCTTGTTGGATATCTAATGGCTCATCTCCTGGAAGATAATAATGTGTAACTGTGAAGTTTGTTCCTTTTATTATTCCTACATCATGCCAATCGATTATTGGCTTCTTTTCTTCTTCTTTTGGTGGTTCCTCATTCTATAATAAAAAAAATTATGTTTAAATTTTTTAAAATTTTTAGTAGAATAATCTAATAAAAAATAAAATTATTCTTACATTAATAACGGGAGTGGGTGGCTGTTCCTTCTTTAACTTTACAGCAGGTTGTGCTATAGGTTGAGCTGCAGGTTTAACTGGAGGTTGAACTGGAGGTTGAACTGGAGGTTGAACTGGAGGTTGAACTGGAGGTTTAACTGCAGGTTGAACTGGAGTTTGAACTACAGGTTGAACTACAGGTTGAACTACGGGTTGAACTACAGGTTGAACTACAGGTTGTGCTGTTAGCTGGGCTGCAGGTGGTGCAGACTCTGTAGAACCCAAAGCAGCTGTTGCTAATGTTGCTAAAGCCATTGCTTCATCACTAGTTGTGTCGTCAGGAGTTTCTTGTTTTATTTGATCAGGTGCTGTCACAGGAACTTCAGATTTCGATTCGACTTCCATTTTTATGACAGGCCTTTCAATTTTTGATTGAGTTTTATCTGTGACTTTGCCATTCGCGGCTACAAGAGCAGGTGCAACAGGTTCGATACGTTTAGTAAATCCAGCTGATTTAACAGGTTCAGTAAGTTGAGGTGCAACAGGTTGAATCGGTTCAGCCGGAAGAATAGGTTCAACAGGCGGAGTAGATTTAGTAGCTTGAGCAGGTTCCGCAGGTTCAGTAGAGTCAACCGGTTCTTTATTGCCTTCCATAGGT
Organism: Torymus tubicola; assembly: GCA_035583055.1. Taxonomy (NCBI): domain Eukaryota; kingdom Metazoa; phylum Arthropoda; class Insecta; order Hymenoptera; family Torymidae; genus Torymus; species Torymus tubicola. The sequence continues at coordinate 6,852,883 of JAWWEQ010000027.1, read as the reverse complement.
TCATCTTCCTCTAAATCTTCTTCTTTTATCTGCAGCAATTCGGCTGGTGTATCTGACGTATCAGGTTTATCACTACCAACTTTTGTTTTCGCTTCTGATTTTTCTGGTGTAGGAGTTGGTTCAGGCTCTGTTGTTGACATTGGCGTTATTTGTGGTTCTACATTCATTGGTTCGCTTTCGTCTTTTTCTTCTGGAATATCGTCAGGTAATGTTTCCGATAATTGATTTGCTTCTTTTGTTTCCCCTGGGACTGGTTCTTCATTGGCTTGAGGTTCATTCTCCATTTTATCAGATTCTTGCAGATCTTTCTCAGCTGCTTGTTCATCGACAGGAGTTTCAGTAACAGCTTCACTAGAAGATTCGGGAAATGCATCTTCTTTCTCAGTATCTGCGGGACTTGGGTCGACTATCATTTTATCACTTTCGTTTACATCATCTTCCGCTTGATTTGTATTATTTTCATTTTGATTATTCGATTCCTTTTCTGCTTGCATCACTTCTGCCTCTTCCTTTTCCGTCTCCTTTTCTTCCATGGGGTGGTCGATGTTTGCGGATTCTTCTTTCGGTTCTAACGAAGTAGATTCAGCCTCTGCAACAGCTTCTGCTGACTCATTCTTATCAGAAGATTCCATTGCCTTGTCTGGTTCAGTCACATCTTCTTGAGCTTCTGTACCATCATTTCCAGACAAAATAGCTTCCACATTCATCGATTCGGACGATTGACTTCTTTCCATAGTTGCAGGTTCAGTTGTGGTTGGTTCATCTACATCTCCAGTGATAGCCGCCATACCTTGATCAACATCTTGCTCCATTTCTTCTGCTGTGGGCTCTGATGAAGGCTCAGCGTTTTCACTTGCCGGCTCTTCTTCACCTGCTGCAGTTTCGCTTTCGTCCTCGGAAAATATTAAATCTCCTGGACCATCTACTTGAGGAATAACAAGATTACCTTCTCCATCAACTTGCATTGGTTCCCCGAGACTAGCAGCAGCAGCGGCAGCAGCATCTTGATTACCATTGCAGCTTTCTTGAGATTTCGCGTCCTGACCATCGCCGCCATGCATAACTGAATTATCACAAGCCATCATGAAGGATAGACCAGAGGATGATTCTTGAACAGGGTCTATTAAACCTGCCTCAGCAGCCAAAGCTGCAAGAGCTGCGTCGGTAGTTGCTGGGCCGTCGGAAGTCGTGGCCAATGTTGCAGACGGTTGCTTCTGAGGAGAGACTATTAACATCTTGCTTGTATCAATAGCATCCGTTACATTACCTGAACTACTAACAATGGAGCTGCTTGTAGGAACGAGTGTGACAGTTTTCGTACCACCACCTTGTACTTGCAGCGTTACCGGTTTTCCGACCGTTTCAGAAGCTTTCTGTATCTGTGGCATAGCTACCAATTGGTTTTTGTGCAAGATAGTTCCTGAAGCTCCAGCTTTTGTGGCAATGGTTACGGTTTTGCCCCCTTGACCTGGCATTGTTATTGTGAGGGGTTTGCCAGCAGTACCACCAGCCATGGCGCTAGAGGACACGACAATCATTTTGACTCCCTGCTGATTGGTAACGTGATTCGCTGCCGATAGTGGTAGCATGTTCACGGGATTTGTCGCAAGAGTAGTAGCCTGTCCAGAGGCTGCCTGTGAGGTTGTGACTGCTTGCACAGTTCTAAGGCCGGAACCCGAGGTGACGACTATGAATTGATTAGGTCTACCAACCAAACCACCGTTGCCGCCAGGTTTTGTGATCATTATAGTTTGCTTACCAGCTATGTTTTGACCTTTACTCATAGCCACGAGGTTTGACGTCTTCATGGTCGTCAGAATCTTTGAGCCAGCAACGGTGTTCGAATTGACCAATCTAAGAATAGCAGGTCCTTGATTGCCCGGCTTGGCGCCAGTTGCAGGAACCGTCTTACCAGGGATGAGACTCATTTTGGGAACAGCCATCATACCTTGATTCGTTTTCACGAGGTGCACAATCTGCGTTTGACCAGAGATGTTTTGTCCTGGTTTCTGCAAGATTATCTGTTTGCCTTGCTGAGGTGAAGCAGCTCTCAAAACAGTAGCACCGGGTGCGGCAAAGCGTATCTGTTGACCTGGTGCGACGTTCTTCATTCTAATAGGTGTTGTTGTTCCAGCGGCTTGAACCGGTATCACCGGCACGTTATTCATGTTGATCTTGTGAGTCATCGCTGCAGCAGCTAGAGCCGCCATACCAGACATGGGCTGCGCTTGCTGAGCCGAAGTCGTCGTGGTCGTCGCTACAGAGGAGGCTATCGTTGTCGTAGGAGTTGTTGTTGTCGTGGCAGCGGCTACCAGTGCAGCGGTGCTTGTCGCGCTAGCAGCCGTTGCAACTGTAGCAGGCTGCTGAATCCTAATAAGATTAGCAGTACGCGGAGTAACAGGACTATTTGTTACGATTTGTTTATTCGGTGTACCAGGTGCTGTCGCAGTGGCCGCTGCTGTAGCTGCTGCGGGTGATGCGATAATCTTCTGGTTTGCGGCTTGTACCCGAATCGGAGTTGCAGCCGCTGCTGTTGGTCTTACAGGAGCTGATACCGCTATTGGAGTAACGGTAGCTGGAGTCGCTGTCGCAGCGTTACTGGTCGGTGAAGGATGAGCCGCGTTGGGAGTCGGGGAAGGAAGAGCCGGTGTATTGCTCGCCGGCGTGGTAGTCGGAGTCGTTGCCGGTGTACTCGTACCGAAGCTAGTATTACTGGTAGACGGCACATCGAACTTCTGAATTTGAAGAACGTAGTATTGAGCTGATGGAGTCGCGGTCCAGCTTACTTCTAGTGATTGCGTTGAGGCCTTTATCAGTTGAACTCGAGATGGTGCCGGTGGTTTGCTCACCTCTAGATACCAGAGATCTTTACAGCATACCTAGAAAAATAAGAATATATTCGTAGAACAACAAGAATCGTTTTGAAATACTTCGTGAAATCGATTCTGACCTGGTTATTCCACGCTTTGCGATATCCGTCTCGACCGGACCAAACGTATAAACGGCTGTGTACACCTACAGCACAGTGTCCAGCACGAGCTCGTGGTACATTTTCTTCCAAGGAATCAACAGTAAGCTGTTCCCAAGTTAATGTTTCTGTAAACATCATAATTGTATAAGATATTTATAAAAAATATTTTCAACCTAAGATTTATACCCTAGGATTAAAATTTTTTTTGGATCCTCATTAACAAAACAAATTAAAATATAGTAAAAAAAAATATTCAGCCTTTTAAGTAAAAATTTCAAATTTATGTATATTCTTTGTAAATGGCTTCTTTCCCAATATTTAATTAGAAATTAAATAATAATAATAATGAAAATATATTTATAATCATTACCTAAATTTAAACAAGCCAGTGTGCTGGTACACTTCCATTCCTTTTCATGGGTGGCTACTTTGACATCATCGACTACCAGTGGTACCCACCCACCAAAAACATACATCCTATGCCCAATGAGAGTTGCAGTATGCAAAGAACGTGGCAATGGAGTTGGACCATGAACCACAGGTTTGTTCCAGGTCATAGTATCAACATCCAAAAACCACAAATCACCCAATCGACAACCACTCATCCCACCATAAATGACCAGACATGACTTTCCAGTCTTACGGTCGGTATATGCAACACCTGTGTGTGATTCTCTAGGTGGTGGCGCATGGCCATGTGTCTGGGGAACCTCCCAGACTGTGGTTCCATTGGGCAGGAGTTCTAATGTGTACAAGTCATTCAAATAACGAGGTATATTATTCTTCGGGTCATCACTATCATTAGCTAATCCTCCAAAAAGGAAGACTTTATTTCCAATTAACGTAAAACTATGTCCTAATCTAGGACAAGGAGGTGGGTCATGCTTAGGAGGCCTGGGTTTAAGTCTTTTCCACTCCCACCTACTAGCTTGAAGTTCATAGAGTTCATTTGAGTACTTTCCGTACTCCACCATTCCACCAAAAACAAGAATACGCGTTCCATCCACGACGAAGCCGTAGGCCGCACATCCTGGCGGAATATCTCCTTTTGTCGATGGGACAAACCATTGATTTGTTGCTGAAAAACATGAAAATATTGAAGAAATAAATAAATTGCATTTGACATTAAACGCAAGAAAAATTATTTAAAACAATAACAATAAAAAAAAAATAAAAAATTTAACGAATCGAATCGGCAGCAGTCGAACCGAGAAAAAAAATGAAAACGTCAACAATGGCGAAGAGAACAGCTGGTAATGTTTCCAGCACTGCAACGCGGTCGATTCGCGCATGGGAGTGAGCGAGACAGAGATAGATAAGCGAAGAGACTAAGTCAGAGAGTACAGAGTTGCTGAGACATGCAGGCAAGTTGCGCGCGCACGTATGTGTACATATATATATATACACATCAACGTACATGCGTATATACATATATACGTGTGCGCTCGCGAGAGAGCATAACAATGGCGGCTCCCACGCGAGTAGACGATAAAAATGCTAGAACGTTGTTTTCTCGTCGAAAACTACTCCGAAATTCCAAAATCGCGAGCAACGCGAGGAAGCATATATCGAAGCGTTTTATCGGGTATACCAAGTGATTATTTGATTCAAAAGATCTAGCATCAGAAGTACGATAAAGGGCGAGGGAAGAAATGGCGCCTCCGGAGTCCGGCCGGTGAGCGCCTGTTCCCTGTGAGCCGCCATATTGGATCCGCGGGATATCATTCGCATGCATATACACACGGGGGGGCCGATAGGTAGAAGAGTGGAGGCAACAGCGCGCGCTCGCGCATATAGCCGCTTATATATATATATACACACATACTCATACAGTGGCAAAAGGAGCGTACACAGGGAAACATAGGCGGCGCGCGGGAGAATCTTCCATCGCTCCGCGCGTTTTTCTCTCTCACACATACACACACACGAGTAAAAATCACTCACCCGTGTTGTAGACGTGGAGCTCGTCGACGATGCCCTCATTGCCACCACCGAAGACGACCATGAGGTCCTTGATAGCAACTGCACGATGCCCGTGACGCGGTCTCGGTTGCGGACCCGTCGGGTTCGTGATCCGCTTCCACTTGAGCATGGGTGCCGCCATGATGATTATTGTCGATCACATCATTTTCCGAGACGTACACAAAGCAACGACGCCGCGCCACTCGTAGTGGCTCTTTCCATGCCCCCGTTAATCTACAATTATGTACAGCACAGCAGAAACAATCTTTCTCTCTTATCTCTCTCCCTCTCTCTCTCTTTCCCACTGGACCTGTCTGCCTCCGCCGCTTATAAACACATATACACAAACGGGCTGCTGCTGCTGTGCACTCTAGTCTCTCTCTCTTACTCTCTTCGTTCGGCGATCAGTTATCGTCGGCTCTCTTCTACGCCAATCTCACCCAGAGAGGTCTCTCTTTCTCGCTCTTTTCAAACAGCCCGCAAACGGAGAGAAAAACGGCGCGCGCCCGCGACCGATCCTAGCCTCTCCTTTAGCGGCCCGCCGTATCTGAGCGGCAGCCGCTGCTGCTGCTGATGATAATACAAGCTCACGCCACTGAGCGCCACCAGTGTAGTTTGTCGTTATCCACTAACAGTGAACAGCAGCGCCGTCGTCGTCGTCGAGTTCTCTTCTTCTGGACGAAAAAAACGACACGATAGAGAGCGCGCGCCCCAATGGCGACGACTAAGCTGATGCTATGTGGGGGAGAGAGAGAAGAGGAGGCGGGGGGGTGGGAGGCAGGCAAGAGAGAGAGAGAGATGGACAATGATTCCGCGATACACAGTATATGTATCCTCTATGTGTATATAGCTGTGTCTATGTCGTTGACAATGCAAGACGCGAGGCCGCGATGTACCAAGAGAACAGCAACAACGGCGCTGACCTGTGGTAGCAGCAATTTCCTTGATTTATATGCACTCTCTGTCGTCTTCCGAAGAGAAAGAATGTGCACTTGATGCAGGGTAATAAGCTCACCACTGGTTGATACGCCGAGTCCGCTCTCCTAACCTTTATCACAGAAAGAAATATACTGTTTATTTTCTCAGTTAATTTACTCTGTAATAAATCGCTCTAAGCAAGTTCAAATCTATCGCGAATGTGATAACCGCCAATTGTGGCGAATATTACAACTTCGTTGAACTTAATAGCAGAACTTGACATTCGCAAGTCGCTCTCTGTCAAGTCAAAGCTTACTTATACCTACTCTGTCGACTCCGATCGGCGAACGACGACTCGACGCTCTCTCTCGCGCGAAGGAGGTTATGACGAGGCGGCGCGCGCTACTGCTTGCTCTGCTGATACCAACCCATGATCGCATGAGCGCGGCGGCGACCGTGCGGCGTTGTCGTCCGCGCGCGAGCCGAGCGCGGGTATATAGCAGAAACTAAACAGCATTCAGATATATAATGTAACAGAAGCGTCTTATCGTTGCACAATAGCGATCGTCCGGAAGGATTAATTGACAACCAAGATTTGTTTGGGAGGAAAACTAATCGCTACTGGGACCCCTTAGATTAACGTTATAACAATAGGAATAACGGCAGTGTATAGGCAAAAGATACAAGACGGCGCGAGCGCACATACGCACACATATGAGATTTCCCTCCCCCACTACATGTATACACATATATGTGTGTGATACTTATATATATATATAGTATAGTAAACTACGTATATACGCGGAAAAGCGCCGTCGCTAGACGTGCTTTATCAAGTTAGTCGCGAGATGGCGTTTAAGCTCTCGAAAATACTAGAGCGCGAGGTGCGCGACAGAGAAGCTGCGACGCGGCGGTCTTGTGATTTTTGTAAGCTATGATGATACGATGTGTATACGATATATATGTGTATACGCTGTATATATATGACATCACCGCCGCCTGCTGTTAAGCTATATACATGCGCGCGTTTTATGCGCGACGGATGCATTTTGCTGCGCGCGCGGACTAGTCCGACCTGTGGAGCTTCGGAGAGATGAAAAATGGAACTTTAGTCACACCCCCCCGCAAAACGACGAAAAGTTAGTCGCCCATTACGCGGTACTGCCAACGTGATTTGATAAGCGCGGGAGAATTAAATGTGGTAGTAAAGAATAATATAATTTTAACATATAAATTACTTGAATTAGTAACTGGATGCGATCGAGATATTATCAAGAATGTTCAGGTTTTCACAAGATAATACAAAATGTAAACAGAAATTTTCGGAGAAGTACTCAAAACAGCGTAGATTTTCTACAAAAGCTCAAGAATTAGTGCAAGTTGTTGTGATTTATAGTCTAAAAATTATTTGAATTATAACGACATAAGTCCACTTTTAGAGTTTCTGACAAAAATGGGTTTCAATGTTCAAACTTATTTGTAAGATCAGAATAAACGAGATTGGGTGCGATACTGTACTAATCAATTCGAAAACTCGAAAAAGTATGGAATTATGTCGTTGTTATGCCGGGAACTTAGACTTATCTAATAGTCCTGTTCTCGTTTATTTTTCAATCATTTTCGTTAATTTAATTATGAATTCGGATGAAAATTATCAATTAATCAACGAATAAGTATGTTAAAAATAATGCAACTTGAATACAACTTGGATTCGCGATAAATTAAAAAGCATTTTTTTTATTTCGTAAAAGAACAGGTATTATGAAC
>JAWWEQ010000027.1:6780954-6845165 GCA_035583055.1 Torymus tubicola | reverse complement strand
GTCATGTGTGAACGAGAAGTATAACGTAAAGTCAGAGGGTTTTGCGTATACATGTATATTGTTTGCAAAGTTGGCAAACGATAAATTATATGACGATGCGCTTGGTTGGTTCTGCGGCTTGTTTATTCTATAGGTAAACGATGGGTTCTGCGTATATTATCGTTGTTAATAACGTTTCGTTTGTACCGGCTCGTTTATATAGCCTAATTATAGCAGCAGCACGCGATGTGTGATGTCTTTCTAGTAGTTTGGGAATGTTGAAAGGAGAAAAGCTTGCTTTTGAAAGTTTTCAAGTGACTATATCTTATCGGTAAATTAGTGATGGTTGAACTTGTCGCTGCGGAAAGGAAAATAACGCATCATTCGAGTATAAATGATCGATTCTTTTTTTTCATAAACCGCAACGTTTAGAAATTTTAATATTAAAATTGGGTTTATTTGTATATGCGCGTCATCGCTATTTAAAACAATATAACAACGCGCGCACGTCGAATTCCGAATTTTAATTTTTGACCATTCTTTATATTTTATAGCGTCAATAATGCTATCGTCAACGGTTTCCAAACCTCGCGTTCCTATAAACAAAAAAATAACGGCACACTTGTAAACCAAACAACATATATTATAACGTCTCCGCATATTTCCACACACCACGGTATACCCAAAATATTATCATACCGCACGCGCATCGACACAACATAATATACCGAAAAATAATGAAACCAGAACACAACAACCGCATCCTCGTCTGTAAATCTCTCTTCCTCGATTTCACGGGAAATCTGCACGGAAACCCGCTGACTGTGTACTATACGTTCTCGCTGCTCGTTTGCTCATCATTCATCATATAAACTTACAACTCATCGATGCAATGTGAAATCGAAGCAGAAAGCGGACCGAATACCGGTGGGGGTCCAGCAGGTCCCTCAGGTCCAGCTAGCCGTGGTGGTGGTGGTGGTGGTACTGCACCAGTTGCTGGTCCCGAATCCGCCTACGTAATCGAACACCTAGCTACCTTCACCGTGAACAAGGAGACTGGAATTATTTATCCAGCTGATGGTATGAGAAGGTTGCTACAGCTCGAAAAGAGCAATGGGATTTGGAGCCAGAAGATGCAGCTGAGGCTCGAGAGGAATTGGGTGCTTATTATGGATCATGAGACGGGGGTGAGTTTTTTTTTAAATTTATTAACCAGTGTAATTGTTATAGTGTGATCCTATATAGAGGTAGATATATCAATCTGTACAAAAGGCTGGCAAAATATAATTACAAACTAACTTACAACTAAAATAACGACTCGATATAATATATAATTTCCCATAAAATTTATAATACCCCGTAACAAAACAATCGTTATTTGTATAATCCATCGATTGCATATAATTTCGTAGTATTCTCTTTATTTTATATTTCCTTATTATTTCCATTACTGTATAAACTTTTTAATTCATTAGGAAGCGTATTAAAAGTCTTCAGCACTATACCACTTTTTTATATAAGGTAGGGTTTGGTTAATGTTGGTGTATAAACATTTATACAGAAAGCTATATAGTCACGTGAACTGTCTTGAATTTTCAGCTCGTTATATATATAGCTATCACAATTACCGATGGCGCATTATTTGTAGAAATGACTCATCGTCGATTTCTTATTAGCGCGCAGATCTAACGAATTAAACAAAATGATCTTTTCAATTACATCCTCGCGTATAACGCAATAATGAATTATTATCACGCGCGCGGTAACTTGATTTTCGCCCGTTGGCGTAAATTTTGTTGTGGGCAGCAGCAGCAGCAGCTCATTACCACCGCAGAAGATTGTTTCCTATATGTACGCTACCCATCTCGCTTATTCCTAGCTCTTCATAAATTTTATTGCCCAGTGGTGTATATATATACGCACCTACCGCATAAATAACGACTGCGTATATAGCGTTTATGTAGCTGTTGCACATATATACATATACACACACACAACGGGTCTGACTAACCCGTATATAAACTTTTTCTCTCCGCGCGCGCCTGTATACATTTGCAAAGATAAATAGAGATGTATTATAATATACGCGCAGACGCACGCGCGCCGGTTTTATTTGCCGAATATACCGCCTATACTGCACTTTCTACACACAAACTGCCTAATTACAACTAAAAGGACGTGTATAGAGATACACCGTGGATAGGTGAAAAGTTTCTATACGATACTACCTACCTATGTACTATTTTCAACGAAAAAAAAAAATATCGTGTGTGGAATTCTTTTCTTTTTTTATTTCATTCTTCTTCCTTCAAAGCGACCTAATAACACGATTGTATACGTGTGAGCTTGTATTAATGAACGCGGAGCTGCTGCTGCTACTGCTTCGATAAAATATTTAACGCTCAAGTCCTATTTCCGAACACACACTATCTTGATCATTACCCGAAGCAGAACAAGATTCCATGCACCAGTGACTCTATATAAAGTTGCAGCCCGCGTATTTGCCGTAATTATATATTATCGCTTAAATTTAAACACGATTTTTTGAAGAAAAAAAATACAAACCTGCATATTTATAAACGGTATTAAAAAAAAGAAGAAAAAACTCTCTCTAAATTTCTTCATTGGGTGAAATTTTTATTTTCACGTGAAAGTGATTAATGCCCGTTTCTAGAAACTAAAACGGTTTCGTTTTTTTACTTCTAATTGGTGCGGTCAATTTTCGGCATTTTTAAAATATTCAATACCCAGAGTCTATAATGATATACGGAATATCTAACGAATTTCAATCTCCTATGCTCTTCCTCATCAGTTAAATCCAATTTCGATTTTTTTCTCCCGATAACGATATAATTATATATCTTTTATTATCGCTCGATCGATGACGCAGCTTGTATTACGCGAAGAAAAAAAAACATCCTATTAATTCTTTAATTCACTATAATATTATACACTACATTTCAAGTGTAACACAATCGTACGTACATATAGAACCTTCAATGGTTGCATAAACGATCGCACACGTGGTATTTATATAATACTAAATCTCCAACTCTTCCCTCCGCTATTTTCTCAATACATTCGAATATACCGGAATCCTCATAAAAAAATTCAAATCCCATCATATAATACGAGCCATAAAACCATCGAAATCTCTCACTTTCCCTATGTATACCAGAAAAACCCAACACGTCCATCATCCTTTTCACATATATATATATATAATTTCTCTCTACTCCGCAGGCTGTGATGGAAAGATTCCCAGCAGCTCTGATCCAGGAACCAACAGCGTTCACGTCACGCGACCCTATGGAGATGTACAACAATATCCTAGTGTTCACGGTTGCTGATGACAGTGGAGGTGGTGCTGGTGGTAGCGGCGGTGGACCGCCACGCGCCGAGATGCATATTTTTCAGTGCCAGAGTGTTTCCGCTCAGGATCTTGTTGAAGATCTGAAGATGTTGCAGGCTGGCAAATTGGTGAACGCCGGGTCGCCCAGAGCTGCAAGGTCGCATATACCACCACCGCCTGCGCTACCACCGCCTGAGCCGCCGTTCAATGGCGATAGGCAGCCGAGGTTCAGCACGGATAATAGTTAGTATATAGATATATTGTTTGTGGTTCGTTGTTGTTTGATTGCGGGTACATGCTGTGTGTGTGTGTGTGTGTGCGGTATATGATAAGAGAACTAATAGATAGATGATTTTTCTTTTCAATATAATAATTTATGAAGTAATCGAATAACAAGATTGATTTTAGAATTATATATTGAGTATATAATTGAACGGTAGATTTATTAAATTTTGCAGTATAGTGTATTTTGTCATTTTTCCGATGTCAAGCATATATATATATATAACGTAATCAACAAAATTATTATTTATTGCGTTACCAAGTAAAGATTATCTTGAAGTGCACTGAAAAATAATAAAAGTATAATATTCTTAGTGCTATTACTTTACAACATCGTTGTTGAAATATGGTGAAAGAACTTTCTCAGGAGACAGATCGCTTGAAAAATAGCGTTCATTTAATTCTATAAATGGCGAAATATACTATAAATTGGATAAAAGTTTTCACTTATAATTAATTAAACTATGATTATATATTCCCTGATCTCCGATAGCCATCCGTCTATATTCATTTCTTTTACCCAAATTAGGGAAAAGGTCGGGAAAAGTTTTATAAATTTATGAAGTAAACATAACGAAGGCTGCACTCACCAACAACTTTTGATTGATTAACAGAACGTGTATAGCCGTTTTATATAAACACTCGATAAGTTATCAGTTTATCGACAACATTTATAAAGTACAATAAAATACTCTTTATTTTCTTTTTTTTTTATATATCTAAGAAACTGCGATTGTTTCCAACGTCGATGATCGTTTTAATTCATTTTTTCTTTCAATAACTTCATTGCTTAAAAAAAAAAAAAAGAAAAAACCCGCACGCTAAAAGCGGAAACAGACCTCGACGCGAGCCATTGCAAGTAACGGATCTTTAACAGTGCAGCGGCCTGCGTGCATTAGTCTCTCTCTCTTTCTCTTGCTATCCAGCCTACATTTATACGAATAACCGCATGTGTGTTATATACCGGCATATACACGCATGCACATATATACGTGATACGACGATAATGACAATTGTCATATATATGTATATACAAGTGAATGGTATATATATATATATATATATATATATATATATATATATATATACATTCTCCAGAGACAGAAAGAGAGAGAGAGAGAGCAGTTATACATTCATCCGCGCGCGCGCGCGCATAAAGCTTAACTGTTAGAAAGTGAAGCACTTATATTCTCTCTCTCTCTCTCTCTCTTTCTCGATGTGCCACGCTGTTATAGCGATTATACACTAAACGAGCGGCTTTTATAACAGTTTGTTAATTTTCACATTACACACGCGTGCTATATAGTATATATATATATAGGGGAAAGCGCCGTTTTCATCATCGCTTATAATCGCACGACGACGACTGCGCGCGATGCCAAATTGTCACGTGTAGGTATGACGTATATATATACCTTCGCGAAGCATTTCGGGCTCGTAAATTCTTTCAGGCTTGTTATCGTTACGACGATTTCTCTGAAGATCTCGGTGCTTAACATTTTTGTTCTTCAAAAAATTTTTTTTGGTTCCAATATAATCTCGCAGTTATAGATATCTCTGACCGTTAACGGATAATTTTCCCCTGAAGAATGCGGCGATCAGGAACCGCGTGTATATACACATCTATAATACGATTTAATTTTTTCGCGTGCCTCGTATACTCGTGGTAATGCGTTTTAAATTACGCACGGGTTAACGATGATAAGGTATTAGGAAAAATGACTTGTTGCCTGGGAATGTGTGTAGATATATATAGCCGATGGTGCTCCCTTACACTCTCGGCTACGCATTGGGAAACATCGCGTCTTAAGTATTATAGATACGCACTTATATATGCAAATGCTAAATAGAATTTAAATCGTTTCAATTTTCCAGACCAAATACGAACTGCCATAATTTTCTCTAAGTGCTTTCTTTGTTTTGTAATATTTCACTGATGAATACGATGACTCGCTCGTGTTTTAAAGCGCGCAAAGGCGATCGCTATATGTAATTTCTTGCGTATACGCTTCTTCCTATATATGCGATGATATTCTTGCTAGATGCGTGTATAAATTATATATAAATAATTTTTTCTTTTAAATTGAATAGACCGATGTTCGGAAATATTATATGCTTGATCTCTGCAAAATATTCTCAGGCTTATAAAATCTATAAATAACGTCCGAGCGATTTCATTAATATTACCGATGCGTCTTCGCGTGTCGAAAGTTGCCATTTGTATAACGGTAAATCGATCGCGTCGATATAGCACTGGAATTATTAATGAAATACTTTTGAAATTTTATCATAGCGATATTTTATTTGAATGAAATATATGTACAATATAAATTATATTTTTATTGATTTGGAAATAATTACTTAAAGTGTAATTGTTTAATCATAAATTTATATTAAAAGCAAAAAGTAGAGGCAATAAATTTTTATTTAAAATGCTTATTAGAATTATGAAGAGAAGAGTCATGTCCGATTAAATATATATTTTCGTAAATAAAATATATATAAGTATATGTAATATACTAAATGAAACATTGCACTTTTCAGATGAGGGTCACCACGAGGATGGTTCGCGCGAGGAAAACAACGACGAGGTGTCGTCGACTTCCTCGGACAAGTACGAGCGGGATGTAACTATTTTGAACCACTGTTTCGACGACATCGAGAAATTCATCGCTCGCCTTCAACACGCAGCGGCAGCGTCGCGGGAACTCGAGCGTCGCCGGCGTAACCGCAAGTCGAAGAAGCGTAACCTGGGTGATGGCATGCTGACGATGCGTGCAAAGCCACCCCCAGAGCTCGAGTTCATCGACATCTTCCAGAAGTTCAAGCTCTCGTTCAACCTTTTAGCCAAACTCAAGGCCCACATCCACGATCCTAATGCTCCGGAACTTGTACACTTTCTGTTTACACCACTGGCCCTCATCGTGGACGCGTCGCATGATACAAATTACGAGCCAAATCTACCAAGCAAAGTAGTATCGCCATTGCTGACCCGAGAGGCGGTCAATCTTCTCATGAACTGCGTGACCAGTAAGGAAACAGAGCTGTGGCATTCTCTTGGGGATGCTTGGCTGGTGCCTAGGGAACAGTGGAAGGTGCACGTGCCGTCGTATCACCCAGTGTTTATGGACGGCTGGTCGCCGGATTATCCTATTCCGGATGAGAGGGAGAATTCAATGCATAACGATCACGTGGCGTCGCTGCTGAACGCAGATAAACGCAAGAGGGACGAGATTCCAGATCATCAGAATGATTCTTATTACAATCACAGGTGGGTTGGGTTATACGTATTTTAGTGTTTCTTTATAAATTTGTGTGTGCATGGAAAACATTTTCGGTGAACTATTCGCTGATCGACAGTAGCGTAGTGCCTTTAGTTAGTGGTTTCCGACGACTTACTCGCAGGATTGCAGAGACTTCGAAACCGAAATGAATTGAAGATTTCGTATTAATGTACTCCGAACAAAAAATGTTTTATCCTACTTATTCAAATCTCAAAATCATAACTTTAATATGATTATTTTGGCTCTTGTGGTACAAAGTACGGTACGAAACTGGTGCGTAAGAAGATTTTTAGCTTATGTGACTTTTCACATGAACTAAATAATCACCTTCCACAGCCGTATCGAAATATACTATAAAAAAGTTACGCCTGAAATATATTGTAATTATTAATAAGACATTTCAACAAGACATTAATTCCAAAGTTTTATGATTATATATTACATATTTTTTAGGTAATTTATGAGCTTCATGTAACACCTGATATTCTGCTCTAGTTGCTGTAAAAAACTTAGGTTAATTAAAAATCAGCTTTTTTAATACTAGAAACAGCCTAGTAGACAATTTCCAGTATTGAAAAAGCTGATTTTTAATTTACATAAGTTTTTTACAGCATCTGAAGCAGAATATAAGCAGGTAACATTTTGGCATGAAGAATTAGGTGATACATAAATTATAATTGATATAAATCACTTGATATTTTTCTGTAGGGACGACTTACTAATAAAATGATTCTTGAATGGTTGTTTTCGATGCAGGCCTATAAAATCAAAGTATAACTTTACATGAGATGTGAATAGATAGTTTTTAACTATATTGATAGTCTAAGATTAATATCCATGTTGTCGATTAAAAATCTCACATTGAAAACCTTGATTCTATTAGCACTAACAATAAGTACGGTGCAAAGAATGCAGACGCTTTAAAACATCAATATTAATAATATCATTCATAACGATAATAAGTTGGAAATACGAATTACCGATCTAATAAAAAATTTGAGGCCAGGAGTCGCTCAACCTGTACCCCAAAATTCGCGACAAAACCAAATCTATCTGTTTATTCCTGCATTCTACAATATAGTTACTTTTCTTATCTATCAGAAAACTTTTTTTACCAGTCGGATCACAGACATTAAGCAGATGGGTAAAAATAGTACTAACAAGTGCAGGAATAAACAGAGATTTTTTCAGGACACTCCACGAAACATGCGGCTACATCAGCAGCTATCTCGCGCGAGGTTTAGATATGTAGAGCTGATAAAAAAGACTGCAGGCTGATTGCCGATATTCGGAGACTCGATCGCCGAAACTACCGGACAGTAATTATTTACCGTTATTTTGGTAATCGAATCTCCGTAATCGGAGAACCAGTCACCGAAAGTGTTTTCTGTGTGAGAATATAATAAGTGCAGGTGGACGGTAAAAGTCTTTATCAATAATTTAATGTTAGATTAGAATGTTTTCGATATCGCGTGAATATGGAACACTTATCGTATGTCTGTGCTTGGAAATTTTATTGTAGCGAAGTACGCGTTATATTGATTTAAACTTCAAAATTTTAGGCTTACGCATCGCGATGAGTAAAGAAAAATCGTGTGAGTTGAATTGAGGAAATGACGAAATTGCGACTGAGGTTTGTAAGAGCCGCTTTGCTTTGCTATTTAAATAGGCTGTAATCTCAAAGATAAGACTGGCACATCGAAAAATAGCTTTGAACAGCTGGAAGTCTAGCGATAGTAAACGAGGAAACTTTATTACAGCTACTGTAGAATTTATGTTTTGATTTAAATTTTTGTAAACAGTTGCGTAAATTATTTTAAAATATATAAAGTTACTTAAATATATGCAGATTTCTATTTCATAACGATGATATTACACATCGAAAGTAATGTACAATCGCATGTTCTCCATTGTATTTTTCTTTGCTGTGTCATGTTTTGAATGAGAGAGAGAGAGAGAGAGAAATCTTGCGTAGACGCCTACTTTGTGGTGTTATACGTCGTTTTACCATATGCAACTATATAGATTCTTTACAAATATCACTGTATCTTGCATTACTAAATATAATATAATTTTAAGTATATTAACAACAAATAAATATTTCTATTACAGGGAAGTCGAAGAATCGCATTACAGCAGCGACTACCTAGATTACGACAGCCGCGAGGATCGGCCCAACGCGGATTATTTCGTGGAACGCAGCTACGACCGAGGCTCCGAGCTTTATGCCCGAGAAGAACAACGTGATCGGGAGCGCGAACGCTTGGAACAAGCGCGCGCCCACAGTGACATATCTGTGGATTCAATCGAACGCAGTGGCGGTGTACCTCGAGCAGCTCCAGCCTCAGCTGCAGCAGCAGCCGTCGAGCGTGCCCAGGAGGCATGGCTTGACGACCTCGTCGCTCGACGCAGCAAAATCGTCCAGGTGACATATCCTCGTACGGCTAATAACGACAAAGAGCTGACAGTTGTGAGGGGAGAGTACTTGGAGATATTGGACGACAGCCGAAAGTGGTGGAAAGCGAGGAACTCTCGTGGTCAGGTTGCTCATGTGCCTCATACCATCGTAACGCCACACAACCAAGCTATCTCACCTGACAGCGATGTTTTCAACAATCCACTGTACGCTGCCAGATATCAGAGACAGTCGTCGCACGGTTACAATTACGAGGTAATGAGTTTACTCGGCAGTTTATAGCGTTGGGAGATATAAGAATTTACGAAAGCTGCAAGTCATTTATAAGTTACAAATAGATAAGTGGCAAAATTGTAGTCAGACGTGGTGTATGCTTTTTGATTTTATTGAAGGATTTTATTAAATCTTCTACTATGATACTGAATTACACAACATTTTTTCTTCTAACAAGTAGTTATTCCAATATCTTCATATGATCAGCCACGTATATAGCAAAAATGCATATGAAATTATATTTATTATTCAAAAATTTGTTAATATATAGCGTGTTGTAATTAAAAGACTTTATTCTTGAAATTGTTATGATCTACAAGCTAATATGTATTTAAATTTTTATTAATTTTTGTTTATTTTTAATGTTTTGTAACAAAAATAATAATTATAAATAACATTATTGTTACAGGATTCAGAGATCGATGGTGCCAATACTAGTCCCGGATCGGAAACGACTCATCGAGCCCACGCGATTCCCCCGCCAGCCCCCGCCGATTGGGTGCGCAAGGAGAGACTCGGCAAGAAAGGTGAATTCAGATACTTTTAGCCTCCTGTCGCCGCAGCTGCTGCAACGGCTTCAGAAAGAACTTTTTTGTTCATCCGTGTGTCGTATGTTTTTTTTTTATACATTTTTTTCGTACTTTTAATTCTCAAAAAGAGATCAGCAAAGTTATGGAAATCATATATAATATACTCCGCGCATCATCCAAAGCGACAGAGAAGTGTGTGTGTGCGTCTTCGCGTCGCGATTCGTTATATACTTAATACGTATATCCAAAGCTACGTACCTCTCTCTTATTCCCCGTCGTGTGTTTAATTATTGTAATACTATATAACTATGCTTTATCGTCTGCAAATCGTCCAACGCTATGTGTCCTTTTTTGTATACTGTATATGTGTAGGTGCAGGAGAAATAGTTTGTGGAGTTGTATGAGTTTATTTGTGAAATCGTTGGTATTTTTTCGTACGCCTTTACATATTGCAATAAAAGCCAAATGTGCAAAATAAAAAGGCTACTATAATGCAGACGTAACCCGATAATGTGTTTGTTCATTACAATCGTAAGATTTTCTTATTAATCGATTGTTAATTCACTAAGAAATCAAGTTAATGCGTACTTCTGCTAAGAGGTCATTATCATTGTCATCGTTCTCATCATTATTAGTATTATTATATTATTACATTATTTTATTATTATAGTTATATATTAACGATATATCATCGTCATCGTTATCATCACAATCGTTGTCTTGCAATTTTGATAAAGCAAAGATTTTTATTTTTTACGTACAGATCTATAGCTAAAGTAATATCTTATTGTTTTTTTATATTGATTTGAATACTATAAAGATTGTTTATGTGGTATCAAATGTGTCGATCCTTACGAAAATCTAACAAGCAGTAATCTTTGTTTATCAATATTTCTTTTGTAGCAATAACCATTTGCGACTTGAACAAGAAACATATATATTTATAAATTAACATTATATATTTATAATAATGTAAAAATGTATTGAATAAGGATATGTCAAAATCGTTAATTACAATTATATCAAACTTTTTTTATTCTAAATTAAGGGAGTATAGAAGACTTAAGTGCAATTATATTTCAAATAGAATACTTGTACAAAGTTATATTTTTAAGTTAAGAAAGAAAAATATATATGTACTTACCTTAAAATATATATGTATTATCTGTAAGTAAGTGTACTTTATCAAACGCCTTTTTACGTCCATATTCGGGAATTTCTCTTATTCAAATTACGCTTAAAATTTGAAGTAATTTTAATAAGAATCATTTTTTGCATAATAGAAATGAATAAATTTGATTCGTATATTGTTTTGAAGAAATCTTATTTTGTGTCAATATTCAGCTTTTCTGCTTATGTGTTGTCTTATAAAATTTGATTAAAAATTTATACAATATAAAATATTATTTAGGTGATTCTTTTGATTCGGACATAAGCAGCTACAGTGATACATCAAGTTTGACGAAAAGTGACGTGAGTCTGGATTTCTCAAACTTGCAAATTTCTGATCCAAAGATAGGAAATGAAATACCCCCAACTCCACCTCCACCTCCACCTTTACCTACATTATATGGAATAGCAAAAACTAAAGTAGCAATATCGTCGACGGTAGAGTTACTTAGAAGTAAAGAACCCATTAAAGGTTTGTTTGCGCGTAATTATTTTTTTTTATTTCTTTATCTGAATTTTTTGTAAATGAAACATGATACATGTAGAACGGAATCAACGAGATCAAGTACATGAGGAATTAAAACAAGTACTAACAATACTTCGTGAAAAGAAACAAATTCAAAGAAAAAAAACCACCAGTGTGACAACACCTACTAGTGAAAATAAATCGTTACCCTTTGAGATTCAAACATGGACTGAACAAAAATCGTCACAAAGGTACGTAAATAAAAAGATATAATAAATTAAATAGTAATATATTACTTTTATTCACAACTGTTATACATGGAATAAATTTAATAAATGACGGGAAATACATTATAATATAATATTATAATATAAACCTAAACGACATTAATATTGCTCCAACTGCTTGGATCATAAAAAATATATGTATAAATCTACATGTTATAATCGTAAATAGATATAAAATTCTCTTTTAAGTAAATTAATATTATAACAATAAAAATAAACATTGCAAAATTATTAATTTACATGAAAATAATTTCCTTATAATTTTTTTTTTCAGCACAAACAAATGACTGATACACATACATGTATGTATTATCATCTACTTTCTCTTTAATTACATCAAGCTAATTACTGCTTCATTATAAAAAAAGTATTACAATTATCATTGAAAAATATTTTTAGTTTGACAATGATTTTAGAAAATTTATAAATCTACAAAATGAATTGGAGTGTAATATCTTATTGAGCTCAGTTATTTTCAAAACTATAAATCGTTTTATACTGTAAATAAATTTAATAAAATTACTTGAAACTTTCATCATGGTGGTTATGTTTCATTGTAGTTGAATATCATTTATCACAGACATAGTTAATTTTTTAAGTGAAGTCGTCATGAAAAGAAACGGGAAATATGAAAATGGAAGTAGTTCAATCTACAAAATATTTTGTTTTCATCACGATTTCACGCTGCGTACATAGGTATAATAAATTCACTGAGATAGAAAATAACACTTAGTTGTGAATCTATAAAATGTGATATTCACATATAAAGCTAATTTCTGTGATGTGTTTGTAAAATTAATACTTAAAAAATAACATAACTCTTCCTAGTAATATTGCACTATCTCATCATTTTCCGGAATTTCTCCAATTCAAATATACTTTCCGATAATCTGTAAAAAAAAAAATAAAATTTAATTTTCACATATTTGATTATTATGACTTTTATTTTTCTTCTTGTAGTCTTACCTTCCAAAACCATTAATAAGTGATACTATTTCACTTCTTTCTAAGAAGAATTGTTTTTTACTGAATGATAGTAATGTGGGTTCATATCTATCAAACTTGCCAGAGAATAAAATTTTCAAGGCTGTGCCTAGACCTTGTATCTGCAGTTTTCCCCACAGCTTACACTTGTCACAACCAACACAATCCATTATACGTGATATATTCCTAAAATGTTGTTTAAACTGTTCCTTTAAAATCTGAGCTTCGACTCCTCCATTAAACATTACGCTCTCGTTAAAATGTTCTGGAAAGGTCCTGTATGCATAGAATAGAATATTAAATTATTTTGTATCAAAAGAATTAATAAATTTCAAATTGATAAAACTGTTACTCACCTAATTATGTTTAAAATATCATTAATTGCTAATCTGGTATCTTTGTCTTCCTCATCATTACCAGTGTAATATTCTTCTCTTTGTAAATATGGTGCTGCTTTTGCAAGCGCTCTTAATTCTAAAATATATACAAAATAAAGATTTTTCAACCAATTTGGACCCTCTCCGCCAGTGGTTTCAGGTGAAAAACGCTTTTGCAATTCATCTAAATTAGATCCCCAATGCCCTTCTTGAGTTACCTCTAATCGAGAGGACAATAAGTACTTGGAACACAAGTGTATATTTATGCTAGCATGAAGTCCTGAAATTACCCTATAAAAAGCTCTTTTTTCTAAACACATTGCTGAAAATTAAAAAAAAAAAGTGATTAGAAAGTTATAATTAAATCATAATTTAAAAGTTTTATTTTTAAAAATTTACCATCAACTTTTGACGTTTGAATGAATGTGTGTGGTTGAGAGTTTTCTGGTCTGTAAAATAATAAAATAGCTATAAAAACTAGAATTTAGTTGACTAGTTACACATCCATAAGTTGAAAAACATTTTGTACCTAAAACAGTTTTCCATATAAATACTACGCCATATCCTATGTGCACTGGGTCCTTTGTATCCTGTATATCTTTCAGGATTTAAAAGTAAATCTACGTATTCTCCATCATCTGCTTCTGTGACACAGAAATTGTCTTGAGCATCATCATGCTGCTGCCATCGCTCAAATTCCTTATAGTTCTCAGAACTGTAATAAATTAATTATTAAAACCACAAAATAATTAAATTTTTTAAATTATTGATCATAAAAGTATACCTTATAGTAGTATTTAAATATCCTAATTCTATATTATGATCATGAATATTACGATCACAATCACTAATTTGCTGAAATTGTGATTGATATTTTTCTGAAGGACTTTCATTGACGTGTATATTTCTTGGAAGTTCACCTTTCAGTCCAACTGGAATGTCTTTCTACAAGAATTAAAAGTACATATTTACACAAGTGCGATCAGACGATTGATATCAGGAAAATTTCATCAAATATTAATTTGAATTGCATAATGGCAGAACTTACGTCTTGGCAAGGTTTAACATGACAAAAGCGTATAGCACACTTGCTGTCATCAGCCCAAAATGGGCAATCTCTCTTGAGATTGACTTTGTAAAATCTAAAATAGTCTCTGACTAGAAGACTTTGTAATCTAGGATAAATCTTCACATTGTTGAAATAGTCTACTGTGTCCACAGTACAGCTGCAGTCATCAATGTTACCATTCAGCTAAAAATATACCAGACATATGTTTACATTTTTCTGGGTAATAATAGTAAAACGCATCCAAAAGCACGATAAAATCTAAATAATTCGGAATGAAAAAGTATCATGTACGCAAAGAACGAAATGTTGATTTATCAAAGGACCAAATTCATTTGAAACAATTGCTCGAAAATTATTATTACATTGATGCGTTGTACTATAAGGGTATAGAGGAAGCGCCTCAATCAAGTGACAGTATAGCTTGCGTATACGCGCGCGCACATACATACAAGTATATATACAACGTCGAAGGTTATGTTGATTGCGTGGACAATCTTATCGCGAAAATGCGAAGGATCAGTAAACATCGCAAACGATACTTTTTATTTATTTACCTTACAGAAGCACTGATCATCCTTTTGCTGATTGGTCCCGAAGTAATTGCCGTCGACAAGTACGACGGAGAGTACAAATAGCAGCAGAACCGCCCGCTGCAGCATAATCGTGCCTCCACGGCGGCAAGCAGCAGTAGCAGCTCCTTCGAATCTCATCATCTCGAGTCCGGCCATATCGCTCTCATCGCATTATTCGCCGAATACTCCTGACGATTATACCTCTTTGTGATTACCGTGATCATTAGTTATACACACACACACACCCAACAACAACACGTTCTTTCGCGTACGAGCTTTAATAATATCGAACGGAGGAGTCAGTCCGAAGGATTGCGCTTTATAGTATATATATCTAAAAGGCGGAGCGCGCGCGCGCAAGCACGGCTAATACTTGATCCTCCGCATGCTTTGGAGGTCCGTGACTCCTTCCTACCGACTGTCAAATCGCGCAGCTGAGAGAGAGCACGTATGCGCGGCTGGCTGGCTGATCTCTCCTCTATATGTATATATGTGTACATATACGTATAGATTAAAGGAACGCGTAGAGTTTGAGAGAGCGCGGTTGAGTATGCGCGACACACATTTGTACACAGGCGCAAGCGCCGACCGTATATATTATATATACCTGCGCAACTGTACGCACACACAGCACAGGCAGAGAGAGAATTTCAGAGAGTATACGGTACTTTTGTGTGTATGATATGATGATACGACGATGACGACTGCGTCAGCGCAACTTTCTCTTTGTATATAACGCGAACGACGTGTCCCCCCCTGATATGAATTTCTCGGTCAACTCGAGACGATACCCATGGCTAACTATATTTATAGATGATTATGCGCTACGTATATATACGTAAATACGTGGAAATTCCGCCCCTTTTTTTTTTCAATTCGTGCCAACGCGCGTTACACGTGGGCATAAGTGATAGGTGACGAGCGAACGAGAGAGAGACACAGTCGAGCTCCCAACTTAATGTTTAGTGTTGTGTGTGCGTATTTGTGATAAGAGTTTACACGACTCACTGATAAAACAGCGATACGTTCAATGTAAATACGATAGTTAAGACTAATCCAGTAGGCGTTGAAAATTTTCTCACGAGAAATACTCTTTTAAATATTTTGTTATAATTTTTTTTTTTATTTAAAATTTGTTTTTTTATAATGTACAAAAATTTGAGTATTTTAACTATTATAAATAAAAAATATTTTTTGTTCTGCTTTTATAAATGTTTTGATTGTTAGAAAAATAGAGTATTTCATTCAGTAGGAATTCGTATGTATGCAATAAATTATTTAATAGTCATGGTCTTCATAGTTTTCTTTGCAGTCCAGTAGGTTGTGTACACTTTCATAAAATTCATCCTGTTCTAGTCCTGATGCCTCAAAAGCATGGAATCTTCTTATATTTTTAACTTTTTTCACTTGATTATATAGACCTTCATACATATTTGCCACAAAACCACCTGTGTGCAAACCAGCCATAACTGGTACACTCTTCACATCTAAAATAAGATTGTATTTAGTTATTTGAAATTCCTAAAATAAGAATTATTAAAGTGATAATTTTGTACTACCTTCTGTTCTTAATTTATTTGATATATCTCCATTTGTCTGGACTTTATTGTTGAATATTTTTGGGTAAGGGTCCTTAATTTGTAATGCTTTTTCAATAGTTGCCAAATAAGAAGCTGCACCACTAAATGAACAATCCAAATACATACTCATCATCTCATGAACTGTTGAACATCTATAAGCCTCCTTTTCCATTTGTTTATTGCCTTCTTGCATTGGCTGTTTCAAACGATTTTCTGGAATTCCTCTCAAAACTAAACTTTGCATGCCATAATTCATTGCTATATCACAACTAGGTGTAAGAGTGGTCCAGGGACTGCCACCATCCAAATCATCTAGAATGTCTATCAAATCATTATCTGCTGTTAGAGGAAATGGTAAACTTAAACTTGTGGCTACAGCTTTCCTTCCAAGTTTATTCAAGTCAGCACATAGATCAGATAATACAGACATAGGATATTTCTTTTGCCTGTAACGTAAAGTAAGGGTATCTAAAGCAGTTGCTAACAATGCACTTGTATGGTACTTGAGACCTGGTTTATATGTGACATTATCAAAAGTTCGTGGTGTTCCTGGTGTGAGCCAACCATCAGAACCACAGCATAGAGGGCTGAATAATGAAGAATGCTCTCCTATTTGTTGCCAACAAAGTACTGTATTGATTACTTTAACATAATCACTTATTGATGGATCTCTATTAGCAGCATCTATAACAGGCCATGTTAAGATACTTTTACCATACTCATCACGTAAGTACTCTATACAGGATGCACCTAATCCACCAAATCCATCATCAGCATCAATGAGAACCTAAATTTATAAAAATAAATGTTGAGTAAATATAAAGTAGTTTTTAATATTATTAAAAAAATTTTACCTGGAAACCTTGCATCAAATCACATTCCTCAGTATAAACTCTTATTCTCTCTACAAAGTCTTCTGAAAATTTTTTAGTTTTCCACAAGTTTTGTCCATAGGTAAATATATCAAAAGGTTGACTTGTAGATCCATGCTCATACTCTGTAATAACATTAACAGTTCGTTGATTAAATCGAGGTACCAGGTAATCAACCCATTTATTTGTTTCATTTTCTAAATCAAATTCAGTATCTTCATCATTTTCTTCCTTTTCTAAACTTTTTAAAAAACGAGATTTTTCCACTTTTGGTTCTATAGTAGTTTCCAATTTATTTTCTTCCCATAAAACTTCTGGTTGGTCAGCAATGTTTTCTTCAAAAGCTTCTGACAGATTACCATCTTCTCTTAAATATCCTAGAGTACCTTTTAAGTCTGCAATAAGTAATCTTGGAGTAAAAGTTACTTTCTAAAAAATAACAAATAATTTTTCTAATTTAGCATATCATATATCTACTGATTGGGAAAAAATTTGTTTAAGTAACCAAAAATAAAATTAATTACCCTTTGGAATTCTCCTTCTCTGTATAAAACATCAGGATTTATTTCTGATGGATTTTCAGGATCATATGAAAAATTTGTTTCCTAGAAATATTATTTTTATTAACAAATAAAATTTAGCAAGAAAATCATTCAGCTATTTAATTCCAGCAATAGAACAATAAAAACAATGTACTGTTGTAAAGTGGTGTTATATAGCTCATAAAAATAAGTGTGTTGTAACAATCAGCACAAAAACAAACCAAGAACGAATCACAAAAAAATAATAAACAGTAAATGGCATGTAATAAATTAAGAATAAGTCAACTATATTATAATAAATATAAATTTACCTGAATATTCCACCAATGTGTACCTACAAAATTAGCATAATGCCCTAATTGAATTGTTAATATTTCTCTGGTAGTCATAATTATTTATTTTCGCTACCGGCGTTCATGCTAAACCTAACCTACAAATATTCTTTTATAATAATTTAGTTTAGTAATCTATATTAAAACGCATTTGTATGAAAAAAATATTCATAAATATTGACAGAATATCATTGATCTTGGGAAATTAATTAAAAACGACTTTAAATTACTTATGTAATTCGCTAAAACCAGATAAGTACAACTCAATGATCGATGTATACTAAACAAATACACGATGACAGCGATAACACGATACTTAGTTGCCGATAGCACGTGTAAAACTTTTTTAAAGAACGACGTATGGCATGTGCGCTTTGTCCTATGGATCTACTACGAGATTGGTTGAAAGTACAGCCTATACCGACAGTTCGTCGGTCTAACAGAAAACTGTACATTTTGCCATTTAAACAAGACTTCATCGTTTTTAAACCGCGTATCAATAGTATTATTGTTTTATTTAAATCTTTCATATATTTTTCATTATGATTCACAAATCTGCTTGTATTCAGTAAAAATTTAACTCAATTAGATAAAGAATAATGAATTCATGCGTGAAAAATGAATTTAAAATATAGGTATTTTAGAACATTTTCATAAAAACATTGATCGATTTTAAAAATATTTATTTTATTAAACAGGCACTTTTGTAATAGTAGCAGAAAAATCACGAATATATAAATATAAAAAAATAATAATTCCAATCAGTTTCTTCTCTCTTGTGTGTCATTCATATATACATAACTGTAATTAAACTAATGGTAAGCTTAAGTAACTTAAGTAACTTAAGTCTATCATTGCCAGTTTTTATTTTAATATAATACCTAGGAATCTCTTTTTGTGATGTGTTATGTACATTTTAATTTGTTTTTGCTAAGCAAGCATCCAAGTGGTCATTCATTAATGATTGTTCAACCAATTCCATGCAAACTGGACAAGGATAACTATTTAACTTTTGTTTTTTATCAGTCTCTGTTTCTTTAATTATGTCATTACTACTGTCATTATCGTCGTCATCAAATACAGAAGCAACACAGTCTTCCAGATGGTCATTTAATGTCATGCCAGGATCTAAAGGTTGATCACAAATTAGACAGAAATGAGGAGAGTCATGTAAATTCACAGAGCTGTTACTAGAGTCATGAACTGAGACTACATCATCCTCTTTTTCATTGAAATCATTTTGTAAGCAATTATCTAAATGCTCATTGAAATTTTCTGGTAATATTTTTTTTGCGCACAATGGACATTCCACTTGACTTGTACTTGCAGTATTGTCAGTTTTAAATATCTTATTAGGTGTCGAAACATTATCTTCACCTTTCCTTTTTTTATTTGAATTATCTAAAGTGTTCTGTGACTGTTCTGTATCTTGTAAACAAATATCTAAGTGCTCATTAATTTTATTTTCTTCAGTAGTTTTACCACAATTAGGACAATTTACAGTTGGAACTGTAATGTCTTGTACAATACTTGTACTAGAATTTGCCTTTGGTGTTTTAAATAAGTTACTATTTCTTGGATTAATTTGACCTGAAGATTTACTTTTTTGAGAAACATTAGTGGCTGTGTTAGAAAATTTATCCAGTAAATTACTTCTTCCTGTTCCAGAACCTCCTAATGTACCAGAAAATGATAAAATTGGAGCAGCATTTTTTGAAGAATTATTTGTAGAATTTTTATCATTAAACTTTGAATTGTTGCTACCACTAGAGGTACCATTTGGGCCACCTGTGCCCCATCCATGAACATTATTAGTACTGTTACCAAGCTTTTTCAGATCAGTTTGAATGTTTGTAACAGAATTACTCTTAGTATTATTAAATCCTGTGACATTTGTTTGACTAGATGTTTTTCCAGGTATATTTTTTCCAAGGACATTGTTAGTATTTTTATTGTTGTTTTTGTTTGTAATTTGTGACTGATTTAGTTTCTTGGGTATTGGTTTACTTTGACCATCTTTAGTATTACTTCCAGTTTTGTTTACCCAGTTAAGAATACTATTCTTTTCTGGTGTTTTTGGAATTGTGCTTGTATTTTTACTTGTACTTGCCCGACCTTTAGTATCATTCTTTTTTTTGCGAGCTTCAGGCTTCTCTGGTTCTTTTATTTTAATGAATTGACCTCCACAATTTGCTTTATGCTCAGCCCACCAAAAATCAGATGGACCAGGAGCACGATTCATAGCTCTTCTAACAGTGCCAAAGTATGGTGCTCTTTTTTGACAAGGTCCATTACATCTCCACCAATGTTGTTGGTATAATCTAACTTCATCATGAAAACTATGGTAAATCTAAAAATAAATTAAGTTTAATATCACTAAAACAAAATTAAATAAAAAAAAAAAAACAAAGAGGAATAAAAAAAGAAGTATATTACAGTTATGTTTGTCCCTGCTTCATTGTTTATTCTTTTCATGTGACTTTGAAAAACTGGTCCATGACCATCCCTATCTCTATTATCATTGGTTAGAAATAAGTAAGCATGTATCATTTCATGCTAAAATTTAAAAAAATATATTGTACAAACAAGTATAAAAATATAGAATAAAAAATAAATCATAATAATAATAAGTATACCAAAAGTGTTTCAATCAAATCTTTTCTAGGCCTCAACTTCAGTAAGGGATTACTTAATGAAATTATACATTCTCTATTTCTTGGATGAAATGTACATACACCTGCACAACTGTTAAATCACAAAAGAAATGTATGAGTATTTGATAGTTAAAATAACTGTAAATACTTTGTAGAAAAAAACTCTTACGAAGTCATCCTTGGACTCCACTTTACTTGTACAGGTAACAAAACATTCCAAAAAAATTTCTCATTGAACTGAATAAACAAAGTATGAACATTTGGAGTTGGGTCAATATATTCAAGTGTTTGATCAACTAAAGTTCGAGGACGATAATTTTCTTTTTCTTTCTGCAAATATATTAAGAAACAAATGATCACATTTATATTGAGAAAAATTAGTATTTAATCACTACTACTATTACTTTAATCACTAAGGTAATTATTTAATCTCTTCGAAACTAACCTCTTTTGGAAAAACAGCATTTTCCGTTATACCGATGCAGTTTAACTGGTTATGAACCGAACGTGCCACTTTTTCATCGTATTTTATTAAACTCATTTTTTATGCTTTTAAATATGTTACTTGTGCACTTAAATTTTAGGTATACGTCACAAAAACTCGTATTTCATGTTTAGTGATAAACTGATGATGACAACTACCCGAGCTGTCATACGGAATTATTATAATCAATGTAAACAGAATTTTTTTGTGTTGAGTACTTAATTTTACCCACGTGATTTCTAACATCCAATGAAATTTTACTTTCATTCAATTGGCTCGAAGGCAATTTCGATTCAGTTCCAACATTCCGATTATACTGACTAGAAATTCGTCCAAACTAGCAAACAAACGGGACAGAGCGTAGGCCCTGTAGGCCTGTACAGGGTACGGTCAGGATTGGCCTAACTTGCATCGACTTACCCGCCTGGAAATCGGAATCCAACATTTGACTTAGAAAAAAATTCTCCTCCTATTATATATAAGCAAGCCTAAATTTGATGTACCTAGATATATTTGCATTTTTGTAAATTCTGCATTAAAATCAATGTTTATAAATCTAGTTACGACGGTGATTATCACTATTATTGTTAGTGATAAAAAAGATTTTGAATTATTTTTTGTTTTTTTTTATTTATTATTTTATTTCAAAGTTTTTTTTAACAAAAAACAAAATTTATATTTACAATAAGTTTTAAAAGGGATAATTTTGAATAATTTTAAAATAAAATAATATTTTAATTTATTTTTAACATATAATTTAGGTATTTTTCTGCAGTGAATAATAATAATAATGTACATACTTACCAATCATTCTAAAAACTTACAAGATGTTACAACGCCAACATAAGAAATAAGTTTTTCAAACAAAATAATTCTTAATTCATTAATCAACAATTAAAAAATCAAAGGAAATAGTTTTTTTAAATTTTATTAAAATATATATATCTTAGTTTTTTTTTTAATCAAAGTCTCTGCACATACTAGCGTCATATGGTATGATCAATGATGTATTTATCGAAATATTTCAGCGTGTTCTCCATATCGGTATAACCTGACAATTTACAAGCTTCCTCGAGCGGAAGCCATTTGAAGTCTTGATGCTCGTGGGACATCGTGACGTCTTTCGACTTATTAATAAGTTCAGCTAGCCAGTATATCACCGTCTTCGGCTTATTATTCACTGGGTAGTGCAATTCCTGCTTGGCACTGTCAAATATCTTTAAATCATCTTTGGAGTAACCAGCCTCCTCTTGTGTCTCACGGATAGCCGTTTCCATGTCAGATTCACCGGGATCGACGTGTCCTTTTTATTTATAAATGAAAAATCAAAATTATTTGCCAAAAAATAAGCGTTAATTTTAAACGTTCTCTCGTAAAATATATCGTGTTTTAAGGTTTGTTTATATACCTTTCGGAGGAGTCCAATGATGTTGTCCATAGGACGTTTGCATCAACAAGTATTCAATGTTACCCTGGAGTCGACGAAAAATAATGAAACCGCAAGCTCGTCGTGGTGACATGGTTGCTGATTTTTTAATATATTAATTTCAATTTTATCAAATCGTGTTTATGACTTCATAACAACATACCGCTTAGCAGCTATGACTGTTAAGGTGAGGTTAGTATAGAAACCACTTGCGGACTTGCGCCGACTCCGAAAATCAAAGGGTGGGAGAAATACTGTGCATTATCTATATATGTCTTATCGGCAGCTCTGTGTACTTTTGATATGCATTTCAGTTATTTAATGTGATTTAATTATAGTCTAAAGAACCTTGGCAAATAAAAATCAATATATCAACTAAGAATCGAATATTTTATAAATAGAAAAATAAAAATTGTCATATTAGAAATGGAAAATAGTTAAAAAGTTGATGTTACTGTAAAAACACCTAATAAAGTACTGAGAAAAATAACATAATTATTTACGGAAAATAACGTGAGAATTTCAAATAAGATAAATTCAAAGAAAAACAACGTAATCTTATCTTCTTTTCACTTTATCCCTGGTGTACCTTGTGTATTCCTGTATATAATTGTGTACTTAAAAAGAAAGGCATGCATTTTATGGCAAGTTCGAGGTAACTTATAACTGTAAAGATGGCAGTTAGGAAACAATACGTGTTACCATTTTATTATAAACGATTTTTCTACATTTTGGCTAAGAGATACCGATCACCAGAAAACACTTGGCAAAGCTTTTTTTTATATACCTATCTACAAACAAAAGTGTTGAGTGTTTTTCTTTTTATATGTAATAGAAATATTCATGTGTTCTTGCGAACGGTTGTACGGGCAACGGGTTTCTTTCCTTTTTTTTTACTTTAGAAATGTTAAAAGTGAAAATTAAAAAAATAAAAGCTTATTTCGACTTGAATCGAGGCTAGAGGAAGAAATGTCGTTAATGTTGTCCGTCCAGCCGTATGACCACTAAGTCTTCATGTGAAATTAACGAGTGTGTGTTTCTTAACTAATGAAATTCCTTGGATGTGAACTATTCCATTTATTTATACAATATTTTTGTCCAAGCAGATCATCCAAGGCTGAGTCATGTGATTTTTTTTTCATCGTTTTCAGATAACAATATAATAATTTTTACCTACGTAGTGTTAAGGGTTCTGTACCATTTATATTACTAGGGATCTTACTGATTAACCGCTAATAATATTCACTACTACAGCGACAATTTACAGAGACAGTCGCGCATAACGCTTGAATATTGTACTTGATGCACTGCACTGTTTACATGATGAATGAACCAAAGTGATCTTTGCATAATGACTTTCTACCAAATTGCTTTACAATTTCTTTTTTTTTCTATATTAACTTGCATTATTAACAAGAGAATTGAAGTGTTAACGTGATTTACTCGATATTTTATTTTACATTGTTGTTTCTTTTTACTTAGTCTTGGATTGTAAATAATTTGATTGCAAAAAGAATCGTGTGTACATATATATATAACGCCTGTCTTAAATTTCTTGTTTCTTACACACATTAAGAGAACAAGTCCCAGTGCCTTTGACGTACACACATTGTTTTTTTTTTCAAGAATTTAATTTGTTATTATTGTAAATATCGTTTATCCAATTAACGAATTACACAGATTGCTGATCTCGATACTTATTTGCTATCAGTCATTTATCGATTTACAGCACTGCATTTTACAATGTTGTACGTTTCATTTATTTTCATTCGTCTTGAATTACATGGAATTGATCGTTCATAGCAAGTATTAGAAATATGAAAAATCAATCTTGTACAGCGTGTAAATAAATTAGTCTCGCTAACAGTAACAAAGTTAATTAATTTTAGGCGATTACTTTGATGTTTGATGAAGCTCGCCGCGGGTGTCGTCTTACGTACTTAGTTTTTCATTTACTTTACTTTTAACATGAGGATGATTTCATTTAATCTAGTACCTTTATTCAATTAATATATTTACACTCTATCTGCGATTTGCCTTATAACACCACTACACGTCTTTTTTTTTTGTTCGATCAGCCGCACTTTACACTCAATCGCAGATGAATAAAGAGTACAATATAGCCGATTGTGTAATACCTAAATTTATTGTTAAATCTTTTGTAGAAACAGCAGATCTTGGTGGCAATTGTTCAGGTTTTTTTTTCAAGTGCGTTTCGCTCTCTTTCGCTCGGTTGCACACATACACATTCATATAGTCACATATGCATACATATACACGCGCACACATACGTAAATTGTTCGACTCGATATTCGATCGAAATCTCTACATTTTACTGTTAAATCTCTTCCCTCCTAGCGTTATCATAATACATCGCCTTTGACTTGTGTTCAGTTATAATTATATTATAATAATAATAATGCAATAATAATAACTATTATTATCATCAATAAATTGTCCATTGTGTATAATGCTGTGTAACTGCGAACTTGTAGTGTACATAAAAAAGTAAAGCATCATAAAAATGATCAAAAAGTTGATTATTAAACGATCCCATTTAATTTTACTTATAACAAATTATCAAATCATTGTTTCGATTAAAACTTGGGCGTTTAATGTCGACAACGATGCAGTATTTTATACAATATTTATTATTTTGCTGAATATTGAATATTTCAAGCAATGTAAAATAACACGTGAAAAATGTTTCACATACTCACAGCTCAATAATTTATAAGTTATTTTTAAAGTTCATCTTGGTGTTCATTTTAAAATATTTTTACACTCGTCGAATTCTTCAATGCTCAGTAAAATAACGAATATCACGAGCTTTATTCATTTCGATATCAATAAATAGAAACAAATTGTGTCATACGTATCAAGTATTTAACAATCTGTTATAACTAAAATTACACAGAAGCGGCTTGCTGCTTTTTCGTATGCAGCTCTTATTTAATACATCCATATAGCGCAGCTTTTTTTTGTTTATCCACCACGTTTAAATGAAGATGTAACTTTCTCCAAGTAATAGAAATGTCCTTTTTTTTTTACTTAGTTTTACTTTTACAATCTCTTTATCATCTTCAAAGAGTCCAATCATACTGTTTGCACGCATAGCCCTACCCGTAAACTAGTCATCGTGTCAACAAATTCCTTCGCAATAAAAAGGAGTCTGGATAATATAGTCGTTGCCTTATCATCTTTTTCTCGATATTCTTTTACATTGATACAATAATCATCTTTCTTTTCTTTTTTTTTTTAATTTACAATAATTAATTATGTGCAGTGAAAATACTACAACGTCGTGCACGACTACATCATCGAGATCCATTGTGCCAAGTAAAAATAATACTGTTACTAATAATGATTTTCTTTCGTTTCCTTTTTTTTACACTGAATTGCCTCGCTCGCGATAACAGGGACTGAGTGTGAACACCGCATCCTCAAACAAGTTTTATCCGCCTATTCTTCAATTTCGCGCTTTCTGACTATCGTCGAATCGTTTTCCTCTAATGATAATTGACACATTGACATTGACATATTACAGATAGCCGAAAATTCATAACAAAGTGCGAAAACGAAATATTTAAAAAAAAAAAATTTAATTATACTACTCCAGTGATCACGGATACTCAGTCCCCTTTTCCTTCTACATAAGAAGTCGTGTTAAGTAAGTGCACATTCGAAATAACAAAAGCAGAAAGCGCATTATTTTCGTGAAATAAACGTGTTTCCAAATATACGAGGACCAAATTTCACATATTAACGTCATATTCCTTTCTTCCTAAATCTCACTCTCATCTTCCTATAACTTTCTCTTTCTCTCACTCGTTCTCACTTCTTTGCACATTCTACCTATTCAGTCAGCCGACTCGCACGCCATGGTCGGAACAATTTTCCTCATCGACGCGACTTCTCTTACGTTCGCTTCTTTAAGTATCGGTCACAGTTATCCGTATACGTCTGACAAAGAGGCGGCTAAAAGAATAAAAGAGAAAAGGGAGGGAAGAGGAGATGTATGTATGTGCGCGTTCTCCGTAAAGATACAGGGGGAGAGGGAAAGAAAACGCGACGATAGGAAAATTATTCGGATCTCAGCTGCTTTCTTTCTTTTTCTCCTTCTTTTTTTTTTTTAACACTTTGCACTGCTCCATTTGGCACTCGGGAGTATTTCAATACGTATTCATATCAGCTCAGCCACGGATCACAGGATTTTCAACAGGCTCGTCTCTGCCCATCGTCGTCGTGTCAAGGACAAAAAAAGACAACAACATCATCATCATCATCATCTATCTCCATAACTCTTCGAGCACATATGCCAACCATACGACGCACATTCTCTCCCTTTCTCTCTCTCTCTCTCTCTCACTCTTTCTCTGCTCCTCGCAAGCACACATCCATTCACCCTGCACGCATGTCTCCGTCCGCTCACATCTATCTCTTTCTCACACTCTCTCGCTCTCACCCTCCCTCTCTCATAACACTCGGTCCCTCGCTCACGCTGCATCGGAGCTAGTCGTTAGACGAAAATCTCCTGGTCGGAATCCGAGCCGGCGGAGCGAGGATGAGAAGGAGCTGGAGGTGCCGGAGGAGGAGGCGATTCAGAAGAGCAGCGGTCGGATTGTTCGTCCACGTCTGTATTGTTATCGTCGTCGTCATCGTCGTCGTCGTCGTCGGTAGTACTACTGTCAATGTCTGCGTCGTCTTCGTTCCAAAAGAAGTAAAAGTAAAGCTCCTCGGCACTGCGGCCGGCGGCGGCGGGCACTCTGTGCCAGCGGTTCTCATTCGGTTGCTGCTGCTGCTGTTGTCGCTCATCATCATCATCATCGTCATCCCTTGCCTTGGCTGGCTTGCCTAATAATAATGCTGCTGCTGCTGCTGCTGCTGTCGAGGCGGGTTATGGATTGGTGGTGCGAGGAGCGGCTAGCGCGCCTGCGGCCGCCGGCAGTCACAGCTTGAGCTCGTTCGCGATTTTGCTGGCAATGTTCTTGAAGCCGATCGAGGTGCCGCTGATGCGCTTGAAGCGAACGCCGTTCAGCGAGAGCCGGGGTAGCTTGCACACCTCGATCTCCCATTGGACTTGGCTGTCCGTCGCGGGATCGCCGTGCGCGCACAGTAACAGGAAGCGCTCGGGCTGCTCGTACTGGCACTCGTTTGCGTCGAGTACCTGGAAAAATACGTAGAAACGGTCTTTTGTATTGTTTTGTCGTTTTGCGTTGAAGGGAAAAAGTTTGTAATAATCAAAAAGGAAATATTCCTGTATATCCGACAATGTTTTTGTGCCAATAGTTTGGATTTTTCAACAAGTAATGATAATTATGATAGAGTTTTAGGTTCGGATATTATAAGAATATTTCCAAATTATATTTTTGTTTGTAAAAAATATATTAAGTTTATTAAAATAGTTATACAACATTATTATTTATGCTGAAATGCAAATAATTATTTCAACAATTGTATAAATATGTTTAAAAATTATTTTTGGCTCAAGTTATAAACCATCCACCATAATAAGCATATTGTTAGTGGCATATTTATATATAAATTCGTATTAAAAATATAACATATTTTACATAGTTTACGACAATGATGAAAAATATTATTGAACTGAAGCGATATTGCTTTATTAATGTGTCACGTTAATTTAACAACTTTTAATTATCATATCAATTCGTTTTCAACGTTCTCACGGTTTGTACTGAAAAAACAATAATGTATAATAATAATAATGTTCTACAGTTTTAGGGAAATAAGAAATAAATTTGATATTTAAATTTGAATATAATAGCTAAATAATAAAGAATAAGAAAAAATCCAGATAATTTTACCTTTCGTATTTCTGACATGATTTCTAATGGATCTCTACTGCTGGTTGTCTTCATGCTCCACGTGAAACGTAGGCTGCGTGGTTTCACTTGTTCGTCGTTAGTAGTCGCACCACTGTAACAAAATATATTATTTGCACTGAAGGATTTTCACTTTGCAAACTAGTTGCCTTGTTGATTTTACTTGCCGACTCTTGATAATTTTCGTTAAGAAATTTATCGTTATAATAATATATGCTTCTCTATTACCGGAGTCCATTAACAGGCTATGATAGCGTCATTCTTTGTATCGCCGAGAGACGATACAATTTTCACATGCAAATTATTTTTTTTTATCAGCAAATTGAGCAAAGGCATTCCGTTTTTAAAAAAAAAAATGGTACATAGAACATTGAAAGTCCTTATTGACGATCGTCTCAATTATTTATATCGTTATACACGGGTAACATCAAGATCAGTTTTAAATTACTATCGATCAATTTTCAATCGTCATGCTCTAGTTAATAAATAATGTAAGATTATAAATAGCTATAGAGTGACATTAATACGATAAATACAAGTAGCAAAGTTTTAAACAAATATATATATATAACAAACACGTTTAAATTTATTCTTTTTCACTTTTACTATGTACATATATATAAACAAAATTTTATTTTATTTTACATTCCGTCAAAATTTTATACGTAAATATCGAAGTTATCGTCTAATTCATTGAAAGAAAGATACATGAAATTAGGGTTAAAAGTTATCGAACTCCAATAAGCGAAAAACTTAAAAAGACGAAAATAATGAAAAATAAAGTAATTAAATAAAGTGAGAATGTGAAGAAATGGATTGTGGTATAATGGTATGCAAGAACGTACCTCACTACTGGGTGCTTTGGGGATACGGATGGGTCCATGGGGCTGAAATAACAAAACAAAGGCATTTGCTAACAAACACTAGAATTCTGAAATAATCGGTTCGGGGCGCGCATACACCACCACCAGATTATTCACTTCGTCAATCTGTTGTTTTTTGTGTTTTTTTTTTTTGTTCATTGCTATACAAATGAAATGGTGATATCTTTGCTTTTTGGTTCAACACGTTTTAGCCTTGATTCGAGAGCAGTTCTTCAAGGCACAGTCTTTGTTTTCATTATTTTTTTTTTCTTATTGTTTTCAAACAGGATAAGCGTGTACAAATCAGCGTTAAAAGAAGACTGAAAAAATTTACTATAATTAAATATCTAAATAAATCACTGTCTTAATTGCATTTCGAAAAAATTATGTATTTGGCAAAAAAAAAAAAAAAATAACAAAGACTCATGCAGAAAAAAACGGTAAAATCAATGCTACAGTGTTTTCTTTATATTTTATGTTTAAAGGTATTATGGAAATAAACGGTACTACGTATGCAACATATAGATTCAAAATATTTATTATTACGAAATTATCACTATTATTGCTTCATACGCTTTTAAAACAATAAACTTTTTTCATGGTTGGCAAACCGTTTGCTGCGCTTTGCTCTACCGAATTGATTACAATGTAATAATAATAATAATCATAATCATAGTAATAATAGTAATAATATTAATCAAATAATACAATATAATAATAGTAAAAATTATAATAAGTAGCAATAATAATAATAGTATTAGTAGATAGTAATATATCGTAATCGCAAGTAAAACAATATCGGAAGAGTAATTATATGACAATGTTTTCAATATTTATAATAATAAAAATTAATATTAATCATTGTTACTTTTACCTATTAGGATCATTGGATTGATGAAATCCTAATGTATGTATAATCGACTAGTCGAAATTAAAAAGATGTGAATTTGGACGGAAGTAGAGCTGAATTGCAGCAAACAGTTGCTATATATGTTACAATTAAGATTTTTCCTTTATGCACAATTATATATTTTAATAATTAATGTCTCTATTCAATAAAACTTCTAAAATTATCTAATATTGATTCCTTTAAGAGGAATTTCTATAACTCTCGTTCACCATGACGCATACAAGGTTCTGGATAATCACACTTTATATTTATCATTAATCTTAATGTCCATTTTGAATGATTTTACTAATAATGATTCGATGTATAATCATAATGAAAAAATGCAATGATGGTTTATGAAAAACTTTCTAAATCTTACAGATTAGCGCGAGCTTACACCCAAGTCACATTATTATTATTATTATTTTGTGAGAACACATTGTACAGTAATAGCGAATTTCATTTATTCCGTTGACGTTATAGCTTCCTTATGTCTTTTTATTTTAATCAGGGTAGGCATTTTCGTTATCGACACAAACAGTCTGTCGAACAAAAATAAAAGCATTTATCAAAAAGCCAAAAATATTGCACAGAGATATTTGTTCGCTTAACTCGACAAGGTATTGTTATCTCAATAACTGAAATCAATTTAGAATTTACTATTTAAAAATCCTACCGCAGTGCCGTGAATGATAATGCAATTTTCTTTACACATTTCTTTCAAGAACTTTTACTTTTAGTAAATGGTAGCAAAATAATATTTATGTTACTATTTTTATTATTACAACTACTATTATGAAGAAAGACAATAAAATATAACTAGAAGGTATACGTACATCTTACTTACAATTACAGCAATAGCAAATGCATACTTCATCATTTAAATAGAATACATATTATACATGCAGCTTACACTGAGTAAGCTATCTTTTCTTCTACACACTTCGTACGTCTCGCTGTTTTTCGAGTTAAACGAACATTTTCAGTTAAAAAGGTACATTATTAGTGCAAGGACACGTTTTTCTTTGAATGCATTTCTCTCGAATTGAAAAAGAATGAAAAAACGTTCAATTTTTATTGCCATTATTTGACTAGTAGCCAACCTGTTCAACCAGAATATTTTGCTTTTGAGAATTACAATATTTTCGTCAAATTATTCAATTGAATAATATTTTTAATATTACAAATTTGATTTGCTAAAGAATAAAAAAACTATTAAATTCGATTAACCTTTACATTTTCTTATATTTAACTTAATCATCACATGCTTTCAATGATTGTAGAAAAATGTATTTTACACGGTTAATTACAATATTTTTCAAATTTAGATTTCGTCAAAATGTTCGCTTAAATTTTTATATTTCTTAGGTTTTCATGAACCTGACTCCGTATTTATTATCAAGGTGTCTCTTGAGCAGGTTACAATACATTTCACGAGTAAATGTAATTGAAAGTCATCATTAGAATTATCATATAATTTAACATTTTCTTTTTCACTTTTGTAATTGCATAGTTAACGCTCGACCTTCATGACGAGCGATAATAAATCATACTTTCTATTTATATTTACAAAAATACATACTCTGCATCAATAACATTTCATTCGTTACAACGTGAATTTCTAGCGCATCACTTATGTAATTTTGTGCAGCAGCTATTGGAAAAATGCAAATGTACAAACAAAATATAAATGCTACGGTATTCAAGAAAAAAACCGTTACGAGTTACAAATGTATTACAAATTTAAGGCGAGTAAAGTAAGGCGCACTCAGAAGCTTCGGAAAGAAATCCACGGAAAGAAGTCTAATGCGTAGTCAAACTTCCTTCCCTTTTTTTCTCTTATATAAAAAACACAACTGCCGCAATGCGCTGTATCGTAAAAATTAAGCGATGGCGTGAAAAAAAAAAGAAAAACAAAGAAGGAAAAAAAAATCTATTCAAATAAAAAATAGAAGCGTAGGACCGAACGTACATTTATTTACATACGTCTCCCTTATTTATACGTATATACGCAATAAAATTTGTCACATTTAGCTGCATATTTGACACAAAAAGCTGGATATATATTTAGTGGCATCCAGCGCAAAAAGTTTACTAATGATTATACTACAAACAAACGTTCCACTACAACGTAACTCTGGAAAAAAATTATTGCTCCTCTTCACGATATATAGCTTTCGGTAGTTGTGCATTGAAATGAAATAAAAAAAAAAAAGTAATCGAACGAAAAAAAATTAGCGTTTTCGTAGTAAACGGTCACGTGGCCTCGAAGATCTATCTTTTAAATGTTTAAATCAGAGGTTTATCATTACGTCTGACAGTACGAGTCGCTCATTATTTTCATATTTCTTTCTCTCTCTCTCTATATATATATATATTTCTATAAATCGTTGAACTAACAAGAATTAGATATAGATCATCATATACTGTGCGGCCGCTTGCGTTAAAATGCCTTATTTAACAAATTCGTTCGCGCGCTCATATATATATATGTTTATCGGCAACACACGGAAAAGAAAGATCGCTGCACGCCGAAGCTCTGCACACATCAATCAGGCAATTCGTCGAGGTAAATATTTGCTTTTTCATCAGCTGCCCAGAGAGAGATAAAAACGTTCGATCTAGCGCTTCTGAGGCTATGTGCGTGTGTATGTATATATGTATGTGGGTCTCATTTCTACACGTGTCTCTGTGAATTTGCGTGAGAAGCGCTTTTTCTCTTTTTTTCTCTCTCTCTTTCTTTCTCTCTTTTATTCTCCCTCTTTCTCTCGTGTTTTGCTTTTTATAAAAGGATATCGCAGAGACAGCGCCGGGCTTTGTTATTATTCGAGAGCGATAGTCGGCTTGTGAGTGTGTGGTGCTTGTCCTCGTTTCACCATTATATATCGGCGAATCAAGTGCAAGAGATTCGTCACTTACTTGGAAAACCTGTCAATACACGATAATCATATGATTTGCATTTTTCTGTCTCAAGAGTTTTACTAACGATTGTTTATAATTTTTTTTTTTTTAGTTTTATTTTATTATATGATTTTTTAATTTAAAATTCTATAGTTAAAAATGCAATGTTCATTCGGCCATCGTAAACACGCTCGATCGTATTTGCGATTTTTGAATGTTCCAATGCTTTACACGTATTTCTTTTTTTTCATACATCCGAAAAAAAGTTAAGCGCCCGGAGAGAGTTTGTAAGCTTTAAAACTTGAAGGCACCAACTGATTGTATTACTTTACTTGCAGCTTATAAATGTCATGAATAAATGCTACTTACGACGCTACTTTTACATTTTTTTTTTTCAAATAAAATATGCTTTCATTAACTTTTCTTCGGATTATTCATTTTTTTTTGGTCCATTATTTAATTTGCCAATAAAACGCCATAGCTTAATACATTCTGTTAAACGCTTTAAGTAGTAACGTTTCTTCCTTAATCAGAAATTTATAAGTCTTACATAGTCGAATATCTAATTTTTGCAATACTGTAATTCTCGAATGCAACGTTTTTATTTGCAAAATAAATAATTTTCATGCACGTGTTTTACTTTACAATTATGAACGAATTATATT
Organism: Torymus tubicola; assembly: GCA_035583055.1. NCBI lineage: Eukaryota > Metazoa > Arthropoda > Insecta > Hymenoptera > Torymidae > Torymus > Torymus tubicola. The sequence continues at coordinate 6,811,070 of JAWWEQ010000027.1, read as the reverse complement.
ATATTATTCATCTCCAAATTATTCAATTTCGTTTAATTGCAACAATTTTTCATCCGGTTATTCGGTCATTGTCGTTAAAGACACACGTTCCTGGCAACTATGTTATATATCAACGCACTCGTATCGCACAGTGATAATTTGATTCGCAACTTTGAAAACGCAGACAAATGTGATAATTAAAAAAAAAAATAATGGGAAAAAAAACCAAAGAAACAGATGCCAAAGATTAAGAAAAAGAACGTCAGATATAAAAGTCCTAATTCTATATATTCAGGCAATAAAGGTTGAACGTCCAAAAAAAGCTTATTATTTCAAAAATCGTTAAAAAAAAAGGTCAATGCTGAAACGCACTACTTTTTGTTTAATAGGAGTTATAATAGCATATAATACTACTACTGTGCTATTTAGTCGACGTGAAAAAATGTACAAAAAATACACATTTGCATTCAGTTTAGTTTTCTCAATTAAGAAAAAAAAAAGAGGAAAAAAATCAACAGTGCGCTTGGCGAAATATACCGTCTGAATATATATATATTTATATATATATATACTTTTTTTTTAATAATAATAGCGTGAAACGCGACCGTTTCACCTCTCTTTTCTCTGCCGGTTATTGTAGGGAGAAAAGGCACACGAGTCACATGTATAGAAATCTATCTCTTTCTTTCACTCTCTTTTTTTTTAACGAAGCAAGGGAAGACGCTGCATAATCAAAGGAGAACAATCCCAGAGATCGCTGAGGTAACCTTGCTTCTCTATCTATATCTCTTCCTCTCGCACACGTGCATCTTTCTCTCGCCACTCCCGCACTCAGTCAGCATTCTCACGATCCACCTAACGTTATATCTGTCTATATTATCTATGCAATTCAATATTTATATTTATATATATAATATATATAATATATCTCTCTAGCTATTAGTTTTATATCACTGTTACAGCAACAGTCTCTTTTTGCTTCTCCTCCTCCTCCTCGTCGTGCTACTAGCTTTCACCACAGAATAACGGAGACAAGTTCGCTTTTTTGCGCATCTACATTACGCACAGTCGTTATGTATGCTTATATATATATATAACTGACACTCGCGGCGTATAATATTTCAAACAGTGTGTATGTATGTGCACCACGCAATTTTCGCAACCGCCAACGTGTCCAACGTTTCATTATTTTGTTTTTCTATATTATTTTTATTTTTTTTTTCGTCGGTCGGTCATCCAGTACGAGGCCGTGTGGGTTTTTCGTGAGATAGTCTTCGAGAGCTGTCGAAGCGCAGCCTAGTTAATTGCCTTTACGTCCTGCAGCATAAATCGAATAACCGATATAGTTTGTGTGTATTCTTTTTTTATCATTTCAAATAGGGAAAGATGACTTGTGAACTCGCAACGATGCACCAATGGCTATGATAGCTTTTTTTTTCTATTATTTTTAAACAATTTTACGTTACTTTATAATGTCTCATTTTTTTAGACTCATAATTATGTCATTGTCTGATAATTACGTTAAGAAAAGATTGACCGAGATGATTGTACAGTGACCATATCATGAAAGACAGCAGCGTTAACAACTACATAGATCGACTCTCGTTATTCTGTGGCCTCTCAAAGACTAGTCCACATTATTTTTTTTTTTTTTTTTTTTTTTTTTTTTTTTTTTTAATCAATCTCTTTCTCTTTCTCTATCATCCCCTCGCAATGTATCATTCTCCTTGTTATTTTCGCTCTTCCTTCCCTTACTCGAAAACACGTTCGTATCAACCAGCACAGTGAATGCCATATGCCATGATTCAATCAATGCATTACAAATTACATCAGTATGTTCAAATAAAAAAAAAAAATAGACAAATTGGTAAAATGATACCTCGCTACATTCAATTCTAGCAGGGATGCACAATGAGTATGCGAGGAGGCCTTTACTTGCGTCTTTTATAAAAAATATATGCATATATACTTTTTTTTTTGTAATAAAAAAAAATTTATATTCATAAAAGGATTTGACAAACAAAAAAGCTATTATGAGACCATGATTTGGAAAGTTTTACAACTACAAATTTACAAGTTGTAAATTGCTGGACAACATTGTTATACAAGTGTAATATTTGCAAAGGGACACTGTTCAAGCACATATGGGACGAGTAGAGAAACAGGCAGACAAAGTATATATATATATATATAACGAAACGCGAATCAATGTATTCCAGTAAAAGGCTTTGAAAGAACAGAAGCAGTTGTAACAATCACAATACATCTATAACCGTATATATATATATATATAATAACTAATGAAACTATATAGACACATTCTTTTGTCGTGTGAACAAATAAGCATATTTCGTACATTGGCTTTCATCGATAATGGTCGCTGCTGGCTCATCGAGTCATTATATAATTTTATCATTTTATCTTCATCTTTATTTTATCTTTATTTTTTATTTTTATTTTAGGCGAAAAGTAATGCCGTACGCTTCTCACAGAAATAAATACCCATGTGTTGTGTCTTTAGCAAGGATTATCTTTAATGTTTTTATTTCTGTTTTATTTTGTTTTTTTTTTTTTTTTGTTAAAGTTACATAGTCATTGTGCATCCTTGAAAGAACGAAAGGAAATTTATACGTTTAGCATGCAAATAACAATGCAATAAAGAGAAATTGAACGGGCTATTATAATGCTGACAACAAATCATTAATCTATGAGCAATATATACATGTATATCTGCGTTATAATACGTCGAGTGACGACGACGAGACACTCTCGACCCCTCAAGTCCGTATTTCTATTTCTCCTTTATTTTTCGAAAAAAAAAGGAAAAGGTTGAAACAAAACGCACATATCTGGTACCTCGAAATCTCCAAAAGAGAATCGTGTATAAAAAGCTCGCTTCGTAAGCGTACAAGTGTCTATGTGAATGTATATGTGTGTACCATATTTACGCAAAGTCTTACGTTCGAGTAAAGCGTTTTACCAGCGTACGGACTTGCGGGGTTAAGGAGCGCCAAGCCCGGCTTCGAAACCAGGTCAGTGGCAAGACGTCGTAGCCGAGCTTTCGCCCATCGCGTCGTCCCTCGCTCGAGAGAGCACACGCGCATATATATATAGAGAGAGAAATTCTGCTCTTAGTATATGTATATGTGTGTGTGTGTGTGAGTATAAATATATGTGTGAATATGGTCGAGCGAAAAAAAAAAGAGTCACGGTGCTCTATATATGTACACGCAAGTTATTCTGCATATATATACGCAAGCGGAAGGAAGTTGAATGAAGAAAAAAAATAATTAGGTAAAGAGACTTTTAACTGACGTTGACTTTTGCAATGCGACTTCTCTTGTTGCGGCTATTGTTAGAAAAACTCGTATCGTGTACACCTACGCCCGATCGATCGAATGATTTCTTTTCTCTTTTTGTTAATTGACATTAGGAATAAAAAAAATATATAAATAAGAAAAAAAAATAGAAGATTGCTTCATTCATGATGACTCGATTATTTGTAAGTAAGCGTGAGGAACATGTAATTCAATTAATAATATGAACGGTGGTGCTCTGAATATATATAATATTATAATATTTATAAAAAAAAAATAAAATATGTACTCTTTCAAACATGCCGAATATATAAATAAATAACAGACGCATAAACGAAAATGAAAATTTGGAGTGCTAGTGGTGGTGACTTACCGCTTGGAAAACCTTGATGAGAGCTTGGAAAAGAAGGACGGCCTCGCTAACTGGCTTATCGCGTTCGTGTCCTGCGTGTGTGTATGACCCTAAAATGAAATAATGCTCACGTTAAGTTCGTCGAGAAATCGATATCATGCGCTCGTGACGTGCGCGATCTCTCGAAATCGAGAGTACGCAAAGTGCATCATCGTGATAAACGTGCGCTGTTAGCTGATTTCAATTGCAAGTATATTATCGTAGCTTTCGCAGTTTTCATTTCACGTATATACATACACTTTGCTCCTCGATTAATGGTATATATACGAAATATAAAAAAAAAGGAAACAAACCTGAGTATGATTTCTCTGTGCACGATTTTGGCCAGAATGGAAGGTACTGCGGCTTGGGACATTCCTTGGAAATGCTGGCGTCGTGGGCGTTGCCAATCTATTGCTTGGAGTGACACCCAAGCTTTAAAAAAGAAGAAATGGACATTTGTTAGTAAAGCGTTTTTAGCGATTAATCGATAAAAAATCATCTCGTCATTCGAAAAATCAAATATCACTGGTTCAAAATATGTACATATACACGCCTATGTCTTTTTTTAATCTACACTGATGGACAATACAAATTCTATCGATGCAAAGTTTCAGTTATATAGAAAAATAATATACAATTTTGAAGCAGTATAACTACGAAAAAACTGATATTTAGCTTTAATATACGCTTTTAGGGTGCAGTTGGTATTGATTTGATTTCCTGAATATGAAATTTTATTATAAATACACATGTATTCATACTACGTCAATGAATTGGTCTATATATATATACATTCATTACGAAATAAAACAATGACACAATGTCTTAAACGCCAATTAAATTGAATATTTGAGATAGAAAAGTATAATATTGAAGAACACACAAAAATTCATAATACATTTAGATAAACATTTTGAATTTTTAAAACACGGATACACAAAAGATTGTTCATTTGGGAAACTGGAGCAAAAAGAGTTTTTATAATGCTTATCGTATTCAATTGTTAGAGGTGAATTCAAATACAATATGTTTTTGAGCTACAAGATAAACAGACAACTTTGTTTCATTTCAGTTATTTAAATGGTATACCAAGCTTTATATGCTTCCTTAACAATCTACGAAATAAGTTATTTGTATTATGATTATTTACATTTAATGTTTATTGAGGAAAATATAATACTTTTTATTATAACTCATAAATCTCATTGCGCTTTGTTATACTTTTATCAAGTTACTATGTTCCATTACTTATAGGATTCGTAAACGAATAAAATTCAATGTTGTGGGTATAATAATGTAGTAAATTTTTTTTACATGTTATAAACATGCGAAGATACTGAAAATAGCATGCTGCCTATGGTATATAAATAACTATAGTTGAAAGTGTATAGAGGCAAAATTGTTGACAAAGGAAATATCGTAAAAGAAAAAGGATTAATATCTATAATATGAGCGAGCACGTGCATTACTTAAATACAGCAAATGTCACTGATTGGGAACGTATAATGGCCTGTTATGATAATACGAATGAACAAAAGGAAAAAAAAAAGCTTTTACAAGAATATATTTAATATAATATACATGATGAATGACGATGATGATCATGAATGATTTGGTTCGTATACGAAACAAAGACGAGAAACGAATTTGTAAAAGTATATATAATAAACAAAACGATCATGCAGATGAAAATATATTTTCACGATTATTCATATATATGGACAATTGGGATATAATTTACGTATTGGTATATATATATGTGAAGAAGAAGAAGACCAGAAACTGTCCTAGAGGTGCTATGCGACGATATTACGCGCAGAATCGCGTCGAGGTTGTCTCGTTCAAAGATATTCTAATATTACATAAGTATAAAACGCGAAAAACGGTCCGCATAGGATAATCGGCTGATCCACGATCAATGATATCGTGTCAATCATTCGCAAGCGATTTAAAAAAAGAACGTATTTAAGACCTCGAGATAGTTAATGGCCTCGAAGAAATGGAAATCGTAGGGTTAAGGACAAAGGCACGCTGAAAATGCAAGATAAGACTTAACGTGTATACTTTGTCTCTACTTTGTATGCAGCTCGCGATAAAGTAAACCACGGCGAAGGATATTTCAACGATATATACATTGGCGTGTAAATGAAATAAAAATTTTAAAATTTATTTTTCAACACATCACAATTATTCATATAACGAATATATATGTATATATTCGTTCGTTCATATAATCGACTGCTTTAAACAATAACATATACTTTTTGCAAATGCGACATATGTAAAAAAAAAAAAAAAAAAAAAACGCGTCGTCTTGGTTTTGTTTCATTACAGTCACGTCGGAAACGAGAATCAGCAATTGAAATTAGAAAAGGCTTTATTGATTCATCGTCGCTCAGAGCTCGATGAGGTGAAAAATGCAATCGCGATTTGTTTTGATACATTTTCGCGCGGTTACAAAACTCCGAATACATTAAGCCCCACATACCGCGCGTCATGGAAGTGACTCATATATACATATATATATATGTGTATGTGTATAAAGCGAACTATACGCGAGAGTCGTTAATTTAAAGCGTCGTATTATATTTCGGTGCATTGATATCGCGCGGCGAAAGTAGTTTACAGCGCCCCTGAGGAAAAGGATATATAGATACTGTTGCTGGGCGGTCTATATTTATATATATATATAGCGTTGTATCAAGACAATCGAATTTCTAAAAAAACAAAAGCAATAACATAGTGATTTTTATACAATGACAACTGTACATCGTTTCTCTAAAGAATACAAAACAGCCGATGGCTAAACCGATTAGAAAAGTAATTCCGCGCAGACTCCGTTGTTTTCCTCCCCCTCGACATAACCGCGCCTACACAGCATATATATACACATATACGCACGTACGAACGACAACCGTTTGACCTACAAAAGCCACAGGGTCTTCTCTCCTCTTGTTCCCCCCCGCGCAAAACCTCTCATCACACGGGGAAACCTCAAGCTAATCGACAATCTCATATTGCATTTTCAGAGTCCTGGACAGAGAATATCGTGGCAGAGAGAAACAGCGAGAAAAGCAATGGGAGAGGGGCGGAGGGGTGTGGGAAAAGTCGACCGGGAGAGAGGAGTGAAATAGGGTGGGGCAGGCAGTAGCAGTGAGAGAGAGGGTGGGAGGTATAGAGAGAGAGAGGGGAAGAGCAGTGTACCTCTGCCTAAGAGGGTCAGCAGTGACGAGTAGGGAGTTGTGGGCGTTGCGCGGCTGGGGATGATCCAGCAGATGGGCATCGCCGCCGGGGGCCGCCGTCGTGGCGGCCGCGGCGGCGCCGCTCGAGGCTCGGTGGCTCGCGCTGATGCTCGCTGATTTCGCGTGGCCCCGCGCCTGCCTAGCCCCCTCGACCAAGCTGCACCCACACAACAATGTTTTTTCGTATCTTTTTTTCTTTCTTTCTTTTCCTTTTTTTTTATATATTATGCTTTCGAGGTTTCGCACAAGAGAAAGTACATTGAACGTCATTGTTGCTCTTGTTGTCGATGATCGTCCCCCTCGCGAGTGTGTCTGTATATATATATTATACACGACGCGCATTGCGTAATATACGGGTTATTTTGGAATTCCTGGCAAGGACGTTGGAAAGTATTTTCGGGTCGGAAATTGATTACGATAATGGCGCGCACGAGCGAGCGAGCGAGGCGCGCCGTGGTTTTCGTTGGTTGAAATTGCCTTTTCGCGAGAAGGAAAGTCGTTAGACGGCGGAAAAAGGTGCAAGGAGAACGTCGTCGTTCAAGAGGAATAATGATTTTCAATGTAGTTCTCTCTATACGACGCGCGTGTCTGTATATATATAACCCATCCCCTCCCTTCAATAGGGACGTCAATTTTGAGAATCGAAATTAAATTAACAGAAACGTAATGAGAAAAGAACGGAAAAGTAACGGTAATTGTAACGAAATGAAGAGAAGATAACGAAAACGATATTATGAAGTATGATGATATATGAGAGAGAGAGAATGTTTGTTGTTTCTTTTGCTGTTTTTTTTTCTTGCTGTCACATGTGAGGTACTCGCGCGTCCTTATAGGAGCCGAGCGAGAGAGAAAAGTATGATAGCGTGATTTTGGCGAGTGCACGCGTGTGAGCGTGTGTGCGTGTTTCTCTCGTCGTATAGGGAGGAAAGTTGTTTCAAGTGTGTCGCTATAACAATTCGTCTAACAAAAACAAAAGCACCTGTTGCGCGCTTGTATGTGCTGTCACTTTTTCTATAGTAAAAGAGTTACGAGAGTTTTCAGCGCTTTCAGAGTATTATGTGTAATTATATAATATATATCTCTAAATGAAATTAATCGGCAGGCAGCAGCCAGCATGCTTGATAGAGCGATGCAACAGTGAGACGTGTGTTAATATTTCACCAAAGGGGGGCTAAGGGGGGATATATTAATATTAATTGCATCGCCTAAGTTTACTCTAAGATATATATATAAGTTAGTTCATCGCCATACTGTTTATATGGTTGTCAAATTGAGTCAGTGTGTGATATTGTTTACAGTAGCGCTCGAATAACTTTGTTAAGACAAAAGGGGGGCATTGAATACTAGGGGTGTTTTTTTTGTTTTAGACCTACGGTTTTACGTGTGATTCAGAAGTAAAGAGTTACTGAGTGGTTATTCTATCAAAAATTCCGTTTGCACTTTTATATATAGATTCATGTGGATACGTGTGTGTTAAATCTATAGCACTTGGTAAAATGTATATATACTTTTTGTTTATATATGATTTCTGTATTATATATATATGCTATATAGTGAAAGAGTATATAAGAGAACTAACCAGTGGTATTATTAGTAGTAGTAATAGTAGTAGTAGAAAAAGTGAGTAACACAGTATATTGAAATTATGCTTGTAAAGTTTCTAATAGAAAGATCAAAATAATATATAGTAAAGATTCTGTTTTGTACCGAGAAGTCAGTCTTCGTTCGAGCTTAACTATCCTTTTTTTGCGGATAAATTTTGGAAATTTTTTTTTCCTGAAAAAAGCATCAATTATCAATCACTTTTGCAAACATTGCGACATAGAGCAAATAAATGTGTGTTTATTCGCAGAAATGAAAAATCACTCAACAAAAGCCAGCTCTTTTTCTAGCGCTTCTTCCATTAGCCTTTACAAACATAAAGATAGATAGAGATATGTTACCGAACAGTTATTTAAAAGATATTATACTACTGAAATTAAAGGTATATTATAATAGTAATAATAATGATAATCAATATTGGATTAGCTTTGTAGGGCGGTTATAATAGAGTAAGATAACGACAATTGTGAAGTAACATACCTGGGCACGTCGTTCGTTCTCTCGGTGGACGACGACGAGGTCTTGGCCTGGTCGTAAGATATCGTACTGCGACGGCCAATGGAGCCGGGCGCGGGCGTTATGTTCGATCTGATACCCGCAACGGCGGTGTTCATCGTGTTGCTCTTGCCGACTCTCGTCTTGCCGCCAGGACTCGTACCGACGCCTAGAATGAACATTGTCACTGCAAGCCTCATTAGATATGGTTCAACACAAAACAAAGCAAAATAAAACATGAAAATTATAGCTCTTTTTTTTCTCTTTTTCTTTTCTTTTATTTTTGCTTTAACGAGAGACAAAGAACGACCACAAAACATTAAAATAATAATAATAATAATCATAATAATACAAGAAGTACTCGGTACTCTGAGACTGAAACGTTTAACAAAAACAATATAACAAAATAGAAACAACTATACCACTACCACCACCAACCTCATCTTTCCCCCGCTTTGCCCTACCCCGCTTTCGCTTTCGTACGCACACAACCTCTCCCCCTCATTTCGATCCAATTGCAAGAAATAATAATAATAATAATAACAATAAGAAAATTAACATTATAAAACTGATACGTTAACTTTTCGTTTCTGTAAGTAGTACTCACATTTTAAAAACCTCTTTATCGAAGACAGGGCTGAGCAAAAATTTAGACACATTAAACAATTAAATATGCATTGGTCATTGTGAAAGTAGAAAGCAAATGAAGTATATATATATAGAAAAGAAAAATGTATTGAAATTGTTGTCTAATAATGCCGTGATTGATATAGTTACTCATGCATGTTTGAAGAACATACACATATCAAGAATGGTTTGTTAATCGCTAAGTTTTATTATTTATATTGAAAAGTATGAGTAATGCGTTATAATTGTCTATATTTTTTTAATGCTTCCCACAAAAGTTCGTTATCGTATTGATTGGTGTCTCGTATATATATATCAGTACCGTAAACAAGAAAACTTATGTTCTGAATTTTTTGGAAAACATAATGCTGAAGCGAAATTTTACTAAAAATTGAGAACATAAGCATTCGTGTTAACTATAATCGAACAAGACACATATTAATACATTAACGATCCTTTCTATGATGCTGCCCAGCCCTGATCGAATGCTAAATCTCAAATCTATCTAATAATCTAAAAACTCGAGCAAAGGAAACTAAATAAAATTCACAAAAGAAAAACGATGATAAGTAAAGGAAATTGTCGAGAGTTAAAACTCATAAACAAAGTTAAAAAAAAACATAAATAAAGACGTAACGGTAAGAAAATTATAAGCTGACTAGTAAAGTTAATTCACTGCAACCAATTCCAAAGCAAACGTTCATATTTTTTTTAATTGAAGCCTCGAAGCGATGAGGTACGAGTATGATGTCGTTTGTGTGATTCTCTGTCGGAGGCGGTCTATCTCGGATAGATAAATCTCGGTGGATCTTGAATAAAAAAGATGGTTATTTGAGTGTGAAATGAACTCACTAGTGTCAAGCTGTCCAGGGCTATTTTTGGGCGCGGAAGGTCGAGCAGATTCACGAGCTGCTCGAGCTGTATTTTCTTTAATCGTAGCTGCGTCCACGGTATTCTGTCGTTTGAAATTGCTACCGCCACTTCCAGTTACCGTTCCACCGGTCACAGCAGTAGCATGATTGTGGTTCGTTGTATTACCTGGACTTGGGGCTGCGCCTAAGAAGCAAAATGGAGTAGAACCATATTCGACCGGAAGGCTCTCGTTCTTTATTTTTTTTTTCATTTTCTTTCTATATATCTTATCTTTCATTTTTATTTAAATTCCGTCTCGGTCCCTTCGAGTCAATGGCAAATAAAATATGAAAAAAAAACCTCTAATGTTACATGTAAAGTTAATTATGAATATTGCTCGAAAAAAAAACTGCAAGGCCGCGCGCCATCGTAGCAGAAAAAGTTAGTCTGTTCCCTCTCTATAACTATTCTCAGAGTAGAGTGTTTTGCAAGTGTCGAGTCAATCGTCGCGCAAAATATGTACGATTCATAACGTGTAACAAGAGCATTGTAAGTGCAGCAGCACATTTACAGAGACCTTCGTATTATAGTGTCGTATTCACTCTAAGAACGTCGCGCGAATATATATATATTCTGTGTATTCATTCCTCCAGAACGAGAGAGACGCGTGTACGCGAAAAGGGAAAACTCGGGAGAGGAGCCAAGACTTTTTCCGCTATGAGTGATGGCAGGTTGCTGTTATTATAGTGCATGATGATATACAACTGTGGAGCTTGCTGCTCGCGCGAGCAATGTGTCACAAAAGCTCTCGGGAGGTCGCAATGTCCAGTACGAGTAACATTAGAGCGCTCTTGTATGGAAGAGAAAACTCAATTAATAGATTCAATTAACATCAACAACAAGAACAAAAGAGAGTAAGAACAACACGGTCGTTCGTATTACTATCATCATAGCGTGTATAAAAAAAAAACAACTTTATAAAAAGTTAAGGTTCGTCAACGACGGGCTTTGTTTTGGTATCTCACTATCAATATATGTATAAATAAATATGTATGTATATAACAAGTGTGATTCACTATAAACTGCACACAGGCACACAGAGCCGTGAGCACGTGTGTCACACATGCTTGGGGACTTACGAAGCGTTTCACCGCCCGACGAGGCTCGTCTGCTCGGCTTTGGATTGCTCGCCGAGATGCTGCGGTGGACGCTCCGGTGCGATGGGCTCTGGACAGCGCCGCCCGTACCGGCGCCGCCGCCACCGGCCCCACCCGAGCCCACCTGCGGTGGAATGTTGCGCAGCGACAGGCTGCTGCCCGACCTTGAACCGTCGCTCTCCGGCTGTAAAATAATATAGTTACGTCAATTTGATTGTTCAGGTTTCGGTGTTACCCATGCATATATAGGAGCGCTTTCCAGAGCAGTGATTGTTTTTATTTTTTGTTTTTTTTTGTTTTTTTTTTTATCGCCCGCGTCAATATGTGATCATGCTCGCGTCGACGGCGTGCTGGGGATGCGTGGCGTGTGCAGTACACACGTGAACTTACGTCTGTGGTTTTCCTGCCGAGCAGCAAGTACGTGGCGAATACATCGTCGTATTTCGCCTGTCCTAAAGAGTCTTCGATTTCACTTCGCGTGTAGCCCATACTCGCTAGTGCTTCTGTAACATACAGGCGTGGTAGGCATAGTCAAATCTAATAGTTGGCAAGTGAAAGAGGTAAAAGAACTACGCTATTACACTACGGCAGAATCTTAAAAAAACGTCAAAATAATTGATTGAAAAGGGGGAGAGAGATAGAGAGCAAACCAAATATCGGAACTGGGAGAAAGAAGAAAAGTATATGTATATATGTAGGGATAGAGTTAAAAAGAGGGTTTCAACAAAAATTTGATAAATAATATAGTCTCGAGCAAGTTAATAGTCACACATCAAGGCAGAAGTTTATAGGGTTTTATATAGGGAAAAGGATGAGAGGGCAAAATCATAAAAGTACATAAAAAAAAGAAAGAAAGTTTCATAGCAAAATATCCGATCCAGTGGGAAGGGTTTCATAGCATTATTATCTATTCAAACAAACCAAGAGAGATACATATTGGATATATAACCTTGATCGTTCCTCTCTGGGGGGGAAGACGAGAGACTCTCGCTTCTCTCTCTACCTCGCAGCGCGCGGGCACATCGGCAATGATAACATCATTCACCGGACCCACACGCTCATCATCATCATCATTCTTTTATTATTTTTTTTCTATTATCTCGTAGTGCGTTCCGCAGAACGAGCCGAGCAGTTAGTATACACGAATTCGAAGCGAAACACAATGCGACTACGAGATTATGTATATGTATATATATATGGTACGGTATATGTAAAAAGCGAGAGGTAGGCACACGTGTCGTGCTGGCGACGTCGTCGGGCGTAGAGAGGGCGTCAACCACAACAACACCTCCCTCCCCGCCGTCCGCGCACGGTATTGAGAGATAGAGCGCCACACACACGTTGAGTTACAAGCAGTTAGATTGTCCGAATATATTGCGATGCGCTATCTAAGACAAGAACAGTAAGTAGTAAGTGTTATGTACATACTGGCAGACTCACCTATCCTCTTGTGGTCTTTGTAATCAGGCTCTGGTTCTAAGTACGGTTTCAGTTCGTCGTCCTCGTAACCCATGTTCATCCACTTATCCTTCATTATATTCTGCGGAAACAGAGAGAGAGAGAAAAAAAAATAGAGAAAATAAGAAAACTGTTTGAAATGTCGCTGTGGTTGAGAGCTCAACAAAAACGATATGACTTTTAAATGCTGTACTAGAAAAAAATGTTTACTGGGTTGTAAAGTTATAATCTGATTTGGTTCAAGTGATTTTAGTTCATTTTTCAGTGATTTACCTATTGAATGAACTATAATCACTATTTGTTAAATGATATTTTCAGGTAACATATTTTTAAGATGGTCACTTGTCTTCTCAAAATATTCTTTTTCAAAAGTTTAGAGTTTAATACTGATGTTCAAATGAAGAACTGACAGTGACATCTTTTTTTAGTATAAGATACAAATATCAATTTTTATAGAACACAAACAGCTGATTATGTTAGTCATTAAATTAGTGAGCATTTAACAGCATTTAAATGTGAATTAATCTAAATTAAACTACTACACTACTTGTTTCAGAAACACCATACACCTCTACAAAGTGCTTTCACCAAAAACCACTACTTAAAAAAAAAATACAAAACCACGACCCTTTCATTGTCGTAGTTGCAAAAAAAAAAGAAGAAGTATACAGCTACTCTCGTAGTCTAAGCCAAAAACCAAAAGAAGACGAGAAGAAAAAAACACCCCAAAGGCAGTGCAGAAGGAGCGGAATTCGAACCTTATCCGAACGTACCTCTAGTGAGGCCCGTTTCGTAGGGTTGAGCACCAAAAACTTCTTCAGCAGGTTCTCGCAGTCCGTCGACATGTAGAACGGGATCCTGTATTTACCGCGAAGCACACGTTCACGGAGTTCCCTCAGCGTCGAACCGTCAAAGGGCAGCGAGCCCGAGACCAAAGTGTAGAGGATCACACCAAGCGACCAGACGTCCACTTCCGGTCCGTCGTACTTTTTACCTGTAATGAATTGATTTTGTATTTTAATAAAGGTAATTTCAATGGGTTCAAGTAAATTTAGAATTTCAATATAATTGATTGAGGGTACATTAATTACTTTAATTTCAGAAGCTTAAGAATTCACTTTTTAAATAGTTGCATATAAGCTTATATGATAAATGATGATCACATTTTACTTCTACTATTCCTCTTATACACCACGCGACCCCATAAATTTCGCAAAGTTCTAACGTAACCACCCACATAACCTATATATCTCAACTCTCCAGAAACTCTCCAACAATAATCCTCTTACCTTGAAAGAGCTCGGGCGCTGCATACGGTGGCGATCCGCAGAACGTGTCGAGCTTGTTACCAGGCGTGAACTCGTTGCTGAACCCGAAATCTGCAATCTTGATGTTCATCTCGCTATCGAGCAATAAATTTTCCGCCTTCAGATCCCTGTGTATGATCTTCTTCTGATGGCAGTATTGCACCGCTGAGACAATCTGTCGGAACTTGGCCCGCGCCTCCTTCTCCTTCATACGGCCGTGTAGGACAAGATAATCGAAGACTTCGCCCCCACTCGCGTACTCCATTACCAGGTAAAGCGTCTTTTCAGTCTCGATCACCTGGAATAGCTTTACGATGTTCGGGTGGTCCAGCATCTTCATTATCCTGACCTCGCGGAATAGCTGGGAAGAAAAAGGGGAAAAAACGCAGACAAACGTTGATTATATATATATAGAGTAGTGATTGTATTATATATATACGCGTGTGAGTGAGTGAGAGAGACCGAGAGGTGCGAGCTTAGAGCGACACTCGAAGAGACAATCGCGACGCGCATTCACCCATCCATCGCGTCATTGTCCGTTCGAGAACAATGGATCGGAGAGAGAGAGAGGCATACTTTTGGCTCTCGAAGATACCACGCGAGAACGCGCTCTCGAGACTTTTATACAGCGAAATTATAACGCCCCACTTGTTTGTGTTTGATAATATAGAGCGGAAATTAAACACATTCAACATAACGTATACGCGTACCAGAATAACACCACTTGCGAGTGTAACATTTCGATATCGATGAAAATAAAGTAAAAAAGAAAGAAAGAAAAAAAAAAAAGAAAACGAGAGAAGCTCAGCTCAAAGAAGGTATAAGTACCCGCCTCGCGATCCATTTGATTAACGACATCACCCACTCTAGAAAAAGAGAGAGAGAGAGAGCCAATTAGGAAAATAGTCGTCGCCTGCTAAAACAAGGGTGTGACTCTCTCTCTCTCTCTCTTTCTCTCCTTCCCACGACCCTCGACATTTTAATGGAAAACCATTAGCGGAAAGCCAACTCTCTCTCTCTCTTTCTCTCCTTCTACTTCGTCCAAAGATTTCATTATACCCTCCCACACACACACATACACATACACACAGTCTCGAGCTATAAAGTTTCATCCCCTTATATATATATACACATTCGTCAAAACAAGTTGTGACGTCACTTCTCCGTCCTCCCTCTCATCCCTGCATCAGCAGCATTCTTCCGCTCTCCTGCGCTCATCTGCGTGCGCGCGCAGTCTCTCCGCGAGCACGAATATCGGCCCAATAGTGCGCGCTGCTCCCTAGCAATCCCAGCATAAAAGATTCAGGGAACACGAGCCAGAGAGTGCGAGCGAACGAGCGAGCCAAAGAGAGAGAGAGAGAGAGAGAGAGAGAGAGAGAGAGAGAGAGGTCGACGACTGCAGCCGAGAAAATCACTACCACCACCACCAGTAGTAGTCGCTTTCCACCCACCCCCTCTCTCTCTCTCTTTCTGCCAACACATACACACATTCTCACATATATATATATATGTGTGTATACGTATATATAGAATCGACTTACCTTCTGCAGACTACCAGGATTGAGCTGAGTCTTGTCGATGATCTTGATGGCGACCTCCTTGCCCGTCGGCACGTGCTTTGCCAACTTGACCTTGGCAAAGTTGCCCTTGCCAATAGTCTTGAGGAGCTTGTATTTGCCGATATGTGGCTCCTCGGAGGTACGGCTCCTGGAGGATAACCGTGTTGCTCCAGGGCCAGGTGGCCCAGCTCCGGCGCCGCCCCCTGACGAGACGCCGCCACCGCCGACGCCATCAGCCGCCTGCAACACACGAGAGCGCACAGACAACGCCGTCGAAGAAGGCGCACGTTAGTCAGGTCTCTTCTACGTAGCTCGTAGCAGCTATTTTTTTTTTTTTTTATATATATTTTTTCTCTTTTTTTTTATATATAAATAAATATATATATATATATATATATATCAATGTACGGAAGAAGGCTTGAGGGCGGGTTGGGGGTATATACGCAAGTATATATGCATATCGTTATTGTTGTTATTATTAATATTAGTATTATATGCTCAAAGGGGTAAGAGAATGAGGGAGGAGTAAGGGGGTGGGTGGGGGATGACGACGACGAAGAGTCTTCGCGAGGGTCTCGTCTACTTTCACGGAGGGGGTGGTATATACGCGCGCGCGCGCCCGCGTAATATGGGACTAGCACACTAGCGCTCGTTCGTTCGTTCCCTCACACACACACACACACATGCATACACGTATTCACAGCTAGATGTATGTATATATATATATATACACACACATACTGGCATACAGTACGGGGGGGTTGAGAGAGAGTATTACGACGATGAAAAAAAAGGGTGCAATGGTAGAGAGAGTAAGAGAGAAATAGATAGATAGGTAGACAGTGATATAGCGAATAGATTAGAGAGTATATATATATATATAAAATATGAGTGGAGGATGAGGGGTAGGGCATTATTTTTGCCTTGGCCTCGTCCGCTCGGTCCGCAGCAGCTCGGTTACCCGGGGAAGGCCGCGCGCGCCCATCTTGCCGTGGCTGTTTCGCCGCCCGCGCGCTCCCGCCGCTGCTCCCGCCAGCTTGCTGCTGCTCTCCCTTCGACTGCTTATCTCCGGACGACGTCGTCGTCGTCGTCGTACTCGTAGCCGTCGTCGTCGTCGTCGTTGTCGTCGCGCTCGTACTCGTCGTTACAGCCGTCGTCGTCGTCGTCGTGGTTGTTGCTACTGCTGCTACCGTAGCAGCGCCTGTAGTCGAGGCTGCACTACTACTAGTCGCACTGTTACTCGCGATGGTAATACTACTACTATTCGAAACAACAATTGTTGCCGTCGTCGTCGTCGTCGAGGCTGAGGACGGCAGAGGAAGCTGCTCCCGGGCGGTCGCCATCCGCCATCCGAGACTCACCGAGCACCGCTCGCGCACTAGAGACGACGATGGGATAGAAAGAGAGAGAGCTGAGCTAGAGAGAGAGAGAGAGAGCGAACGAACGAGAGCCGAGCGAAGCTGGCGCCTCCCCTGCGATCGATACTTGCCTCGGCGACGCGGACGGGGGTGGCAGCGCTGCCTGCCGTGAGAGACAGAGAGAAGAATATATATATAGAGGAAGAGAGAGAGAACGTTATACAGGCTTGCGCCTGCGCTGACCGCCTACTTGTTGCGCGGGCTGCAAACGTATACGTATATGTATATATATGTACTAGTCTCTCTCTCTCTCTCTTTCTCTGCCTCTGACGTGATCGTGTCGCGACGGGTGGTGGGGGTGGTAACTTTCAGAGGGTTGGATGTGTCGTTTTTTTTTTTTTTTTGGAGGAGGAGAGTGTAAAACGGTTTGTAATAGTTTACGAAAAAGCTGGTATGAATTTCGATTGGGTGCTGGTGTTATATATGTAGGAGGATAAATGTACGGAAGTGAAATTTACATTTTCTTTTTTTTCTTTCTTTTTTTATGTAGACGAGGCTGCGAGGTGGTACGTTAATCTGTGAAATTTACTATATATGATGAGTTATCATGCTTTTTAATATGCTAATAGCTATACATTTTCAATTACATTTTCTATTATATATAGATAGTAAATTTCCAAGAACGACGTATATCTGTCCCCGTAAAAGGTAGAAAAATAGTAATTCACCATACGACGTTTATTTCCGTGTGTGTATGTATACTCTTAAAATTACAGAAATACTATTTTTTTGTTATACTTTTACAGAAAGCTGTATATTCTGTTACTTCGCATCGTAGACAGTATTATTAAATTATGTATTTGTCAAAGTTATGATTTTCATCATGTAGACTGTAACTTTCCAGGGGGGAGGGAAAAAGAGCTTTAACAACATTCGTACCACCTATATATATGATAGAATAATAACTGAATTAAAACTCGTACGGTACTCATACACCGTATAGGATTTATTTTAAAGCTTTCGCGCGCGTATTCTATATGTATATATAGACACGCAGAAAAAAATCACTACTACCTCTCTGCTGCCGGGCTCCATAAAAAACAATTAACCATCCGAACAAGTAAAAATAATTATATTCATACCTTTTCAGATATACTAAAAATTCCGCAGAGTATACTAAAAATTATTTTCTTTTTAGCTAAACCCTCCCAATACCCTCTTCACCCTTCCCCTTCCCCCCAAACTTTTCCTTTATATACCTCGGGCGCGTATACGCCGCCGAGGACAGGCCTGGAATTGCCGCTTGGCTTGGCGATGGCACGCTGCATCCTGGGCGGTGGTTCGACGAGTTCAGGACGTCGACGTGCGTCCGAGGCAGCGCGGGCAAGTCGGCTTGGTACCGGACCAGCCGCAGCTGCGTAGTGAGGTGTCCGGTGACGGCTTTCTGGCCCGAATGAGTTGCGGGCCGCTTGACCACGTTCCAATCCACGCGGTGCCGGTACGATCCTAATGTGTGTGGGCAATGGTTTGGTGGTTGAGTTGATCATTTCTTTTTTTTTTGTTTTGTGAATCGTGGTACGTCTCGTTCGCGAGTGCGCTGGTGGTTTTTTTTTATTATAACGTAATTTTTGTTGATGTTTTGCAGAAACTGAACCTCTTAAGCTTTATCTTGTAGTTTTCGATAAACTTAAGGAAAAAACGTTATGCGTTTCGTTGTTAAAGCACAATGGCTTGATCAAGATTTTCATCAGATTGACTAGATTTCTTTTTTCCCCTCGTGTGTTATAAAAGGTATAACGATTATGAAAAAGATGCAGAATCGTTGATAATCAAGTCGACTTAATATGACGTGATAAAGTTTGTAAAAAAAAAGAAAGAAAAAAAAATAGTATGGTGATATCGAATGATCATGATAATGTTGATAACGAAATGATAACTGAATTAAAACTCCACAGTTGAGGTTAGGATCTTTGCGTTCTCAACTGATATATATGTATATTCTCTTGTATAAAAGAAACTCGAAACCTATATCCATTCGAGCGCATGCCGAGATTCACGAGGGGATGCACAACATATATACATATATATATATATATATATATATATATATATATATTCGCTCGAGACGATAGCATCTGTCAATGAACTTTGCTTCGAGTCACTTGCGCGCGACTATCGAGCTCGCGAAAGTCCACTTTTGCCGTCGTTGCGAGCTTCGAGTGCATGCGAGTATATTTTTAGGTATAAGGCTCGAGATGAAAGGGCGACGGATAAAAATAGGCGTAGGATGATCCCCGGCCTTGACAAGAGAGAGTGAGAGAGAGAGAGAGAGACTCGAGTTGCGGTAACCACCGGGCGTGCGCGTGAGATAACGACTAATCGTCTCGCGAGAATTACATATAAAAATCCTCGTATCTCGAGGATTAAGTAAAATATATATATATATATATATATATATAGGTATAATATGAGCGAGTGAAAGAAGAAGACGATGAAGAAGGTAAAACTGGAGTGTGTGCTTAGTCAGAGTTACAACGCAATATCCTCGACTATATATATATATATATATATATATATATATATATGAGTATAATATATAGATATATAGGTGTATGTATCCCCCATGATTTTTGCAATATCCTCTCTGCGACGCTCTGCGTCAAGGCCTGCAGCAGCTACTACAGTCGATCAATTTTTTTTTTTTTTCAAGCTGTCTTTTATTAGAACGAATTTAGAGAGAAAGAGCGAGTGTTTCAACAGTACGATCGTGTCTATGTCACACACACACACACGCGCGATTCGATTTGACTGATTTTATCGATTTCATTATATGGCGACGGTCAATTACGTCACCGATCAATCAAGCCATATTTAAATCGGCAAATAAAGTTATTAAACGCGTTCAGCTAAACTTTATACAAAGAGATGAATCGGTAATGAACAAGAGAGAGAAAAAACAATATACGTCAATTTGTTTATCAACCTCGAATTTCATCCAAACTATAACGGAGAATACAAGTATAGCTTCAATTCGCACAGCATGACTTATATACGTGTGTCTCCTCCCCTGTTGTGTGTGTACTTACGATTTGTCGGCCGAGGAAAAGCTTTTAGCGTGGAATAACGTCGGCACATTCCTATACACGCGCTCGCGCGTGCGCGCCACGCGATATCTCTCTATTTGTGACCCTGTTGTTAATTAATTTGATACACAGAGAGAGAGAAAGACGAGTGAGAATGGCTCGATGCTTTTTCCGTAAATATTTTTCCAGCTTGCGTGTGAGTGTAATACGCGCGTATATGCGAGTACAGTGAGGTTGTTCTCGTAAACATTACACGCTGCGAATAGATAGAGGATAATGCGCACGTCTTGAAAGTAACTGTAAGCTAATGAAGGAGGGTTTTCTGGAATATATTTTCGAAAATTATTGGTAGGTATAGATAATATAGTAATAGTTTTCTTTAATTAGACAACGCGTTTGGATTGTTGAACAGTTTAAAGCTCTTTAATAAATAACTATACGTATAATTGAATATAGATTTAATGTTTTAACAATAACTTGTGTATGAATATTTATTCCGACTGATAACCGATGACACAGTTATTGCGTGCGCGCGCAGCTAACACGTTCGCGTATTATATGTATATCTATATGACATATATATTTTAGTATTTTCAAGAAGTTGCGTTGAAAAGTTTCGCGGTTATATTTAGAATTTTAAAATAGAAAGAAGAAAAAAAAAAGGCACAACCCTGAATCTTTACACGGTGAGTGAAAGTTCAGTACAACGAAACTTTTCGCTCTCTTACAGCTCTAATTACGTAATTCTTGCGTTCTTATAAAACACACGAACGCACGAGTTTTCGCGCCGAAAATATGCATCCGTTTAGTCGTAATTTCTTTGCTTAATTTCACGGTACAATAAATTTTTTTAACATATCCGATAACGTTACGTAACGTACTTCTAAATCATATTTCTTAGTCGATTTTTTTTTCTTCCTTTCTTCATATATATATCGCTGTCCAGTTTCAGAAACACGGTTACCACGATATTTTGAGTTTATATAACTGCAATTTCGAAAATAAATATCTCGCGCCATTGTGTTGTTTTTATTTCTTGTTTCTTTGGTAAATGACTAAATGATTTAAATAATCGACGATGCTGCGAAATATATGTGAACTTTGTGTAAATGTTAATTAAATGCCATGACTTTTCTGTAAAATTAATGAGCATTTCATATCATATATACGCTATATGTATAGCTATTACGTGAATCGTAATACTTCGAATGAGTTGCAAAGACGCTCAATTAAACTATTCGGTGAAAGATCCGTGCTCTTTTCCGTTATATATATACGTAAATTAGTCCGAAAGAATACACCGAAACTATCAGTATCACTTCCGTTTAATTAATTCCGCCCGACGAATTAAGAGAAAACGCGTAGAGAAATATGTGAAAACGTATATAGGAATATATAATTACAAGAACAATACCCGAGCTAAATTATCCAACGCAATCACATTCCCAACCTCTAACCATACCACAGAGTTTCAATCTTAGAGAAAAAAAGTGTCACCGTACAAAAAAAAAAAGAAAAAAGAAGAATGTCTAGAACGAATCGAACCTCTCAATCACAATAAACCGAATACTTGTTCTGCACGTGTACACACCGCCGCGCGGCGCGCTTGGCGATCCCATATTTCCAATTATACCCGCGGGTGTTACACGCTGGGGTATATGTATATGTGTGTGTGTATGCGCGTGTACGTAGCCTTGAATTTCAATAGCGTAACTCAAATAAGCTCACGCGCCCAACCCCATTCGATAAATTCGTGCGACCTTCCGACTCCTCTCTCTCTCTCTCTCTCTCTCTTTCTACCAAGAGAGAAGCCTATTGCGCATACATGAAAGGAAAGTATATTAACTCGAGCGGAGTTTTCGTGGTCCAGTGACGATGGTATAGTATGAGAGAGATCGAGAAAGAAGAAGAGGTTGTGTGAATGACGAAGATGATGATGGTAATGATGATGATGATGATGAGACGACGATGAATGATTGATGGAGCTGATGGAGATGAAGAAAATGGTGGTTTGAAAAACTGGTAGAATGGCGGTTAAAATCGTGGAGTTTGGTTTGCTGTGTGTTTTAAAAATTGTAAGTCTGGATTGTGTTAAAATGTCATCGAACATTGATTAATACTTTCTATACGTATAGGAAAATTATCAAGCACCTTTGGAAATGTAACAAGATTCTTCTTCAAACTAACAAAAAAAAAATTAATACATTTATATAAAACTCACTTTATAAACCGTAATAAGCTATACTCGAACCAACCCACCACAATAACTTTTTCCTATATACAAAAAAAAAAAATTCCAGTATATACATATCCCCCCCACTACAGCTTCAACAAACTTCACCTCTCCACTTATATACCACAACCTATACCACCAATTTTTCACTCAACCATATCCCATCCCGACAAAGTCAACTACCTCTTATAACCAATTCCCCCTTCCTATATCCAACCAACGCAACCGACACATCAACGATCTTCTGCACACATCTCTATATATACATCCAAGAGAGAGATATCGTTTTCCCGCGTATAAACCTCTATACCTATTATATACATGACGAAACATACCGCGCGCACACCACCAGTGCGCGGTGAACCGAACCAGCTATGTATATGAAATTTTTCTTTTCTTTTTTTTTTTGTTTTATTATATATTTCTTCCACGATCGCAGCACACGCGAACGAGACGTAACACAATATATTTTCATCATCATTATCCATCGTTCCACTGTTTTTTTTTCTCTCTCAATATATATAACTATATATATATATATACCGCTCAGGTTCGTGGTTGACAGTGCCTAGTAGATCCTCATGCTCGCGGTAACGCAGATAGGTGTCTTGCTTTTCGTGGCTACCGGCTTGTAGCTCCTCACGTAGCCTCGCTGCCGCCATCGTGTTAACCTCGATCGAGCGTACCTGTTGCTCGAGCTGTGACAGTGTGTCGTTGCTCTCGCGTTGTCCTGTCAATGCTTTAACAACGCCAGTGCTGTTGTTACCTATATGACTTTTCTGACCGATCACCATGTTGAGTGAGACAGGACCTGGATGTTCTGGTAATGTACCAGGTTTCGTTGCCGACGTGGCGCGACGTCCGTTTATGCTCATCATCTTTTCTTCGGCTTCTTTATAGCCTCACTCTTTGTCCTTTCTGCTACTTCTTCTTCTTCTTTACGTTGCCTTTTGGTTATGCGGGCTTGACACTTGACGCACATACACACGCGCGACAACACTTGCCTGCGCAGGTGGGACACTTATCCTCTCTGCCACTGTCAAGGACGTCTCATCGTCGTCGTCGACGTCGTCGTCTGCGCGTAGTAGTGTTGTATCAGCAGCGGCGGCGGCGGCTGCTACTGGTAGTACTGCTGCTACTGCTACTGCTACTGCTGCTGTTGCTCCTCCTCCTCCTCTCCTGCGTTGTGTGGGAGAGAGAAAGAGACAATCCGCGGTTTAGTACTCCTCCACTCTGAGAGAGTCAGGCGTGCGCGCGCACGGAACAGCGTGATATATATATATATATGGATGAATGCGTATGTGTATGTGTGTGTGTGTGTATATAATATGTGATATCCCCCACCACCAGCACCAGGTGTACATGATAGATACATATATATTTTTTTAATATATATATATGTGCAAGTGTATAATGTGTGGAAAAAAAAGAGAATTGAGGAAAGGAGAGTAGTTCTAACCAACCAACCAACCGACCAACCAACAAATCAACCAACCGAGTAAAACGAAGCGGACGAGTCGAGGGGAATTGTATATAGTTTATGTCTATGTCTATATAGATATATATATATATAATACGCAGAAACAAAAGACAACACCTCTTCCTCCTGCGGAGAAAGCAACCAAGCGCGACGAGAGAGCTGTGGCGAGAGAGAGAGAGAGAGACAGAGACAGACAGAAAGAGAGCGAGACATATAGATAGCGAGACACAGAGATAGATATAGACTGCGAGGGAGGAGGTGAAGAGTAGAGCCAAAGGAATATATATGATGTAGTAAAACAGATATTACACATTAACATATATTTATAGGCACGTGTGTATATATGTGTATCTACGTACGTAGGTGTATATATATATATATATATATATATATATATAATAACTAACACTTAATATATTACTCGTGAAAAGTTCCCTGAAAAGCACACGGGAGCAGACGAGAGAAAGCCGCTAGAGCCGCTGCACAAGCCAAGCGAGCGAGCGAGCGAGCGAGTTACGTGGGCAGAGTTCTTGGCTGCTGCTCGCCCAGCCGTGACTGCCAGCTCTAAAGAGCGAGAAAGAAAAGACAGCGAGATAGTAAGAGAGAGAGAGAGAGTACAGGAGAGTCTGAGATAAGACAGCACGAGCGTTATATACCTTATCACGCAGAGCCCGGCGTTGATACCGATAAGCGATATACACCGAGCGAAGAGAGAGAAAACTTTTGCCTCATGCGACGAGATTATACCTCGTGCCGGTTGTATGTATATATATGCGTGGCTATCTTGAATATAGGTATATGCATGTAAGAAAAGAACACACACTTGCACTTGAGAAGAATACATATCACGATAGGCTGTAAAAGACAGAGAAAGAGAGACAGGGAGGGAGAAATAAAGGTAAAGGTAAACTAAAGCAGACCGCGAGTACATATATATATACAATCGACAGAGTATAAGAACGAATCTCTCTGCAAAGTCTATACAAACTCACGCAGGAGCAAGAGAGAGAGAGAGAGATATGTACGCGAGAGCTTATAACAAACGAAATCAAGAGCACGCGCGAGCGTGCGATAACGAGCCTCTCTCTCTCTCTCACTCACTCGCAATCTGAGCGCGCGATCACGGCAGGTGTATACCTACATACGCGCGTGTTATACGCTATACGAGAGGACCATTGTATATATGCTTGCACGCTGGTGCTCGAACAAAACCGAAAAAAAAAATTACAAAAAAAACAAAGTAGAGGAGGGTGGGGGGAGAGAGATACACGCAAGCAAACGACGATGCCTTTCTCCGAGTTCTGCTCCTGTATTACACACACACACATATATATATAGTGGCCGCGATCTTCGTATGTGTATTATGTATCTCTCTCTCTCTCGCTTTGAAATTTTCCAATGAGGTAGGTGTATGTACACATATAAGTATTATAATGGAATGACGCGAGTGAGTGCGAGAGAGAGAGAGAGAGCTGTGAGCGAGGCAACTAGACAGCTGTCGCGCGTGTCGGGTTGCGCGCGCGCGAGCGAGCGCGCGTTGAGTCGACCTTGCAACTTTGCACTTGCTGGACGTACGCGAGCGTGATGTATGTATGTACGTATAAACGCAAACGACTGCTTTCCATTGCTACGCGCGCGCGTTGTGATAGGATTCACACACAACGCTATATGTGTGTGTTGAAAAACGAGAGGAGAGTATATAGAGTCGTCGTCGTCGTTGCCATTGCTGCTGCTGCTATCGGAAATCGGAGCGAGCGAGCTCGCTCGCGTTGGCTCTCTATTGTTTCTACTTTTTCTTTCACACTCTCACTATGTACGCCAGCAATAGTAGTAGCAACGAATAGAACGGGAAAAGCTCGTATTGTATAGACGAAGAGGGAGAGCAGCATAGCGCATCGTCTTTCGTCAGTCAGCCGAGTGAGTGAGTGAGAGCGTATATGTAGCCGTTGCACAATTATTCGTTACCGCGAACGAGTATATATATATGTATATATGTATCATAGTAGTCGATCGAGATATTCGGACGTTAGCAAGAGAGCCATTTAATTTCCGTCGTTATGTATGTACGCTCGCTATGCTGCACGTTATATATATACATACGTATCACGAGCGTGTACGCGACTGGATAAGATAAGCGCGAGCAAGCAAACGAGTAAAGAGAGAGAGAGAGAGAGACATGATTCGTGTTTAAATGCAAGGCCGCCGCGGAGTGCAGAGAGCGCGGCACAGTAGAGTTATAACAACTCCGCGAGCGCGCGGTGACTTTCGGAAAAGCTGTAACAGCGGCAGGAACGTCGAGGCACAGCTCGCCACCACGAGATAACAATTGGCTCTAATTAGCGCAATTATCCAAGCGCGCCATATATACCACGCGCGTGTGTGTATAAAGCTCCGGCGAACGAACAAGCGATCGTTGACGTAACGAACGCGCTGGGCGACGCGTCGTTCCTCTCTCTCTCTCTCTCTCGTCGTTGCGGTGAATCAGAAGCGGATGCTCGAACGAAACAAAAAAAACGTATAGCTAAAGCGCTAGCGCATAGATTTTATAATATATAAAAGTGTATCCCTATCGGGAGTTTTCCTTTCGTTAAAATAGAGAGCTACAAGTGTTGATGACATTTTGTATAAAGGCAAGCAGAGAGAGAGAGAGAGAGAGATAGGGAGTGGAAAAAAAGAAACGGGATGGTTAAGCTACAGCGCGCTATCGGGAGATCGCGCCTCGCTCGCTCGCTGACTCACGGGGCACGCACGCACGCATACAGAGAAGAAGAAAGTCGAGAGAGCGAGACGAAAAGAGAGAGAGGCAAGCAAGCAAGCAAGCAAGCAGGCGGCGACTAAACGCCAGCCAGCCGCGGTGAGGCAGGTAGGCAAGCAGCGGGTATATGGCATATACAGTTGGTGGGTACCGGACTTGGAACAGACGCACACACACATATATGTATACGCATATACACACGCATAGTGCATACGTGTATAGGTATAATATATGTATGGATAGATATAGCTAGCTACAAGGCGCAGGTGAAGAAAAAGAAGAAATAGTATAGTAAAGGATAGAGGATGGACGATGACGGAGAGTAATAAGTATACGAGATACATAAAAAAAACAACTATATGTATAAGAGTGGTGAAGAAGAACGAAACTCACGACTACTCTCTTCTTCGGTGCTATTACCACCATCCTCTATAACCGACAGGTTAAGCTGTTGCTGCTGCTGCTGCTGGTACGGCGTTGGCGACGGTAGCGCGCATCCGTCGTCGTATGCATACACACGCGTGTGCACATATATATATAATATCACACGTACACTAACAGAGAGAGATAGAGAGAGATACACTGATGGGTACCACAGTAGTAGTTGTTGTAGTAGTAGTAATCGTATAGTATATATATATGTATATATACAGGGGACCGATGACAAAGGCGGTGGCAGCAGCAGCGGCGGCGGTGGTAGAGCGGCGTTGCGTTTCACTCCGAAATTAGTAGAACAGAGCTCGCTCCGTTTCGTTCTCTCTTGCTTCTTCCTCTACGTCATCCGCCCACTATTATATACACTCGCGCTCTCTCTCGAGCGACAGGGAGTTAGTGAAAGAGCAGAGCGAGTCTGTCTCTCTCTTTCTATATAGTAGCGCCGATCGCCGCCGCTCTCGCTGTGACTTCCTCGGGGCGGTCTCTCCTCCACGTGGCACACACTGTATTACTGTACTACTCTCTCTCTCTATATATATATATATATATGCCTGTACTACCCACTTCGATATACACACGTACACACTCGCGATATAGAAGAGTACCGTGTACGTATCTATGTCTATATATATATATATGCACACACGTATACTATATACGTATATATATATAAAGATATATAGAAGTGTATATATAATAAAGTGAATGAAAATAAAAAAAGAGAAAGAGAGCGGGACGCAAGGTCCGCGCAGCACGGACGACGCGGCGCGACTGTGGTGTATCGGTGTGTTGGTTGGCTGTTCGCCGCGCGCGCTCGCTCGCTCGCTATGCTCTCTGCGTGTGCTCTCTTCGCGCTTGCCTGACTCTCTTTCTCTCTCTCTCTCTCTCTCTCTCTCTCTCTCTCTCTCTCTCTTTCTCTCTCACTTCATGCTATGCCACCGCTGCCACCTCGCGGCTTGCTCGCGGGGCCTTTTAAAATTGCCTCTCTGCGCCTCGCAGAGCACCAGCCACACACATATATATATACACTCCACTCTGTCTATATATATATATATATATATATATATATATATATATAGGTGTATACGAAAGAGAGAGATAGAGGTAAGGCACAGAGGTACAGGCATCGGAGGTATTCCTCTCTTCCGTTCGCACGCGCGCGCGTGTGCACTTTCTTCTTTGTGCTACGTGCGTGTGCATCGCTCCGCGCCTGAGCTATTGTTGCTGCTGCAGCCGGTCGCACCGATTTCATGATGATGCTCTCCTCTCCTTATGCTGCGCTTCAATCCTAACCGATTTAACACCGTGAAATTGTATAATATAAGTAAAATATAAATGAAGTAAAAGAAGAAGGAGTATATATATAGTATATAGACGTATATGACGACCGGAGTGCGTATAGAATAGCCAGTGTACCCTAGTATAATACACTACTGCTACACTTTCCCGCGCGGGCCGGAAATTAACGGTTGTGACTTCTGTATATAGCCGCGCGTTGTATACGCGTATACCACGCTTTAAGCTCTTAAAAAGTTAGCCTCGGCCTTATAGCCTTTCCCCTCTACCTTCCTTCCTTCCTTCCTTCTTTTTTCTTCTTCTTCTTCAATTTTCACGGGCGTCATCATCGCTCGCGGTTTTATTCATAAGCGCAGAGCAGCTCCAATCGATCGTGAGATCGAAAGTATATGTACACACACACGAGTACTATGTCTATACACGACCTCGAATGCCGTTCTCCCAGACGACGCGCAATTTATCGTTGTTCCCGATGTTTCGTACCAAAAAAAAAAAAACAAATCTAAGCACTTACATATATGCACGTACGCACATTAGGCGGTAGTATATAGCATATCTCTCTCGGTAACGGTATTACGCCAGTCGCCAGTGTAGCGACGACGACGACGACGGCAGCAGCAGCAGCACATATATAGAGGCGAGTCCGTTCATTCGGCAGAGATGGCGTTACTGGGCGTCGTTACGCTCCCGCGACCGCGCGTCTCTCTGCGTGTATATGTAATGCGAGGCCGCCCCGACGCTGCTACGTTGCTGAGAATATATATATGTGTGTGTGTATGCGGCAAGCCAGAGAGAGAGAGAGACATATATAATGTCACTTTTCTATAACCGAGCAGCGACCGAACAAGCGGCCTTTGCCTTATATACATAAGTGTACGCGTGAGCGCGCTAGAGAGAAACTCGTTTCCTAATGCCAGCCCGCAGCGAGCGTGGATTATTTGTGGAATCTGTGTTTTCGGAGAGAGGCGAAGCTCTTTGATTTCGGGTTGGTATATATATATATATATGGTATATAGATAGTGAGTCACGCAACGACGACGTATAGCTATATATACAGTCGATGCTTTGACGTTGTCTTTTTACCAATTAGCGAGGGGAAAAGAAAGAAAGAGAGATTCTCTATGAGTTGGAATGATTCATTCCTCGCGTGTGTGCGCGTGTCTAGACACGATGTGCGCGAACGCACACATTATTATATATATATGTAGTGTGTTCTCTCTTCGCACTTTCGATTTCTCGCACAGGCGGGGGAGAAAGTGAACGCGAGAGATTCATCTCGAGCATCATGTGTTGTGTGTGTGTGTAATACACGTAATTGTTCCCACGAGGATGAAAAGAGGGGCGAAGCTCTTCTTCTTCATTGTACGCCTTATAATTGAAAAGCTATCGTCGATGGTTGTATACACTTCTTTTTTTAAGCGCCTTCGCGTGGACGAAAACAGGTCATCGGTCACGTTAACGTTACCGTCACGTCTTATATATATATA
>JAWWEQ010000027.1:6756325-6780854 GCA_035583055.1 Torymus tubicola | reverse complement strand
TTTGCACTGAATTGTCCGATTTTAACCATCTTTAGCTTAAATCAAAGCTCTATCCTTGTACTTTAACTAGTAAAATTCGATGTACAAATTCGTTGACATATTTGGAATATTAATATTGGTTGATGATTGATAACTCAAATTCGTCAATTTTTTCCATGTTAAATTCCTATAAGAAAAATTGATTTGACGATAAAAGGGTGTCACAAGGCCGTTTTCTTCGGCCCCAAGTTCTTATCGTCTATCCTATGACCCATAGAACAAGAAAAAAATTACTTCAGAGGTGTGCCTCCAAATTTAATTTTGATTGTTTTTGGAACAAGTTTAGGGCAAAGTTTCCGAAGAATTCCACATACAAATGTGAGAGTAAAAAAACCGAAGGGTTATAGTATCCGAGGAAGCAGCGCAGCTCTAAATAAATTATTTGCCATAGCGCGGACCTCGCTCCCGATAATTGCGCGAATCTGCATATTTCGCGAGTGGGGCGGACCGAACTTTCACCGTCGTCGTAGCCGTCGTCGTTGCTGACAGCATGCGGTACACAGCGAACTATACATATATATATATATGGAACGCGATGCAGCTGTGTGACCGTCCGGTCATCATTTGCATATACTCGCAACGTGCCGGGAATTAACAGCGTATATATACACGTCGTACGTCGTCGCGTACTTTTACCTACACCGCGTTTGCGTCCATACCTTTTTTTTCGTATACGCGCGCGCGCGCGGTGTAAATTCCATTGTTTCGCCAATGCTTTATAGGCAGCTACTATCTACGCGATGTGTATGTATATATACGTGCGTGGATCTCTTCGCTCGTGTATACGCGCTTGTACGTGCGAATGGATATACCAGCTGGATTACACATCCACGTCAATTGGCCTGTGAAATTCAATTAACAGCTTGGGTGAGAGGAAGAGAAGAGAGAGAGAGAGGGAAAAAATATACAAAGTGAAAACTGTCGTATCCTCGTCGCGCGTGTGTGTGTGTGTGGGTGTATAGGTACGGAAAAGAGGATTGAGTTACAATTATAAGGGTGCGTTAAATGCGTTTATCGTATATATAAATAATTTGGTGCGAATTTTGGTTATTACACTTGTTAATACTATATAGTATGTGTCAATTATGAACGACTGTAATTATAGACGAGTGTAATTTATTTAGCGCCAAGCCTTCACCCTTGCGGTTATATGAATATATATAGATATATATATTTACAAATGCGAGCGAAACGGTAGTGGCGCAGAGGAAAGACGGTGACCCATATTTCTCCGCGCCGAAGTATATTAAATTCTCTCTCTCTCTCTGTCGGCGTGGGCTTTATATTTTCTAAATTTTAAAAAAGGGGGGTGGGTAGGAGGCTGCTTTTGCGGATTTAATTAAAATCTGGTAACACGCGTCTGCGGTACGGGTGACTAATGGAAAGTCGAGAAGTAGGGGGGGAGGAGGGTCTTATAGGTGAATGATTTTTTTTTTTAAAGGAATTCGAGATAGGGTTGAGTAATTTTTTAGCACAGTGGGTAAAGTTCAAGGGTTCTTCAGATACGAGAAAGTAATGAGGGAGTGAGTGGGTTTCTTTTTTGCTTTTGTGCGGGAATAAAATAATTTAAATGTGACAATTTAGAATGTTTGGTAGGTGAGAGTAATATTTTTTTAATGAATTTAAAATTGTGCCGTTTTATAAGATTCTTTTTTTGAGATTGTTACCAAAAAAAAGGAAATATAACAATATAAAAATGATCCAATTTCTATAACACAAGAGATCGATTGATTCTATAGTTTATTCGGAATGAATAATAATCAAATGACACATTTTGACGCGTATCGAGATTTAAGGTGAATTTCGGCACCAGCAGCGCAGTGCGCACGAGAGAAAATTTATCCACCGTCCTGATTAAAAATTCCTCGCTTAATCCGCAATTTTAGCCTGTTGCCTGGGTGTAAATATTTAAGTGAGATTTCCCTAGACTATCCACAGTGTATGTATATGCTGTGGATGATCCTGACGTGG
This sequence comes from Torymus tubicola, assembly GCA_035583055.1. Taxonomy (NCBI): domain Eukaryota; kingdom Metazoa; phylum Arthropoda; class Insecta; order Hymenoptera; family Torymidae; genus Torymus; species Torymus tubicola. Next base: position 6,778,844 of record JAWWEQ010000027.1, on the reverse strand, counting down.
GAATTCTACGCGAGGTTGTACGCAAGGTATTTTGTGTGTTTTGAAGGAAAAATATTGCGTGAATAAGGGATCGTGGGTGTTGAAGTATACAGTGTGATTATATTATAGAATGGTTGATTAGTGGTTTATTTGAGAAATTTGCCATTGTGTAAAGATGGGGAAAGAAATTTTTTTCTTCGATTCTTAATAGATTAAGAATAACTTTATAAGAAAATATTGTGCGATTTGCTGTGAGAATTGTAATTACAATAATTTTTATTATATAACAGTTTTATTGCCGATTTATGTTTATAAAAAAATTTTAGTGTGATATAATGAATTATTGACATGTGTCAATAAAATAAAATACAATAAATTTTTATAAGGACTTCAAAATTTGATGAATGTAGCGCATGTAGAATCTATTCAAGAAACATGATCTTTTAGATTAAAAATGTTCGATTCAATGAATATAAGGAATCTTTTCACTCCACGTGTAATCTGACAAATGACATCTATTATTTTCGTTGGATCATAACATTCTTTCCTTTTTTTTTTAAATTTGGAAATGAATGTTAAACCGCGCGACGAGGCTCTGGCTTCCTTTACAACCCATTTGTCTGAATTAATGACATTCCCAACGATTTCCAATGAGCTCTTTTATCAAACCTTGCTTTCTCTCTTTTTCATTTTCGATAAACCTACATTCTTTTCACAGATCACTAGCTTAAAATAACGACATTTCTGTCAAAATGCCTTTACGCATACTTTAATTTTCTACGGTCCATTATTAGAGAATTTTTTTTGATAATGCTCGATCTGTAGAAAATGTGTATTTTTTTAGTAAAAATAGTTTTGTTCTTTATTGAGAATTTTTTTATATACGTAGAAATAAAAATTTAACTCAGACAGAATATGATTAAACAAAGGCTATCTTGATTACTAGTGTGTCAGATAAAATTAATTTTCGCATTTCTTACTATAAGAATTATCGAAAGGATTTTCTTTGAATTTATATAGAAATTCAGACAATTTTTCTCACTTTTCTTACGCGCAATTTCTTTCGAAAAATGTAGGGAAAAATTCCTACGTTTTCTAGTAATTTGACAATATCAACGAAAAATACAAAATTTTTCCCATAGAAATATAGTAATTTTTATCATGTACGTATTTCAACCTCTACGTACATCAACTAACCAATCGCCACGTTTTTTTTTGTTCACAGAGATACCAGGCCGAACGCGTCGACACTGTCCGCGAGGTCCGCGGCTGTCGGAGCCAGGCTGCAACCTAGTGGGCGAGGGCCCAGGGGGTGCCGGTGACTCGATCGGTGGTCAGGACGCAGGTCGATGCGTCTGCGGCCGTCGAGTACTCTGGTGCCCCGAGGAGCCCGAGCCCTACATGTTCAAGACGCGGCACGAGTGCGAGCTCAATCTAGCCGCGAAGATGGCGTACGGTGAGTATTGTTTTTTTCTAAACGTATAGCAAAATAAATATGAAATATATACGGAACGTGTGGGTAAAAAGAATTTTGACAGTTGTGGATGTGGAATATAGTAATGAAAATTTTATTGGAATTAAGTTGTTGGAATATATGGGATAAAATTTGACATTGCTATAAACTGACGTGCAAATATTGTACAATATGAAGATTATGGAATAAATGAAAGGGAATAATGGCTTTTTATTTTATGTATATTGCCAACGCTGATGAAATACATAAAAGAATAACGCAGAAAGCTCAAAAATAAATAGAATGCACTGAATATAGCTATGCTTTATATAGATTGCGAAAAAATTATGCTTTTGTTAAGGAATTAGCCGTATTTAATTAAATTTATTATTAGTTTTTACTGCAATTAATTTTAATTTTAAAATAATTAATTTTTAAATTAATAAATTTTTTCTGAGAAATTCTATACATTGAAGGATTTATTCGAGGAGCTTTAAATAAAGCTTTATTTTGAACCTCATAGCATCGGAGAATTCCAAGACACGGAAGTAGAGGATTTTGATCATTCAGAATTTTTACAAGTTTAATTGAATATCATGAATTTCTAACGTATAATAGTAGCAGCGACATATTTATGATCGAAATCTGTAATCGAATTCTAAGAAATCGTTGTCCTACAAGATTTTCGACATTTATATACCATTGAGTTATCGATTCGTAAAGATGTCACAATCAAATTTTTGAACGTATAACTTGACGAAACAGACCTACATTTTAAATATTGCTACTGACTTCATTAATATATAACAGTCAATTTGAGCACGGACGATTGGAGAAATTGTCTGACATTATCTTGAACTGTTCCACTTGTCCATTCCATTCTTCAATATATATTTCACATCTATAAATACACACACATCAGCAGCTTTACAACTCCTTATTTTTCACATTAAACAATAGCGTGGAAATCTCTCTCTCTCTCTCTCTTAACGATGGATCATTGTTGGCGCTTCGCTACTAAATACGCGAAAACTTTGACCATTAAATATAACAAAATTCCCGTCGTGTCACATAGATCAGAACTCTAAAACACGCGTGCGTGCATCCGGGCGTGGAAACTTTTGACGCAAACTACCTTTATATATATATACCTCGAAACATCCGCACCCACCTCCACGTTCGCGCACGCGCGACATAATTGAGCGACATTATCCAAATTTTCGCCCCGTCACGCTCTCTCTCTCTCTCTTTTTATCTCTCAAACCAGCAGCAGCAGCAGCTGCCGCACGTTCAGCGAACCGACGCGAAACCGCTCTGTCGTCCATTCAGGCGCGAATAGATTCATTATTCCTATCCGATTAACACGCACATACACATACCGTGCTATTTACCTCGTCGCGTCGCGCGTTCTATATATCTATATAGGCAAACGCATGAGCGGAAAAGAGAGAGAGAGAGAGGGAAAGGAAGAAAAATATACATTCACCGCGAGCGTAAAAATCAAAGTTGCGTCTACCACCATCGCGGTCGTCGTGTGTTCGTGCGGAAGTAGGGCAAGAAAAGCAAGTCATTCGTTGGTCAAAGACGTGCACACACATATATATGTATATACTATACAGACATACATACACAATGGGGCAAAGAAAGAATGGCGAAGAAGGCAAGAAGAAGCATCGGGGACGCAAAAAGTGAGAGAGAGAAAGTAGCAGAATAAAAGTTGAGGGAACGAGAGAGAGAGAGAGGAAGCTCGCGAAAGAAGTTGGCGACGGCCCTCGTCAATGTTTCGCCTCCTCCTCCTCCTCCTGCTATACTGCAACCACGCACACATTGCACCGCATATAGTGTGTATATATATATACACGAAAGAACAATGGGGAAGCGACGTCTTTTCCTCGCGCTCTTGTTTTTCCTCGGGATATCTTTCATTTCGCTTGGCTGCTACTGCTATATACCTACCACCACGTACCGCGCGGTATAAGATCAGAGCCTGCCTGCCTGCCTGGCTACCTAGCGCGTACAAAACGCTGGCCAGCCGCTAATGAAAAGAAAATATAAATAGAACGGGGTGAAAGGGGACGTAGTAGTAGTAGTAGTAGTAGTAGTCGTCGACGACGACGTTGTAGGTACAAGTGCCCGTCGTTAATGAGAAAACGACGTGCGGCCGGTCTCCTCTCTCTCTCCGCCCTCTTTATATATATATGTGTATTCGATGTTTTTTCCTTTTCTTGCCCCAGCGCGCTCGCGTGTCTTTTTTCGCCGAGGTCGTATACATATATATATATTGCCGAGTTCATCCGTACACGTACAGCGTGTAGTATATACCACACGCGAGAATACGCCAGTAGAGAATAAGCAATTATATGTATACATATATATATATATACGAGAAAAGGGGAGGAGTATATACCTTGCGACGTTTATTCGTACACCGTGTTTCGTCCGTAAATTTCGAGAATTATACCAGTAGAGGGAAAAAGACTTAACGTTCGGGAGGGTAAAGCCTGTAATGACTTAAATATTCCGCTAATTGGTGCATAGGTAAGTAAGGAGGAGAAGAGAAAAACGCTCGGCGTTTCGGCGTTCGTTATGTATGTGTATATATAGACTTATAGGATAAATAACTATGTCGTGGGCCGTTTAGTTTAGAAAAAGGGTGGAAACTAAGACGAATTTTTTTTGCGCTATATATATATATACCAATCCTTTCTGTATATATGGTCGCGAGTAATGAGGTAGGTTTGTGGGTTTTCGGGTAAAAAGGGGGTGAAACTCGGTGGCCGTGTGATTAGTGTCGCGCGGTACTGCAGATTCAAACGTTGGAACGTTGCGCGAGTGTGTAAAAAATGGATCGGGAAAACGTTTCCCTGACCCATTTAGAATGGTATATTTGATGTGTAGAGAAAACGTCGTGCGAGGTGATTTTTGTGCAATTAAGGATTTCTTTTTTTAATGGCGTTGTACGTACTTTGTATAATTGAATGGGATTTAAGTGTTGGTATAATGTTTATTTGTATATTGATTTTTAAGTAAATTTTTATAGATTTATAAATCTGATGTAAATGTTATATATAGTGAAGAAATGGAAAGGCTAAACTTGTTTTCTTTATTCGCGTGTATATGAAGTAAGAGAACAAAAATATAAACTATACCAATCAATCAACATTTATATTTAACCGCAAAAAAAAAACTGTCATCAATTTTCCACCACTCGTCACTTCAATCGGCCATTTACTAATTCACGGATATACACACAAATCGCTTTGAAAACAAGGCCGCCTCGATTCATAATTAACGCAACGTCACGAACCCGCGCGCGCCAAGTCTTAACAGGATCCAAAAATAACCGCGTGTACCGTGCAAAAATACATTCTCGCGCTCTTCAATAATATCGAACAAAACGCAGACTTGCACTATTAAAAGAAAAAAAAGAAAAAAAGAATAACCTGCATCTCGACAGTCTCTACACACACACACGTACGTACGTTCACCCGTCAATCAATATACGAAACTCTCTTTCTCTCTCGTTCCCCTCGTGTGCCATCTGTAACGAGACTTCATTAAAGCCAGAGGCGTACAAGAGAGAGAGAGAGAGCTTGCACACACGTAGAGAGCGCATGTCTCTCTCTCTCTTGCTCTCTCCTTCTGTCCGCGTTGAAGAGTGCGAAAAGAGCGACGCGCGCGCGCGTTCGCGCGACCAAGTACGTAGCGCAAAAGTAAGTTACTTTGTTACGGAAAGTTAAATTCGATTCGGGCGAAAGTTTAATCGCGTAAGTACTCGAAAGGCGTCGCCGCCGCCGCCGAAGGAAAGAAAGAGAGAGAGAGACAAAAGGACAACTGAAGCAGCGTCACAGTATGGTATAGTATACGTTGGTTGTGAAGTTTACAAGAGAGAGAGAGAGGAGAGAGGAGAGAGAGAGAACGATCGGAAGAGGCGAATTGTAAGGCGCATGTAGATCGGGTAAACTGTGAGGGGTCGGATATCACACACGTACATATATATATAGAGGAGGAGGAGGGGAGTAGGTCATTTCGATGCACGCGTGTTATATACTTAGAGCCCTGACCCAATTAACTTCTCTCTCTCTCTCCCTCTCTATGTGCACTCACGTTCCCTTATGCGAACGCGAGAGGGTAAATGTGTGTATACATACGTGGAGGGGTAGCTCTCTTTTAAAACGAACACGTGAGACGCAGAGAGTCGTCAGAGCGTTTTTGAATTCGACGAGAAGAGGTGAGAGAGAAAGAGAGAGAGAGAGGTGGTTATTTCGTAGTGTACTTATTTTTCTGTCGAGAGACCGGGTGTGCGAGCGGAGAAGGTTTGCTATACCGACAAAAGATTCGCTCTTGCGCAAGCCAAGTGGTGTATGTAGGTATACATATATATGTATAGAGGGTGGGATTCGGATCGAAACTTCGGCGGATGGGTTTTTGGATGTAAAGTGGTGACGATAACCGTTCTCGCAAAGCTTAATGTACCGAGAAGAGACGAGTTGTGTGTGTGTGTGTGTATAGTAGTGGATGATGGTTTTTTTTTCTTCATTGTTATTGTATGTTGAAAAAATATATATATATATATATGAAAAGGGAATTTCGTATTGAAAGGTCTATATGTATATATATGTATACACATAAATGTGTTTTACGTGGGGCAATCTGATGGATAAAGTTTCCTTGGATATCGTATAAGATTTCGAAAGAAATTGAATATTAACTCTTGCCAAAGTTATATTAGTTTAAAAGTTCGAGAATCGACGCAATGTATTGAAATATGCAAGTTATACCGAAAAGTGGAAAAGCTTGAAGTGTGCAATGTGATTAACACGTATAACGATGTTATATATCACTCGAAGGGAATTCGGTAAATAAATTGAGCTATTATTTGAGCGATTCACAGATGAAGATTGACAAATAAATGGGGCTTATTGACTGAAGAAGTCGATGTCAGCTTTAATTTACGTTCCTATCTGAATTTCAGATTTAAGTTTTCAATGATTCGCGACAAATAGTCGACGACAACGACGACGACGACAAGGGAATTTGAAATGGAAAATACGACAGCTGAAATTCGAAAATTGAATGTATTATAGTATCCCCAAAATCGAGATAAAGTTATATAGAATAATTCAATTTAATTTATCTTAGTCAACGTTACTCAAGAAACCGTCAGATCTATCTATGTTACGAAATTTCATTTCAAATCCCATTTTATTTTATCTTTTATCATTTGAAACTCCGAAAGTAAGCTACAAGTGAACGATTTTATTTATATGATATAAGTACCATATACTTTCCGACTACTTCTCAGCTCAAAACTCACTCCCTTCCTCCCTACACATACACAGCGGGAGAAACAACCCGAGCACCCAACAATGTCTCCCATTCATACCCTTATATACACTCACCTCTCGAAACTACATACACACACACACCAAATTGCATCGAGCGTATACACGCGTCTCTCAAAAACCTCTTTCTCACCTCTTCTCGCGTCGTCGCCTTCGCCGTGCGCTTCGGCGCGTACCCTGATAGGATCTTTCCCTTCTCTCCCTTCGCCCCTCCCTTTCCTTACGGATTTATGCCAAATTGCGAGAAACCGTTGCCAGGATGCGCGCCGTGCACATATTTAAGGCTATACGAAACTTAAAGCTCATTATCGACGCGCGCGCGGAACGGTGCGTGATTCTGGTTAATAGGCGCGCGCTACTTGTGCTTAAGGCGTCTTAATGGGCCGAGATATATATAGAGTGGTATAGGGGATGCGTGCGTTGCTGTTTTCGGTGTAGTTTAAGGAGGAGGTGGAGGTGGTGGAGTCGATGTAATGTAGTAATTTTGGATTTTTGGATTGTGAACAGAGACACAGGAATGCGTTATTAAATATTAAGGAATCGATGGATTTGGATATATACAAAAGAATGTTTCTTAATATAGTTAAAGAAATTAAATAGCAGTTACGAAAGTATACTTTCGAGATGTTTAAGATACATTCGTCAATAATTTGAAACTTTTAAAACTATAAAAGAAGTTATATAATCTATATCTTCTTTAATCGAAATTTTTATTCTGTTTGAAACCTATGAAACGCCCAAATTGTAAATTATTGACAAAAATGTATAAAAAATAGTATATTACGCACCGTGGGAGGAAAAAACTTAGACAGTCTATATCTCGTGTAAATTGCCATCCGAACCGAAGATAAAGGTGGTAAATACGAGATGTGGGCTGTTCGATTTTACTCCCGTGGAGCGTGTACTATTTTTCCTCCCACCGAGGCCGAAAATGCCACATTCCCGTTGTTGCGCCGGGCGGGAATGTGGCATTTTCGGCCCGGCGGGAGGAAAAATAAGTTGGCGGCACTTTTGTGGCTGTTTCAAAAAATCGTTCGGTAAATTTGATATAAAGCATACAAATGAAAGGGTTTCAAACCGGCGCCACACATTTCTTTAATAAAAAAATCAAGTTTTTTCAAAATCCACATACTAAAAATTTCGACTATTTGAAAAAAAAGCTATAACAATAGGGTGGCGGTACTTTTGGACGGTATACAATACGTGAATCAAAAGAGTAAAGATTACTTCTTCTACCAGAATAAAATTTGAGTGGGTGCCACAGCTTTAAATACAAATATACGATATTATCCTGTAACTTTCTCATTCATCATGTCTTAAAAAACTCATCCTCAAGATCTTTTATGAAAAAACCGATATTGGCGGTAGTTTTACTAGTTATTTTCTGTACCAGTCGAATCATGCTATTGAATGAAGGATATTTAAATGTTTTTACAACCGATGTCTTGAGTTTTCCATTGATTCTATAAAAAAAATGGAAAGTAAACCGATAAATAAATTTTCATTAAAATTTATTCGTAATTTGAAAAGTCGCTGGAAATCGTGAAAAATCGTATTTATTAAATTACTAACAAAAAAATAAAAAAAACGAGAATAAAGAATATGAGCGAAAGCAACTCATTTGTATGTAAGGAAGATACTGTGTAGTCAAACCTTTTGAATGACAATCTTAACATTTTTTTGCATTTTTTACCATTTATCGTAATTTTTTAAACGATTTTTAAAAAATCTGTCTTTAACTACAGATGTTAATTAACTACAGATTTGAGTTTAGCAAATTGCAATTAACAAAAAATTTATTTGGTTCAGAACAGAAAAAACTTTCCTACATTTACCAACGTCAATGAATACGATTTTTCACGATTTCCAGCGACTTTTCAAGGTTTTTCGCCATTTTTCAACATTTTGAGGGTATACGAACAAAATACTCATCAGATTTCGATTTAGCGGGTTAGAATACACAAAAATTATGTATGATACATTCATAAAAAAAATTAATTATAATTTTCCTATGTATTGAAATGCGATTTTTCACGATTTTCAGCGATTTTTCACGGTTTTTCGCAATTTACTCAAAATTTTGGGGGTGTACGAGCAAAACAGTCCCCGGATTCGAATTCAGCGGGTCAAAATACATGGGGATACATGGGTCTGGTTTCATGTAATGGCAACTTTTTTTTTGTGTGCCGGTATTATGAACAAGAGCTCGTTACATAGTATCCTTAATTCCAGCGAAATAGTATAAATAGTGTATCAATCACCTTAATACGTAATATTGGTTTGTGGCACCGATTAAAAATATGGAATGCTGGTTACTATACAATCATGTCTTTAAGTTGGTGTAGATTTGCTTATAAAAATGTATCGCCCAGTAGCATAAAACGTAATCGAAAGTTCTAAGGAATTGGAAATTCGAGATTTCCACAAAAGTGCCGCCAACTTTTTTTTTATACATTTTTGTCAATAACTTACAATTTGGAGGTGAAAATTTAAACTTATATTTTCTTGATGTTCCCGACACTTATATCAACTTTTTTTTTACTCCGCATGTTTTTTCAAGTATTTTCCGCTGAAATAACTTTCATTGGTTTCCCTTGACGGGCAAAATTACTATATACCGTTTGGGAAGGTCCTTTATTAATAATACCAAAAATCGAATCACCTTGAGCGATATTAAATAAAAATATAGCACTATTTGGTTCATTAAAAATCATATTCCTTAACTATTAAGACATACATAAATTCGACATAAGAAAACGGATTATTTCTATTGCTAACAGGAGAATTTAATACTGTGAATTATTTCTTAATAATAATTTAATTTTCTTTCATCACAAATACTACTCGCGTATAATATTTAAAAGTATAATTCATTAAATCCACAGATGCTTTTTCATGTGTGTATGTTATATATTTAACCGGATTGTTATGACATTAATAATGACAGTTCGGAAATAAGAGGGAAAAATCCCTGCCCAAATATCGAGACACACACACACGTTGGTTTGCAAGCATATCACGCGCGCGCGCGCGCTCGTGTCTCTTTATCAAGGATCTTCTTATTACTGAGAAGCTTACCCCGGAACGGCTAAGCCAATTCATCACACGGAGGCGGTCCACTCCCACGCACTCAGGGACACCATAAATTTCTCCGGCAACATCCTCTCGGATATCGGCAAATAATTACGTCGGCGAGAGACGAGGAGGAGGAGAAAGGTATCAGGAGTCATTCCATCACCTATACTCGACGTCTCCCTCTCTCTCTCTCAGTTCGACGGATATCCAATCGGATTTTTTGCAAGCGCGCTCACGTACGTGCTGGCTCGGCGCGAAATAAGCAAAGCGTCAGCGTCCATCTCGTCTATGATTTTGATTCCTCTCTCTCTATCCCCTCGTCCTCTCACTACTACATATATACTACTACTACTACTAGTGGTAGTTCGGATACCTATATATACACTTCTACAGTCCGTATATACCTCTCTCTAAATGGATTTGGACAAAGGCTTCCGGGTTACCGCCCTCTCCCTCCGATTGAAAATTCCTTTGAAGCCTCAGCTCACCCTCCCCCTCCTCTTTTACCTCTCTACCTTCTCCGTTCCTCATAACAAGCGAGCTTTTGGCACGGACCGATAGGCAATGCCTTGCGCGCGTTCGCTTCATTACGCGCCCTTCTCTCTTTTCTAGGCCTGTGTGAAATATCGATCGCTCGTTCTCTTGAGGCCGATTCTCTTTTTCGCGAAAGGCGTCTTCGCGCCTTGGTAATAATATGGCTCGACGTGAGATACCGCGGCGAGGATCATCGTCTTGGGTAAACGGTTGTTGGGTGTTGGTAAACAGCGTAGGTGAAATGGGAGGGTATATAGGCGTATGTTTATGCTGCAGAGGTTTTCAGTATTGGTCGTCGTGTATTGTATGTACACGTTGGTATAGCAATAATATCTTTTCATTTAGTTTATTAATTAAGGAATATACACAATAATTTTATTTTACATAATTGCTATATAATAGCATTGTAAAAAAACAAACAATTCTATTGAACAATTAATGAAAACTAACCGTCACGTTTGTTTTCTAACCATTCGATAAACCAATTATTTATTATACACACGCAAATTGCATATAGCATCAAAATCAAAACCACACACGTATAATATACGCTATATAATTCCTCCCAGAGGCCGTGCGACTATATTCACCGAACCCTCGTGCACCCTTTGTTATCAATTATCTCCATATAGTCCACGAATAAACCTCGACTCAACAACCACGATTTGTCTCTCCTCTCTTTTTTTTTTTATCGCGCAACGTTACACTCGGCCAGTGGCACACGACGCGGATCCCGAAACAAATTACGGATCTCGCTTTCTCTTTCGTGGCCGAGGCTCGATTTCGCGTTTTATTTTCACCCTATATCCGCATGGGGCGCGGAGATTTTTCAGTGACCGACGCCGACGACGACGAGAGATTCCTCTCGATTCCGAATTCCTTTGCGACCCGTATCTATATATACAGCATATACCCTATATATTACACACATACACGTACGCGCAGGAACGATTTTTACGACGATTCGTTTTATCGGTTCTTCGTTCCCTCGTGTTTCATCCGCACGCACACATATATACAGCGGTTTGTCTATGAGAAATTTTTAACATGGAATTTAATGTACTGGAATAACGAAAAAAAATGTCGTCGTCGTTGTGGACTTCTCCTGATTTACGTATATATAACCGTTGTCTCTCTCAGATTTTTTCCTTCGCTCGTGCTATTATATTCTCATAGCTATACGATTTCGACGTTAAAACAGACGCAAAAAAGGGAAGCGTGCGCAGACAATGAAAAAGTTAGCGCAAGTTTTAATTAAATCCTATTCCCGCGTATATATACCAACAATTTGTAATAATATCACGACGATTCTCTATACTCCCACGCGAGCTATACGATGAGGAGATGAGGGGAATAGTTTAAAGCGAATAATTCATTAAAAGTTAAGTAGCTTTGTTATATGTATATATATACATCACACGTGCGCCGATCGTCCGATGCTATTACTAATTTACAAAATTATACCCCACTCGGCAACAACTCTCCTGCTGCGCGCACGTGCAACTTTTTTGCATGGATCCCCGAGCACAGATGCGACACTTGAACCTTCATATATATATATATATATATATCTACTATGTTTCTGCTATACTGCGTATTACGTGTTAATTGAATTTGTTTGCATTTCAGACGGACTGTACGAGACGGTGGAAATTCCGACAGATAACGGTGAGTCGCCTTATTTAATTAGCTAACTTGGTACGAGAGAGAGAGAGAGTGAGGCAAGTTTCCCCTCGAATCTTAATTAGGATTGTTTAGCGCTCATAGGCGATTGAGTTTAACAGATTAAAGTAAACTTGCGCGAGGAATAATCTGTGAAGTGAATTTAGCTGAGAGTGAGCGCCTGCGCGTAACGGCAAGCGTATAGGAGGATATAGTATAAGAAGAGGCGGTTACTTGCAATGTAATTATATATCATGGACAGTATAGAATTGTCTCGTGACCGATCTTTCTCGTACTATATATATATAATCGATCTCTCACACTCTCTCTACCATCCAACTTCTTTCTCTCACCCCTTCCCGTTTTTTTTTTTTATTATCTCATAATGAAACTTTATTGAGCTATAGCGTGAACCTACAATTAAGTCGAGCGGTAATGAATTCTCGTCGCGCTTTTTCTTCCTCTCTCTCTTTCTTTCGTTTCCAGTTGCACGAGTGATATTAAGCGAACAAAAGAAAGAGAAAGATACGCGAATTACGTTATATACAAGAGAGTCGCCGCGCCGACTAACGACTTCGCTCGAACAGCGCTGACGGAACGAATGTCGTTAAACATTTATCGGCCAGCATGTATATATACATGTATACATACACACACACATACGTATACATATATATATATATATATCCACTACACGTACGTATAATACCATCACGAGTTTATTCGAGCGCAACGGTACTCGACCGCCGTTCGCGCACTCAACTTCGTTCCGAGCGATCGGATTAACCCGTTTCCCGATACCTTCGAGTAGTAGTTGTTTCTCGATTAATTCGCTTGCTGAGCTGCCGAGGCCGAATTATCCGACCTTTTCCCAGCTCTTTTCGTCTCATATATATATATACACCTATATAGATGCTATAGAGAGAGATGTGCTCTCTGCATATATCTACAGATATATCGGATGATGCCTCGAATTGTTGTGGAGAGAGTGAACGCGAAACCTAATTACCACAGCCATTGTGTTCGACAAGACACATCAAGAGAGGGTGAGAGAAAAAAATACTATTATGTATGTACAACCGAGCCGATTGTGTAAAGTTTCGGTCTGGAAAAGTCGGTGAATTTTAAAAGCCCACACATATAGGTATATATAAATAAAGTTTAATTAGGCCTCGAGGCCCGTTCGAGAACCATATATATTATAACACAAGTGTAATATACGAGGAATTGGGGCTTTCTCGAAGTGGGCATGCAAAAATTGAGCTCTCTCACTCACTCCACGCCGGCCTTGACCAACCCCCAGTCGCTCTCGCGACTATATAAGCCCTTTTACATGTAGGTACCTGTGTACATATGTATATACTCGGTTCTATAATTAACATTGTACAACTCTAATTTTGAGCCTACGCTTATACTTACATGCTTACACACGAGGTTGGTGAAATTTACGAGGAAAGTTGGCTATATAGATATATAACAGATATATATTTAGTAGCTTATCGGTAAAAGTAAATGGTTCGGTTAAAAAAAGAAAAGAAAAGAACCCGGACAATAGCGGGTAGTCGGAAATACCGCACGTTCTGCATATATAACTGCGGTGTGTGTTCGACGCTGGAAGGACACACATATTCCTTGTGTGAGAACGAGGTTATATACCGTGATTGCACGATTGAATATAATATAAGCCGAGGAGGAAAAGTGCATCCGCGGCCTCTTAACTCTTACCCCGGTCGTCTCGATTTAACACGAACGGAAATAATATTGTGCAGAGAAAAAAAGAAGAAGAAGAAGGTATATGTATGAGAAAGAATATATAATTGAACAAACCGAAAGTGTCAGCTCTTTTGCGTGGTACAAGTAATTCGTGTCGGTTTTGTTAATTAAGATATATATATATATATATATATATTTGAATGGATATCAAGAGAGAGAGAGAGAGAGACTTGAAAGATCCTAACTCGTTATAGTTATATATGAGAGTTTCTATAGGAGAAAAGTTAATTGCGCTTATTTTTCCTTTGCATTCTTCATCATTTTCTTTCTACAATTCTCAAAGGAACCATTACTAATTTTTTCTCCTATTCTCAGAAAAAGAAAAAAAAAATAATAATGAAAGCCTTTCCCGGTATATAAACGGCGCCATTCTTATATTAATTTCTCCAACCGCTATAGCGAAACCACAATTTTTTCCTTTTTTTTCGTTCTCTTTTTCCACGGAAAATTCGTGTACGTCACTGAGTTATAACGACTTATAGCAACTTTTTATACATACAGCTGCAGCCGCGCTAATCCTGCCTAAAAAAAAGAAAAAAGTAGGAAAAAAATTCATTTTTACTCTCACCCTTAAATCCGGAAAACCTTCCTCCCACCCCCTCCGGGGTTTCGCTCGACTCTCGCGCGCCTTTGTGAACTCTAACTACGCTTTTTTTTCTCTCTCTCCTTCTCTCCCCCTTAATTCGAGCCACACTGAACTTCGTTCGCTCTGGCACGCTCTCTCTCTCACCTCTCCAAAAACTTCTCAGCTTTTCCTTCCCCCACTCCTTCTTTCTCGTTCAAGCTATGTAGAGAAGCATAGTCTCTCGCCATAACCGTACATCACACTGAAATAATACTTCTATACCTTGGTCGCTGCTGCTACGTTGTATTATTATTAAACCGTAAAATTTCCGTATAGAATTGAACGGAGAAACGAAATTTGCACGATAATCGATGCCCCCGCACGAGCGTTCGTTCAAAAACCCCTATATATAACGCGAAGAAGATTTAAAAGGGTGAGAAGGCGGTCTGGCATATACATATATATATAAGATTGATAAGAGCTAGCGAAAACTCACCTGCGGATAGCAGCAGCAGCAACGCAAAGGATTCACCATCCCTTTGCCTCTTTCCCCTCCTCTCCTCTTCTTCATAGAGTTTTATCGCGCGTATCACTTTTCCCCCCTGCCGATCAAAGCGCGAGCGTAACTTTTTGCTCGCGGATATCTTTGAAGTTTTCGAGAGAGAGAACCACGGATCAGCGCGTGTCTTACGTGCCGAGGAATCTTGCACGTTGCATGCAATATATCTCTCGTCCGAGAAATTTTTCTCTCTCCGCGTATATAACACCAGCTCGGCCGGTAATATCTCTCTTGCACGTCGTAGTAGTATAACGTTGAGGCTGCGCAATGTGTATATATATATGTATATATGGAAGTGTATATGTACACGTGGAGGTGTGAACACCCGAGTGCGGAAGAGATTCTCGAGCGAGTTGAGTATTCGTGTTATGGATCGGATATGTGCGCGCGGGATATATTCTTTGCTGTACGTATATATATGTATATATATACGACACGCGCGGATGCTCGTGAATATCCGAACTATTTAAATTATTAATCTCGGGGGTGGGAAAAGGTGTGCGGTGAGAAAAATGTAGAGAGTGAACGGAATGTTACCGCGTGAATTCCAGTGATGCTGATAATAATAATGATGAAAGTATTAGCATAGTTAGTTGTTTCTTATATAATATATAAATAGAAATAAAAAACCTTAGGGAGAATTGAAGTTTGGAAAACGCTGATAACTACGTATTTTGCACTTTTTCACATACAAGAGTAGAAAATGTCGCTTTGTAACGAACGAACAACACAGCGGCATACAATCAATGTACACAAAGTAATACTTACGTTTTGAAAAAATCCTCGAAAATTTTTCTCAATGAAATTTTCATATAAATAAATATTTCAAACTTCTCGACATTTCTATATATATATATGGACACTTCTACATCGTTTCTGCGTAAACCAGCACCTTATTATTTTTTTCCCAAATAACTTCTTATATATTGTTCTACCCCACACTAATTTTTTCATCATTCAACTCACACGACGTATCCACCATTTCCTCGTTACCCTCCACTCACAGCCCTAAAACAATCTACATTTTCAATTACTCAAAAATCCTCGTCCCCCCTCTCTCCATTCATAATTTTTCAAGTGGATTAGCTCTCTCGCAGCTGCAAAGCGAAAGAGAGAGAGATACACTCGTCCTACTCCTCTCCTTCTACACCGGACTAGATCCAATCTTCCATCGGGCTTGCCTTAATACCGTCGGGGGCTCTCTCTCTCTCTTGCAAAATCCGTCGACTCGTTCCCATTGAAATAAGATCCCACTTTAATTTTGATTCGCTCAATTCAATGAGAGAGAGAGAGAGAGAGAGGGAACGCCACCACGACGGTCGTCGTCTCGTATATATATATATATATACCTACTACTACTACTCGTCTCCCACTCAAAATCTCAGGACGAAGTTCGACGATATCCGTCAATCTTACCGAACTAAGTCGCCATCTAACCTATAATATAGCTCTAAAATCAGAGCTAGCGTCGTCCCTACAAAGTTCTACGAGATAGATATAGATATATATGTATGTATATCCGTTCTTGAAATTCGCCTGCTCGCCAATACACATAGATGTACATATACATATATATATATATACATACCATGCATAATCCTCTTTGCAAGACGCGCGCAGATGTTTATACTAACCGAGGGTATATATATATGTGGAGTTGTACCGCAACGTCGTATATATATATATATATATATATATATATATATATATATATAGAACTTCAACGAATTCGAATCGATCGATCGATAAGAACGCGTGTGAACAAACGAATTTATCCTCGTGTTCTCCCTATACATATATTTATCTATCTATCTTTTCCATTCTACGCTACAGAGAGAGAGAGGGAGAAAGGCAAAAGGATTGAAGGAATTTCCTCCGGCGATATATTCCGCAATTTATGTCGCCTCTCTCTCTCTCCTTCAGCTTGTCACCCTATACGAACACTTATACACATACACACGCGTTCGAAGAAAAATGCAAGTCTCGTGCTTATTGTTTCTCTCCCATATACACACGCGGTTGTGCAAGTGAAAAAGACTAAAAGAAAAAAAGGAGGTTTTCGTCAGTCCACGCGGCGAGTGTTTACGCATGTAGTCATGAGATTTATTGCATCCTCACGGTACTTTATTCGCTTATACTGGGCTGCTGCTGCTATACTTCCGGCTCTCGAAAGCTTTCTCAACGTGCGCGTCTCCCGCAGGAAAGGAGACAGAGAGCAAACAGCGATGGCTATATGGCTGCGCCGCCGCACTTGGCCAACTATTGTAATAACTCCTGGTTATATAACGTACCTCCTCTCTCGTCCTCCCTAACTTCTCGCCAACCCCCTCGTCCTCTTCTTCTTCTTTTGCTGGTGGTACTGCTGTTCTCTTTTCGCCGTTATATATATATTACGTAGGAGAAGAAGGAGAAGGGGGATGAACGGGATTCGAACGAAGACGAATCGCAGGCCCGATAATTAGAGACGTATACTAAGCCCTGCGCCAAGTGCTAATTGCGACGTCTCTCTCTCTCTTGTACAGCGTGTGTAATTGTAGGCGACGACGTGCGACGATCGAGGCGTCTAATGAAAAACCTCGACGACGTCGTAATTTCTCTCTTGCACTATAATGTATACGCGTGGAATTACTTTTATTCGATTTCCTTCAAGTATATCTACCCACATACATACACACAGAGAAATCGTTTTACCCCTACACATACACACATATATATATACGAGTTCTCTCGCCTCCACAATAGCGCGGCAATATTCTTGAGAAATTCGAAAGCACGGGTGTGAGAAGTGGGTAAAGAAGGAGGGCGGGAGGGAGAAGTGAACGCCCCGGAAATGCAAAGGAGTATCGTTCTTATACGCGAAAGCCCCGTGGGGATGCGAAGCTAAAGTAGAGAGAGAGAGAGAGAGGGAAGAAAAAAGATGTATGAATTTTAAAAGAATTTCGTACCTCTTCCCGAGAGAAACGCGAACGTTCACGCGCGAGAGATATATGTATTGTACGAAGAGTTGGCGAAATAACGTATTGGGTCGAGTAGTAGTAGTAGTAGTAGTAGTAGCGTTCGCGGTTCGGTCAGACGTGCCAGATGTGTTTACGCGCGTCGTGTGTTGTTGTCTCGTTGTGAAAGTTGAATGTTCGTATATACTCGTTCGCACGCGTGATGTGAGTGCTGTTCTTTCACTTAGCATATATATATATATGTATCGTTTGTTCACGCGTGGTTGTTCTGGATGGAAAAAAATAAGCTATTCGTCTCGGTGACTTTTTGGCGACTATGCGTGCATATAAAGATATGTACGAAAGTTTTGGTATAAACGTCGTTGTATTCATTAAAGTATACTTATATATTTTACTGTTTCCTCTATTATTATTCTTTTATTATATGTATATACAGATACGGAGAGAGAGAGAGGAGGTTCGTTAAAAAATGTCAACATCGTTAACAGCAAGCGTCGAGTAATCAACGTATAATCACATCATAGCCCCGTAAATTTTTCACTTCCCTCTCTCTCTCACTATATATATATACCCAGTGAAACAACAATAACCCTACGCTACACTGCTCTTATACCTTAACCCGATCGTATACACTGCACTTTTCCTCATCCTCTCTCTCTCTCACTCTCCTTCTCAGCCGCGAACTACTTCAATTCAATTCCTCATCCGCGCAGCGGCCCTTAAATTATAACTGTGCATACACTAGCACGCATTGTACAGCTGATTCTCTCCTTTAACCCCTATGTGTATGTATGTATGTCGTACTACTCTCAAGTCACTTTTCCCCTTATACAACTCGAAGAGAGAGAGAGACAGGGTAAAAACGGCCCGTCGTTATTAATTACTCGAGTAGGATGAGGAGGAGGAGAAGGAGGAGGTAGCGTGTGGCACTCGTCTTGGATCGCTTAACGACGCTATTACCGTGATTAATAGTCAATGTCAAACGTAATCCTCGCAACAGCCCTTAACTTGTAGTTTGTCGAGTCGCGCAGCAGCAGCAGTAGTAGTAGTACGCTCTCGGCGAAACTTTAGCCACGGGTAGCAGCAGCAGCAGCAGCCGCGCCACTCCAGAATTATACACCTAACTGTGCTACACCACGCTTATATACATATATATACGCGAGCTCGCGGGCTTCGAGGATTTCGCTTCCTGGAAATTGTGGCTCTCTCTCTCTCTGTGTATACTCACCTATGTGGCAAGAAGAGGTTAGTAGTAGGGTCGTTGGTTGGTTAAAAAAAATGGTGGCAGTAGTGGAGATTTTAAAGCGAAGGGTAAAATCCGCGACGCGCGTTTATTACCGCGTGGTTGGTCGTTAAACGGGTTGTAAAGATTTCTTCTTTTCTTTTTTTGAGTACGTATGTATATAGAGAAGTGTGCGTGTAGGTGAATAGTGCACATATGCGTGTATATAATAAGTGCGATAATTCGTGATAAAGGTATTAATGTAGCGAGAGAATTTTTAGCGCATCGGTGTGGAGGGGAGTGAGGGTATATAATCCCCGTAATCTCCTTATTCAATTTACAGCTATTATATATGGAATTAATCTATTTACTGGATGGTTTTCGGGGTTTAAGCCGAAGATTTATGAATATACCGGTGCGTTTATTTAATATAGAACATATTTAGCTTTGCACTGTATATATATACACCAAAAGCACTTATAGTATCTTAATAAGTTAAATTTAGAAAACTACGATTACATATACCAAAGCCATTTACACGTATACCGCAACCGTTACAACATCTCTAAAAAAACAAAAGATTAACCACACGTACTCATTTATATCTTCCTGCGCATTCAAAGTATATATATACTATATAACAGCCTCGAGCGCAAAACTCGCTGCCTACATACATACATACATACAAACACAAGGTGTTAAAAACGAATTTTGCGTAAATGGCTCGCTTTCGACGGCAGCAGCGCAACCTTTCCAAAAAAAAAAATCCTTTCAAAGCAAAATGCCCTCGCTTCTCCCTCCCTTCCCACCGCGCACGAACAATCGTGTACACTTTGTTCGATGAGATCGGTGTAAAAAAAAAAGGAAAAAAAAAGGAAAAAAAAAATCCTCTCTCCCACGTTGAGATGGGGGAGAAATCCAATAGCGACAAAGGGATAGCCAGCGTACTACTACTAGTACTATCCGCGCGCAAAGAATTCCCTGCCAATCAGCGTATAGTCGCGCCCGTTTTTGCGCGCTCCCCCGCCGAAAATACCGTTCCTCTCGCTCTCTCTCTACACACATATACGCGTACGTACATGCGGGTGTACACTGTACAAGCCCTCAACCGCAAATGCATTTCCATCCTCTCGTTCCTATACCACCGCTACGACCAATCTCTCTCTCTCGCTCTCGCTTTTCGAAACACACGGTAGCAACGGTTTCGAACCTTTATATAGATATATACATACACGTGTACGCTGTATACAGTATATATGCGGTGTATATAACAACGCGTGTGTATATACCGCGCACTGATTCTTACAATAGCTGCAACACTCCTCGCTGCTATACACTATATACGGCTATTCAGAAAGAAAGCGAGCGAAGCGAATTCGACGCTCTATATGTATATATATACACGCACGATAAATCTCATCGTTGATCGTTACTCTTGCTCTCTCTATAGAGGAGTTATACGAGTCTTGATTGGCCGAAATCTGGCTAACGTACGTATACGGACCCGTGAGAATCGATACTAATCCTAGCGCTAATCGTTTCGCAGATACAGAGTGAGAGAGTGAGAGAGAGAAGCACACTGTACCGCGCCCGGCAATTATCGCACGCGCGGCCCTAGTGTGGAATGCCAGTTAAAGCAGCTCGCCTATAGTTAAATCGCTGCTACGTACTGCTACCCCCAACCGACCGACCGACCGACACCTTCTCGTCCGTTTATCCCGTTCAACCTATACTGTCTATCTATCCTACATATATATATAGGTAGCTGGAGTATATATATATATATATGTGTGTGAGAGAACAACTCTTTCCGCTAACGTATGTACTTTCCGAACTGTTCCTATACGACGGGGGTTGGTATAGCGATAAGTGGCTATAGCGGTTTCGTTGATGATTAGAGTGGTGTGTGGTATAGTATATAGTGTACGGGTGAAGAAGAGGAGGAGGAGGAAGAGGGAGGGGCTGTGATGAGGATTGAAGGTTGATCAGTCGGGTGGGTAAAAGGCTTTTAGCCGGCGTGAGCTGTTTTATATAAACTCGGGGTACAAGTGGGTCGAGGTAGCGCACGTTAAACTAAATAGATTTTTCGACTATTTTCTTGTATATACGTGTATTTGATGAATTGGAGGTTTGAAAAATATAGTGCGAGGAAAAGATGTTTATGTGTTATAAGATAAATGAATGAGATTCTGGTTTGATATATGTGCAAATTTCACAAACGCTGTGAAAAACTTCGAAAAATGGACCGAAAAATTTTTTTTCGACGACACCTTCCAAATTAGGTTTTTCTTGTTGTTAGGATGTCTAGAAAAGATATCTGTTGAACAAAGTTCATCGAAGAGTATCGTTTTTCTGGGACCAATGATCAATTGTTTCAAAATGATTAAAAATAGTTCTAGTATAGTTCTAAATCATGTTACCAAAAACAACTTAATAACAAATTTGGGAAAAAGAAAATAAAACTAAAGAGCGAGAGCTTTTCAAATCTTTATTCAGAATTAGAAAATATTGATTCGTTCAAAAGTTATGTGAGTTTGAAGTTAGCTTAAAATACACAAAAAATCACAAAATCGGTGTGAAAAGGTCAACAATTGTCCCAACCACTGATCACGTATATTTTAGGTTCAACTTCAAACTCACGTAACTTTTGAAGGATTCAATATTTTCTAATTCTGAATAAAGATTTGAAAAGCTCTCACTCTTTTTCAAAATTTTTTATTACGCTGTTTTTTGGCAGAATGATTTATAACTAAACTAGAGCTATTTTTAATCATTTTTAAACAATTGATTATTGGTCCCAGAAAAATGATACCCTGCGATGGACTTTCTTCAACAACAGATATCTTTTCTAGACACCCTAACCAACAAGGAAAACCTAATCTGGAAAATGTCGTAGAAAAAAAATTTTTGGAATTGTGTTTGTGGAATTTGCACATATATACGTATAAAGAAAATAGTCCGGGTCGGAGTGGTATAACGTACGTGCGGGTAAAACTGTGAGATTTATATAATGAACTTAACCGATGTACGAATACAATATGCTATCTTATAGAGCATTGTACTTATTTATATTATGCGACTTATCGCGCGGTACAATAACCTGATAACTTCAACGGACGCAGACTCCCTTCCGATCGATTGTCCGATGTCGAATGCGTGCACGAAAAACGCACTCGCGCCCCCTTCGTACCTTGGCCTTCGCGCTCTGTTCCACGCACTGCTTAAAAACATACATTTATATAGGGCATAGAATCTACGCCATTTACAATTTCGGAGAGTGATAGGCGTCGCGTCTATATATATAGCCAATCAGCGTTTCGCGAATCGTCTCGCGGGTGCCAAGATCCAACCCTGTTTTCCAAAAAAGTGTCCACGTTTCCTCGCTACAATGCTTTATA
>JAWWEQ010000027.1:6701285-6756225 GCA_035583055.1 Torymus tubicola | reverse complement strand
GCTGTAATTTTCACGCCCTCCCCCCCCCCCCCCCCCCCATTTGGAAAGACATCTGCACTCCGGATGTAGAGGTACCATCTCTCTCTCTCTCTTTCTCGACCGACGCGCGATTTCCCTTCTCTCGCTGTGTGTGTTCTATGCGTGAAAGGAATGTGTATACGCGCAGGCATATGGACAACCCGCCCCAGTTGGTTGGTTCGTTCTCTCTCTCTCTCTTTCTCTCCCTCTATCTTTCTTTCTTTTTGCTCACATGTACTTTTTTTTTAACAGCCTTTATTCAAACCATATAGTATAATTTCAAATGGATGCTTCACAATCGCTGCCGCGTGTATTATCGGTACAATTTTGGGCTTGTCGTATGTGTCTGTGTATGTCTGTGTTATAGGTATATATATGTACGACGTCAGTGCGCGAATAGTTGACAGCTACAATATGCGCGTGCGCACGGCTTTGTTTGTTTGTCAAATGTCAGTGTATGTGTCTAGGTATAGGTATAGGCCAACAACTTGCAACGGGACAGTAGTGCGTTAACTTCGCAGATGGATTTTTACACCAATAATTAATAAGTAGGTATGTGTATTAAAGTTAATTTTTTTTGTTAAAGTGAAAATTTGAGAAACAAGATTTAAATTTAAAAATTGTTGAAGCAATTTATTTAATATTAGTGAAAAATAATAGATTCAGTATACTTAACAATTTTAATTTTGACTAACTATCTTCATTCTTTTTTTTAAAAAAATTTATAAAAATCTAAGGAAACGGCGCGAAATAGTCAGTCAAAATTATGATATTCCAAATTCAAATCCATATTTTTCTCTAATTATTAAATTAATTATTTCAACAAGTTTTAAAAAAAGTCGCTTTCAAAAACAAAACATCACTAATTCAAAACAATTGCAAAAATCACAAGTGTAAAAAACCTCTTTACAATAATAACCACAAAGTAATCATCAATAATAATTTGAGAATCAAAACTAATCAATCGTGTGGCATCACACTTTTACAATGACGCACTATTATACTCCGTGAATCAGCCGATACTGCAGCTTTTTTCCGCCTTATACAAACGCGCAACACAACAACGTCTCCGGTGCAGAAAGCCGACATCGAAGAATTCGCCACTCCTCGCATCTTATTCAGTTTTCGTCGTCTAAGTATATATATATATATATATAGATGTAGGTATATATTTTCGTGATAAAGAGATGCGCACCGCGCGTGCACGCTTTGTTTTCTGTTTCTCTCTTTCATCTCGCTCAGCGACGATTATTACGTTACACGCGTTTTTCGTAAGCATAAAAATACATTTATGCAATGTTTTTTTTTCGTTTTAGTTAGTTTTGCTTGTATATATATAGAATATATGCTGCAGAAGGTTAACGCTGTAATATATAATGTGTATAATAATGAATTCATCTCTTTTTTTGTCATATACGAATTGACTCGATATGTTGTATATTTTATTTATAGTCGTGTATTGTACATATATAACGTTTACTTTTAATTTTAAATTAGTTTTGGTACCAGTCAAATCGCGACAGCTGGATAACGGATTACACATACGCGATATGTGCACTGTATAGATATGCATTTTATGTGTTCGTCCACAAGAGAGAAAATTTGAATAAATTTGTTTGATAGTTGCATTTTGTTTTATCTTTTTTTTTTATATTTCTGTTAGGCGATGCACTATATGTAATCTTGCCGGATTATCGGCGAAAATTTGACAATAATTAGTAACGTTTTTGTTTTTCTTCAAGTCTTTTCCGCCGTTAAATCTTGTACAATATTTATACGAATTGACGATATTGACATCTTCGGAAACGATATGTGATCATGAATATACGCTATATATAGAATACTTTTATATATAATATAATTACATACGTGTAAGAGAATCGTATGTACACAAGAAATATATTTTTTATATATAAT
The DNA here is from genome assembly GCA_035583055.1 of Torymus tubicola. NCBI lineage: Eukaryota > Metazoa > Arthropoda > Insecta > Hymenoptera > Torymidae > Torymus > Torymus tubicola. The sequence goes on along the minus strand of JAWWEQ010000027.1, from coordinate 6,754,290 downwards.
TATATATTTATTTATATCATACGCTTGGAAGACAGAGGTTTTTTTTTATATCATAGATATGCATATTCCGCTTTTGCCACATCGCTATAATTATAGGTACATAAATGTGTAAGGGTAAATTACTCATGTTATGTACAAAGCCCGTTTCATCATGCATACCCATTGTACTTGTAGTATTTTTATACAACGTTCTTCTATACGAGCTAAGTCACTTAATTATTAATTTTCAAGATATCGTCTAAAACTCAAACATTTAAAATTGAATTTCTTGCTCTATAAATTAATTATAATTTATTTTCAATATGTACTTTATCTAAAATTATTCTCAATAAATATTTTATAATTTCCTCACTTTTAAAATTCCCTTTACAGTTTGTGTACGTAATAAAAAAATCTCTATTGTACATTATCATAAAGCAAAAGCTTATTGTATAATCTTATAACTAAATATAAATGTATATAAGTTTAATTTATTATCTTATGTATGTTCTTAAAGAAATACTAACATTGATCTGCGGAAGACAAATTAAACAATTTAATGAGTCAACTATAAACAATAAATCACTTAAAAAACAAATATTTTAAAATCTAGTTATTGACTAGAAGCAAACGAATAACAACTTCTTAATCTAGAATAGTTTTCGTCACAGAGAAAAATTTCGCTATTTTTATCCACATAGAAAATCCATGGATTCCTATGAAGATTTTTAAATGCTTTACAGTGTAACTCTTTTTTACGCTCTATAAAAACAGAATTAAGTATACATGATGATAGGAATGACGTAACGTTAAGCTTTATAGAATTATCGATTAACTGCTATATGAAAAACTACATGGAGTTTTTCTCTTAAGTAGCGCATTACAACCCGAAATTGCATCAACAATCGACTAGAATTCTCACACCTTATTATATTATACACTATAATTAATCATGTTCGTCGGAAGAAAACATTCTCAAACAAGAACATCATCACAACGAGACGAGTTGGGAGATATATCTATATATAATAATGCGTGTAACATGGAAAACTTAACACGATGTATATACGAGACAAAGGAAGTAGGACATTAAACTTGTGTAGAATCGAAAAGGCTTTGAAAAATTGCCCGTTATTTTCTCAACTTGCTATACATACAACCTTCAGAGTTTGCGACGTTTTTTCCGTTTCTCGAACGTTTTTTTTGCAGAGCTTATTACATTAATTAAAGTCTATCGAATATGGTCGTTCGATGTATTCTTAAAATGACATACACTATTTTATCCACGATGATATATAATATATGGAATAATGATTAACGTGCATAACAACAAATAAATATATTATTTTCTTCTATAGCATTGATATTGCATCGCCTCACGTAACGTCTCGAACAAAAATTTGAGAAACGGGTATATATATATCATCATATATATATTTTTTTCAACTTTTCATTAAAATCTTTCTCCCATACCTACCTACTACACTTCTCGCCAAAAAAACTCGCACCTACATATACTAATAATATAATAATAATATCAATAATAATCTCAATGATTAGAAACATTTGATTGAATACAACATGTCATGTTTATCCGTTCCATTCGAAACCAAAAAAAAAAGATCCTATCCAACTGACAATACACGAACAAAACATAGGGAAGAGGAATCAATCATCAATCAATCAATTTGAATCGTATACACGCGCGATCCGGTATATGTACTTCTTTACTCCATGGTGTTATACTCGACCTTCTTGACCTTAAAGTACCGCCAGCCAGCATAGCCGGTGATGGTGAGGAGTACAGCGGCAGCAAGGGTTGAGCCGACGGCAACTGGTGCCGTCTCGTCGCGCACGCGCGCGCTCAGTGACGTGCACGAGAACTCAGCTGCGAAGTCGTTGTTCTTGAACTTGAACGGCTGCAGCTTCATGCCTCTGCGCAAAAAGGATTTAACATTTATATATATACGTGATTATTGTACATAGCAGTGATTGGTTCGCGTACACTTGGAAGCGAAAGTTTTGATTTGAGTGTATTGGAAAAGTTGGAATTGTGTTATTTGGGGATGAATTGTGACCGTGACACTTTAAAGGACAACATGTACGTGCTATGTAATACGTATATTTTTGTACTTTTACAATAAGTATTACGTAGTTGTGTAATGAGGAAACTTTATATTTAAGTAAAATATTCTTATAGAACTAAAGAAGTTACTTTTAAAATAGAATTTATCTTTAAAAAAACACCATTTAAAAACGTTAGCTTCCTTCAACTGTTCTCAAAGAATATATATAATTGCTGCGTGCATTCACGCATGTAAAACAAAGTAAATCTATCATTTAAATAATAATAAACAAAAGAAACTTTTATGTAAATCGTCATACCTCAACAGCACGCTAGCACTAGTCTTGCCGTCCGTCAGCACGATTTCCTGCTCCTCTTCGCAAGAATATGACTTTCCTACTGGTGTAGGGAACAGCATAGAGCTGTGTTTCTGTGCAGTGCTCAATCTTACTGTTCTATCTGAAATGGTCCAAACGAAGCACATTAGAATGCTAACGAATATTATCTAATTAACGGAAATTCATTATTACTGTGTACGCCGGCGATAAGAAAAAACATTTGTAACGAATGTAAAGTACACCCACGTTCTATTTTTCGCGTCCCCCATTATCCTCATATATATATATATACACACGCGAAATACACTTTTACGACAGCTTATTATCTTTTGTATATACAACGCTACAATTTTAACGAACGTTCGCTAGAATTTTCTGTATAATAATACTCACTGGGTTGAGCGTTATGCTCGAAATGCCGATCGCTCGAGTTGTACGTCAGCTCGATCTTGTCGACATACCATCTCTCACCGCCAAGTGTCTGAAAGAAATCAAATAAATGTTTATATTATTCCGTTAGAAATATACATATAGAGAGCAATAATAACGATAAAAAAACAGCGAAACTAAGGCAATTAGAGAAACAATGCCATAATTGATTACAGCAAATTAACAGTACGTAAATAAGACGCTAGACAGCATATGTACACGCGATAAAGCATTGGGAAATTTATGTGTAGACGATAAGGAAACGCGCTACAAAGAAACTATTAAAACTTTTTATTGGCTTTGTACGCGCTCGCGAGCACAGCGCGCTATTTCGCCAAGCCGTTTATTGACGTAGCGGTGTTTGTGTGTACGTGCACATTGTATATTATTATACGCGAATAACACATATATATATATAAATACCTTGGCAAAGCTCCATGATAGCACGAAAGCGTCCCATTTCAAGGACATTATAACGAAATTTTCATTGTCACAGTTGCCGGTTACCATAGCATAGTCTGGGACGTAAATATCAGCTTCCTGAAACGTATCGCTTTTTTAGATAACGTATATACATATACTGTTCAAAATGTGATGTTGGTACTTTTCACTGTCGGGGAGTGGACGAATAAGATATATATATATAGATATGTATGTTGCGTGGGACGAAATTGAAATTTCAGCCAGACATTCGGGCTATTTGTCATATAGTCTGGTTAAATATATTTTCTGACTATATTATGTCAAACTTTTCGTATTTGCATATATTACACCCAAGCTGTATGTAAAGTTTGGTACTACTTTGCTATATACGTATCTGTGGTGATATTGGAAAAGGGTTTGGGGTCCAATCTTTAGAAAATAATAGTGTGATATTTTTTTTGCATTATATATATGAGATATATTGCATCATGTGTATGATAATTTAAAAAAATTAGTTAAAAAAAGGCCTGTCCACTTGGTTCTACGTTGTTCTATCAATTAAACAGTATATGATGTCCCGGAAACTTTTTCAAGTGCCTTATAAATCCTTTTTCTATATACCACCACAGATATTACTTAACATCGAATCAATCAGTATTTCCCCCAAATTGAATCATTGTGGAGTAAAAAGATTCTAAAATTTCTTATAATAAAATTCTAAAAAATTCTAAATTTTATAAAAACAAAAATACGTAATATTTATTTTGCTTACTCTAAAATACCCATACTTGGTTATTTTTAAGAAAATACGTCAATGTAATCAAATATATAAGTCAATTATACAAACAATGACTAACTGATCATATCAAAATCCAAAACTTCATATATCAATAACCCAATTTCCCCATTTCTTTTTATCGCGCCGCATAACGACAGAACAATAACGTTTTTCCAACCCCACATCTATATAAGTTCCGCACCTATCACTTCTGCAACTTACGTATAACCTCTGTCGAAAACCTCGCAATAATTAACGAACTTTATATACCGCAAACTTCAACTTAAAACTTCGTCCAATCCATCCACGCTATACATATATAACACACCATGTATCCCCTATACCGTCAACTTATTCACGTTCCCTCTCTCTCCTGCACACTTACCACCTCATCTCCAAGAGTCGTCTTATACTTGACAGAGATGATGGCATCGACCTGCAGCAAGATACACGCTTGTCCATTACTACCATTCAGCCTGTACAACGGCACGTCAGTTCTACGGGGTGGTTCCGTCGGTTCAGCCGTCGTCGTTGACGACGGTGGGCCTTTAGGTGCACGCGTACCTGGTACCATCGTTGCCGTCGACGCAGCCGTCGTCTTCAACTCTGCGTTCACCACCGGCTGTAAAAAGAAAAAAAAACGTATAGATATTCTCTCTCTCTCTCTTTCTCTCTATTTTTAATTATATCCAGAAGTGTGCACACGCGCGTGTGTGTTACTTTTTTAAACTGAAAGAGGTGTTATCTAACACGGAAACTTAACCCTTAATTAGTGCGAGACTGTACGCGAGGAGAACGCGTAACGCGAGCCACTGTGTGACTTTGACGTATATCGCTGTCGTCTAGCGAATTTTAATAAGCTCCGCGTGCGTGGTTTGTCGTATTATAATTTCATTGGTATATAAATTTAATCGAGGATTATATACCTTGTATTATATATTTTAATAATTTGTAACAATAATTAATTTAATTTAATAAGTTATATTATTATTGCGAAGAGGGTTGTACAAAAGCTTTCGCAGAATTCTATTCTATTTATACCTTGACCCTCCGACTGCTATGATACAGAGGACATTTTTATATAAGGTTTAAGAATAGAAACTGAAAGTGAAAGGGTTAAACCGCGTATTTTACAGCCCTTTTTATATAAAACCAAAAAAAATATGTATATCAACAATACATATATTACAAATACTCTTAGCTTATATGTACAATTACTACGCAAAGAAATAATAAAATACAACCTATACAAAGAAATGTACGAGTTGTATAATAAAAATAAAGCATACAGCAAAATCCGCGAAGAAACCTGTTTGATTCCCCCGAACACCGCGCGTCATTGTTATCAATCCGCTCGTTATTTTTACCCTTTCTTATATTGAGCTACGTTCTTTTCTCTTTTATTTTTCATCATCTTCCTGAAATATTGACGTAGCTTCCCAGATCGACGACGAGCAGCTTGCAATCTAAATAATACACATACATACCCAGCTGCAATGTCATCGTATGCATTTGTCATATAACACTGTCCTGAAATATAACTTTGTTTACGCCGTACCGAATTAACCGCGCGCGTCACGCTGTATATATACATATATACAAAGTTTAACTTTAACCCTTAACTTAATCTCACAAAACTATATATATATATATACTACTACTGCTACTCCCGCATGAGCAGAGCAAAACTTTCACCCTTGACTCTTAATCAGGTCACGCGACCATCGTACACGCACACACGTATATATATAGATGTATAAATGTATAATAATCCCGGTAGGATTCTCCGCGTCAAATATTGAATCAAGCAACGATAATCGCCGAGATTTCACGCGCGGTCGGAGGGTAGTTATATACATTTCCTATAATAACGTTTATATATAGGTGCGGTCTTGATTTCTCTCTACGACCAAAAACACCCACGCGCGACTTACGTCCCCGCTCGCACGACGAACGACGGTCACGTGTTCACGCGCGCCCGATGCGAAAGATTGGCCCCCGCGCTACGTCATACCTATACAATCGTGTATGTAGTACGTGCACCGCATACTAGAGTATCTATATATATATGTGTGTGTAAAAGCGGGCGAAGGTTTCGTAGATGCGCTGTCGAGCGCGCGTGAGTGGGTGAAATGAGCTTTTTGCGAGTTAAAGGGATGGGGGAAGAGAGATGTACGTGGGTTTGTTCGAATGACGATGCGGTTTTTACCAGGTGGGAGTTTTTTTTTTAATCATGGTTTATTGAAGTTTGGAAGAGTTGTTGTAAATGCGAGGGTTATATTGGAATTAGTGGATTTGAGGTGGGATAGTTCGACGTTGAATGTAATTGGATTTAGAAGTTATTTTTGGTTAATGTATGGAATTGTAGGGATTAAGAGATAATAAGTTGTTCGGTTATACTATAAGCTTGAACAAGTGTGTATGTTTATGTAATGGTATCGGGGGAAGATATTGCATAAGAAAAATTGATATTTTTCCTGGAAAAATCGACTCGCTTGTCGCGACTATGTAGAAGTTTTTTTTATTTGAAGTATAGTAAAAAACGTTATTGCGTTTTTTATACGTTTAAAGGAAAACTGTAAATTTTATCGTAAGTGCAAAGTTGGTATAGTTTTGCAAAACAAACATTTTTTCCTTCGATTATACGCTAAGTATTTTATTTTTACTGTTTCGTGGCACTTTGGTAGATATATTCATACTATGAATTATTTAAATTTAAAGTTAATTTTGGCATTTACGTTGATAACATTTAAATATTTAAACAATCACAGTAATGCTTTTAAGTACATATACATACTGACTGAGTTTGACTAGAAATGCTTTCACTTAATTAATACGATAATTATAAAACATATTAATTTCCTATCATGGAAGCGTATACTTTATAAAATGATGAAATTTATTCCTTGTGTGGCAAAAAATTTTTATAGAAAATGAATTGCACCTTTATAACAGACTTTTTATCATTTTTCCACGAAACCTGACATACACAGAGCTTTCGATTGTTGCCGGTATAAGCGTATATCGAATGCGTCAATTTGTAAAATTCGAACAAAGAGTATCTTTCATTCTGTAAAACTCTGATGGATTTTTGCAAATCAAAAGGAGCAAAAAGTTGAAATTTTTAACTTTTCATAGATATTTTATAGAATCATTCATAATATTCAAGAACATGAATATACAAAGAAAATATAATATGTAGCAAAGTGAAGTAACGCGATATTTCTTATCAGTAATAGACATAAAAATTACAGTTATGCTATACGAACTTATACGTATAGAAATATGTGCATACAAACATATCTCTATCGCTATCACCGTATTATCGAATTTTTCTCGGAACGCGAAACTTTTTCTTTTCGAGCTTCCTGTGTTCAAATTTCAAAAAAATCAAATCGAGATAGACCAACCGCCGGAATGCTCGATTTATTTTTAAATTAAAAAGTCGGAATGGTCACGTTCTTATCACTATAATTAACCGTTTGCTTGGAAGTACAAAAAAAAGAGAAAATACTAATTCAATTTTTAAACAAAAGTAATTCACAGGTATTTTTTGTTCTTTAACGAAGCGAAATTGAAAAAAAAAACCGAAACCCATTTCCCTGATTAATTCCCATCTATATATATACAACTAGAAAAGTGAAAAACTCGACAGCCTCGCGCTGCCACCTCTTCGCAAAGACAGCAACAATGCCAATTCCACTCTCTCTCTCTGATAACTCCCGCCACACATTCTCTCTCTCTTTCTCTTTTCTCTTCCTCTCTTACTCTAAAGACACATCGAACTCGGGAAATCACACACTCTCACCTCCCGATAACGATAAGCGGCCGCCTCGCTCGTATACGCGTATAGTAACATTTAATCAATCGGTCAGCGTGTATATATACATATATCATATATCATATCATATATATCCATATATGTGACTCACTAGTGGGAACCGAGTAGCAAGCATTGGAAGGGCGAAGATGACCTGAGCATTGCGTTTGGTGGTGAAAGGTTCGTCGTCGCTATCGACGAGGGGAGCTTCAGTTACATTCGCCAGTACCGCCATAGGTTCCATCGTTGTCGTCGTCGTCGTCGTGGTAGTCGTGGTAGTCGTCGTCTGCGTCGGCAGAACGAGCGCTCCGACGTCCCGTAGCGCTATTAGACTTACCACTACCAAGAAAAAAAGAACACATTATATCGTTGTTCTACCTAACAAAATGTACTCCTCGAAAAAATACAAACATATACTTACCGAGAACAACGACGGAGCCGCTGAATAATATCGAAAATCGCTTCGCCATGTTTCTCACTGTTCTGTCTTTTTTCAGTCACTCACTCTCTCTCTCTGTCCCTCGATTTATACTACCCCTTTCGCTGCACGCAGAGTGTGAGTGCCGACTGGACTGTGCGCTGGCGCGAGACGTTTTCTCACTCTCTCTCGCGCGCGCGCACGACTCTAATATCCTCCTGCGCGCGCGCCTGTTCCGATCAATAGCCCGGCGCCTGTGCACCTACGCTCATGCGTTATATATGTCGACGACGCCACTCCTTGCCCTCTCACCACCACCACCACCACCCACCAACTATATACCTACCACCCCCCTTTTTGTGCGAAAAAGTCGTTATATCGAAAAGACGCGCGGGGGCTGCGCGTTTGTCTATGCGCGCACGCTCTAGTGTATGTGTTCCGGTTCGGCTTTTTTTTCTTCTTTTTTTTAATTAGAGCGACTATAGACTAATCGAATTTTTGAAATCTCGTTTACGCTTATTTTCTCTTCGAGGCAATTGAATTTGCGAGAATTCATGAGGCTTTGTTGCATTGAGGCAGAGTTAGGGAATCATTTTGTATAAGCAAATTTGTTCTGGCAGAGCTTTTATACCAAATGTATATATATCTAATTCATTGCTTTTTATCGCGGAATATGAGCTTAATGAGTCACATATCGATATACTATACTATAGATGTTTTGAAAACACGACTAGCCAATATATATAGCTCAGCATTTTTTTCCAGCGCTCCGAACCGAACGATAACAAAACCCCCATCATCGTCAATCGCGACGACGTATTTCCAACTTATATTCATTGTGGATTCTCCGCGTCTTATTATCCATAGTCCACTTGGCTATAAGTAGGCTCGGGATTCCCGTATTTCGTGCGTATAAATTTCTTCTTCACCCGTCCACCCCCTCTTCCATCATATATATATCCTTTTTGACCAAATTCCATACGAGTGCGACGACAGCGCTGATGGTCTCCTTCTGACGTAAATACACGCGCCGCTGCGCTGCGCAGGTACCTATATACAAATATAATACATCGCGATCGGCGCACCATATCCCATATCTATATACCTATATTCCAATATATCTTATACGCAGGCGTAGATATCCACCGTCGCGTACAAAGCAAGACGGCGTCATAGCGTCCACCCTTGGCGCGAGTAAGACAGATATATAGAGACTGCGTATATGGAGAAAGATAGACTATAGTTGTAGAAGACGAAGACGAAGAAGAAGAAGAAGGAAACACGTCGTGTATATAGCATATATATGTATAGTTGCTTCACGACCTAACCTATCATAGCAGTCCGTCCATCGTCTTCTCTCTTCACATCCATCCGTCCAGTCAGTCAAGTTGCGCTGAGCGTTATAACTTATACATACATTAATACCAACGTACGTATAATAGTTGATTAGGCGCGTGTGGAGGTGCCCCCCCTAAAGGACAAGAGAGACAGACAAGAGAAAGACACGTATACTTATAGTGTGTGCGCAGTCACAAAAGAGTGCCACGCTATATAACCGAGCGTCGCATAAACTTTATTATCGCAGCTATATAGCAAGTGTATAGTATAGCAGCAGTTCGGAGCTCTCCCTGGGCAATTCCCCTGTAATATACATATACAGATATATATAAGTATATACTAGTCTGCCAAAGCGCGCGGGCCTTTTTGTTCTGCGCGCGGAAATTCCCAGATATATAACACGCAGCTCTCTGGTGGCTGTATTATATAGGAGGGAGCATACACGCAGAGCAAGAGCGGCAGAGACACAATACGGAGTTGCAAAGTGACTGAGGCGCAGTAGTACAGTCGTCGTCGTCGTGGTCAACGTGTGCAATATATATTGATTCACAATGAAGATCGCCTTGTGCGGAAGTCTGCTACTCCTGGTGCTCGCGAGTGTTTACACCGCGGAGATTCCCCTGAAGAAAGGTACGTTTTTAATATTGTAAAAACGTTGTGTGTATTTCTATATAACCGAGCATACGTGGAGGTGGGATACGAAGAAAAACGTGGATGTATATATATAATAACGATGGCTGATGTGGTCAGCTGTGGGTATATAGGCGCTATCGAACGGATGTTTCAACGGCTTTTTTATTCGCGAAAAGTTGAGAGCTAAGTGGAATTTTCTCGAGGTTTTCTTTGAGGTTATATACTTTAGTGCGCGAAGAAGAAATCTCTATATATATATATATATTAAAGGACGCGCGCGAGCGCCCCGTTAATTTATTCCTTTCACTTTGCCACTTGCAAATTTTGCGCGTTTTTGTCTTTATGTACACCTTATACTCGATACGTCTTGAGCGCGCCAGTGCGATACGCGCGCAATGCGCGACTAAACGGTATCAATCAATCAATCAATCGACCTTACATCATATGCCGTTGTAATTTGATATTTTTCGTTGTATTGGTGTGGGTTTCGACTTTTAATATTAAACGTGCTCGTATATTTACAATAGATAGATTATTAATTTCTAATCGCACCCGATGTTCGTAGATTTTTGAATGATGGATTTTAATTGGTAGGAGTGTTATTGATCTTTTTCATGGGAGTGAAATGTATGCCAAGTGGGTTGAAGCATTAATAATCACATTTTTAGCATTTATCATCATTGCCTTTTATCTCGCATGCCTCAGTGCCATTAGTCAGGCTATTCGTAGCATTATTATGGCACTGTATTGTATTCTGAATCATCTTTTAACAAATTTAAAATGTTCATCACTACAACAATTTCTGTTTTTTTAATTTTGTTTCTTATAGTTGATGATGAACATGTAATATTACCAATTGAGCCAACAACAAAGCTACTCCACCAACAACTGTGCCAACAAAACCTACTGCTCCAACAACAGAACCTTCTACATCAACAAAAGCTCCTACCACTGTACCACCCACTACTGCTCCTACAACTCAATCACCAAATGTTACAACAGCTACCCCACCAACAACAACTCCTAATGGAACTACCTCGACTACACCTCCTACTACTACTACGGTATTTATCTTTTCTTTTATATGATAACGTTTATTATATTTGAATTATCTCGTCAAAAATATATTTGATTAATAATTTTTTCAGACCACTTCTACAACATCATCTTCTACAACTACATCATCTACTCCCAGTACACCAACAACTAAAATTCCATCGCCTCCACCTACCCAACCAACAGCAGCTCCAGGACCTGTTACTACATCAGTACCACCTACACCTTCAAAGGGCCGACACTTTGACGGATTAAGCTTTATGGGTAAGATATCAATCAAATAAATATTTCTTAAGAACAGAATGTTGAAAGTGTTAAAATAACATTGATATTTATACTTAAAATAATAATTTTATTCTTATATTTCATAGGTGGAATAATTTTGACTGCTTGCATTGTTGGAATAAGTGTTGCTTCCTATAAGTTTTACAAAATCAAAACTGAGAGGAGCTACCGCACTCTCTGAGATTATGCACTGATTCAGACAATTTAAAGGAACTCCTAAAAGATTATTGGCACTGCAAAGTGTGTGGAAAACTAAGATTAATCACTTTTATTATAGTATATGATATTTTTTATAAAGTGTATAGCATTGATTAAATGCTGAAGTGCTCTTAGTACGTTAAAAAAAATGTGCATTTGTACAATTGATCTGATCTGATTGATCTGATTTTCATATATTAGTTTTAAATTATAATTTAGAGTGAAAGTATTATTGATACTGATATTGCAAAGGAAAGTATTTGTAAAAATTTTATTCATTTCCATCCACACGTTTATGCACACTGGCAAGACATTTGTGATTAACTTGTCTGCTTTGAAGATCACAAAGAAGTGGCTTAAAACAATACTATCATCTTGACTAAAGTCAAATGGCATTTATTCTTTGGAAAAAGAAACTATATAGTGTATAAATGTATAAAAATACGTATATAAAATGTATGTTACATTTTTTAAACTTATGGTGAAATAAATAAAGACTCTGTAATGTTTTCTTTTATTTAATATTTTCTTTTTATTCACCATCCGCACTACTCATTGCTTAATTGACTATTGTCTTTATTGTATATTCATGGATAATAATAGCTTTAATAATAATAATGTTAATTTTATTTCAAAATAAATTAATAAATATTCTTAATCAAAATTATAACGATTCATTGAAATAACAAATTGAACCACTAAGGCTAATAACTAAGATATAACAACTTGATAGCTTAATATAATTATTCAATAAGTGCAGCGATTACTGCGTTCAGATTGCAACATAATAAAGTGTTGTTTCGAACATGTCAACGCGTCAATACTCCGCAGTGACATTGAGGAAAAATGTCCCTAGATTTTGGAGTCACGGAACTATGTATTTGCGAAAGTAATCAAGTTACCACCAAACCGCGAGTGTTAATCGTCGACAGGACAGTGTATACGCTATATCAAGACAATACTTAATATATAAGTGAATGTTATTTAAATTAAAATTTTTATATTAATTATAAGTTATACATTGAAAAATATATATTATTATTACGCTATTTCACAATGCACCGCGATGATGATGATTTTGACTCATATGATGATAATAAATTTCATCATTATCGGCCTTATCCTACTCCGAAACCAGGTAAATTTACAATATGATATTAAATTTAATTTGTTTTGTTGATAAACATTTTAAAAAGTATTTTATTAATTACTTACAAAATGTTTTATATTGTATCTGTGATTGAATTTCATTACTGTTATATATATATTTAAAATCGTGTATAAATGTCTTTCTGTATACCCTATAATGTGTTTATTTTGTTTTCAATAATTGTACACACACACAAGCTCTATTAACAGTAGACATTAAACGTACGCCGGTTAAATTATTTTATGTTTGTCACTGTCAAATAATTTGGATAAATGCGTCTTCTGAAATTCAATTTTGTTGTTGCTTTGTTTATTTAAATTCATTAAATTATTTCAACACCCAAAAAATCTCAATCAAATCAGATGTATTATACAAAAACTTACACATACAGTGAAACCATCATGATAAATTTAAAATATTCATTCAGGTTTAGTTCAAATGCTGCGAAATACTTATATAAGCATCTAGCTCCAATTTTCAAATATTAAACCAGCTGTTCTTATCACCAGCTGATATTCTAGAAATTCACGTTTACATCGCCACAAGACGGCGCTGAACTGCTTACGCGGCGCGACGACGACGACGCGTAGTATATCAGTCCATCCTCGTATCCACCCTGTATAAAGCTATACATATATATATAGGGGCTAGAGAGAGATAGAAGGAAAAAAAATTAAAGGGGGGGCGTATACATCGAGAGAGGCGGACCTAGCGGATCTGTCACATCTACGACTACAAAGTCAGAGCAGAGAAAGAGAGGGAGCGAGTTAGCACGTCGGCTCCTCCGTTATCGTCCTCTCGTCGACCGTCGTCGTCGTCGTCGTGTATTCGTGCGTACATTGTTGTGCGTTACCGGGGTGGTACAGGTGATAATCATCAAAGTGTTTCAGTATTACTTGCAAACGCGTACGTTACATTTTACGCATTATCGATTCATTGTGTTTAATCGCTCATTCGTCACTTTCCTCCTCGTCCCCTTTTTTTAACGCTCCTTTTTTATCTCTAGCACATCACATGCACATATATACCGTCATATAGTCAATCAGTCAGTCAGTCAGTCAGTCAGCACCCACGTATAATATATATATATGTGTGCATCCTACTGCATGTTATACACCGCCTCTTCGTCTTTCTTGCACTCACTTTGCAACGTATACCATTGCATATATACATGTATATATACGCTCTCCGGTCGTATTGAACGGCTCTCGAGGGTTACATATAGGTATATATGTATTCACTGATATTCGCGCCAGCTATTATCATTTCCTATATGCATATACGAGGCGTTTGTCTCTCTCTGTTCCCTCTTTTCTTCACGCATTTTTATACATATATATATATACTCACGATGCGCATCACCACTTGTTTTCGCCTAATTTCTTACATTTATTTTCTGACTTTCTAAGGCCCAACAGCAGAACGAGAATATTACTTTTAGAGCATTGATCCGAACGGCCCTGCGCTGTCTATACGTGTATGTCTCTTTTATATATGTATATATATAATGTACACATCAGTATGTGTATATGCATATATACATCGTATGTATAATGTTATGTGTAGATGTTTCTTAATGCCTTATTACTTCATTTGTGGTTAACGCGAATATAATATAAGTTTATTTATGTGTGTTTGTTCCAAAGCATTCTATGTTGCGTTTGTAATTTCATTTGCATAATTTAATTTTGACAGCAAAAATGACCGACTCAAAATATTTCACCACTACTAAAAAGGGAGAGATATTTGAATTAAAATCAGAACTCAATCATGACAAGAAAGAGAAAAAGAAAGAGGCTGTGAAAAAGGTAATAGACATAATATTTGCGTTTCTTATATGCTTTTTTTAATTATATACCTTGATAATAAAATATCTCTGTATTTTTATTACAAAAGTTAATTATCAATTCATAAAATAAATTCCAGGTCATTGCCTCTATGACAGTTGGAAAAGATGTTTCATCACTCTTCCCTGATGTAGTTAATTGCATGCAGACTGATAATCTAGAATTGAAGAAATTGGTGTACCTTTATCTTATGAACTATGCAAAAAGTCAGCCAGATATGGCTATTATGGCTGTCAACACATTTGTTAAGGTAATGTATCCTGAAATCTGTAATCTATTTTTGCATTTTTCGATGCACTCTAAATATATAAATATAATATTATTTATATATTTTCAATGTTCTCATCTATTCCTTCTACTTTTTCATACATACTTAAAACATCATCCATTCCCTCTAACTTAAGACTAACAAAATAACTTTGAAACTAAAAATCTGTCTATTATAATGGCAAGTTGTAGAAAATTGTTTAATTAAGATCATATTCAATTATTTCAAACAAATAAATAGATAATTATCCCATTATTTTTCATAAATTAGTCTACAGCTTGCTTTCCTTGAAATGTAGAATGTGCTTGATAGTAATAAAGAATTATATCAAGCCATCTGCATTGTAGTGTGTAGGATAGTATGCTCTGACGGTACAAGATTGGATTGCTTATTTTTTGAAGGGCACGAGATTGAAAATTTATTAATATAAGAAGTAGCTTAATGTGACCTCGTTAAAATAGATATCATATTTATTCCAAACTGCAAAAGATCCATCACTGCAATGTATGTGCACTTGGAACCAAGTCCAACATTAACACATATAGCACCAGATTCACGTTTTGCCAGAGCAAATTTACAGCAATGCAATTTTGATAAAACAAAATTTAATAATTTATATTGAGCTATCATAAATTTAAGCATAATTTTCTGAAAATTTCAGATTCTAGTTTCTATTATCAAATTTTACTTTACCATGTTTCCTTTTACATTCAAAAATTTAATTTACATTTTAAGTTTATTTTGTCATTAAATATTCAAATCTACTTTATTTTATTATTACACATTAATCCTTTATATATTTAATTTTTTCACTTTATTATAAAATTTTTATTTTAAAAAAAAGTGCATGAGCACTTACCATTTATGTCTAGATGTAGATTACAATGCAAAATTTTATGTTTGGCTTGGTCAAGTGCATGAATATTGTTATATACATTTTGTTGTAAAATAAATATCAAAATTACATTATAATTACTGTAAGAATCTATATAGTTTAATATCAAAGTGTAGATTTATTGATTGCATATATTAGAAATTTTAAAGTACTTTATTGTAAAAGCTTATTCATATGTATTAGTTAATGTATGTATGATGATATTTTTATGAAAAGGCTGTTCATTGATGTTGTAATTGATATAATTTTTACTTTCTGCTTCATGTATATTTATTACATGTTTATAAGATTTTTTCAAGATCCAAGTTGTTATCCGTATAATAAATCGTGCTCTTTAAAAAATGACTGGTTCAAATGCGATGTGATTTTTTTGTGATAAATTCATACGTAATTAACTAAAATAATAACAATGGTGACGGTGACCAATTTGACATTTTTCGTTCTGACACGCAAAAGGAGCTAGCAACATCTCCGATGACTAAGGTACCACATCATTTTCTATACTGTCAAATCTTTGAGTTGACATAGATAGCCATTACTGTGACTAGACTTGAATCCCTGGCGTGACCAATTTTTGCGTAGGACTGTGAGGATCCAAACCCGCTGATTCGTGCATTAGCTGTTCGTACCATGGGATGCATTCGGGTGGACAAAATCACAGAATACCTCTGTGAACCATTAAGGAAATGTCTTAAGGATGAAGACCCATATGTCCGAAAGACTGCAGCTGTATGTGTTGCTAAACTATATGACATTAATGCTGGTTTGGTGGAGGACCAAGGATTTTTGGATCAACTCAAGGACCTACTTTCAGACAGTAACCCTATGGTATTTTACAAATTCAATTGATCTAATTAATTTGTAGCAGGGACTATTCTTACAAAGTAAAGTTAAATTTATTTTAAAGGTGGTAGCAAATGCAGTTGCAGCTTTATCAGAAATCAATGAGTCTAGTCCAAGTGGACAACCCTTAGTCGAAATGAATGCTCAAACCATCAATAAACTTCTCACAGCGTTAAATGAATGTACAGAATGGGGTCAAGTATTTATATTAGATTCACTTGCAAATTATTCACCAAAAGATGACAGAGAAGCTCAAAGCATATGTGAAAGAATTACTCCACGTTTAGCACATGCAAATGCGGCAGTAGTTCTATCAGCAGTCAAGGTAAATTTTTTTTAACTGATCAATTTTTTTAATAATAATATAAAATACATTAAAAAAAAAGGAATCTAAAAAATAATCAATATATTGTTTAGGTCTTAATGAAATTGATGGAAATGTTGCAATCTGAATCTGATTTTGTTGGGACTTTAACAAAAAAGCTAGCGCCTCCATTAGTTACTCTTTTAAGTTCAGAGCCAGAAGTGCAATATGTTGCACTTAGAAATATCAATTTAATTGTCCAGAAGAGGCCAGATATTTTAAAACACGAAATGAAAGTATTCTTTGTAAAGTATAACGACCCAATTTATGTAAAACTTGAAAAATTAGACATTATGATTAGATTAGCTTCACAAGCTAATATCGCACAAGTATTATCTGAATTGAAGGAGTATGCAACAGAAGTTGATGTAGATTTTGTAAGAAAAGCAGTACGAGCCATTGGACGATGCGCTATAAAGGTGGAACCGTCCGCAGAACGATGCGTTTCAACATTATTAGATCTGATTCAAACTAAGGTATATGCTTAAATCCTTTATAACTGCCACATGGTATGCCATATATGCGCTGTCAGTTAACTACTCGTTAACGTCATGCAATGTAGATTGGTAGCAAGTACTGTCGACAGTTATTTTCACTTTTTTTTAAATATTATTTTAGGTCAACTACGTCGTACAAGAAGCTATCGTAGTAATCAAGGATATTTTCCGCAAGTATCCTAACAAATATGAGAGTATCATTTCCACGCTTTGTGAAAATTTGGATACACTAGATGAACCTGAAGCTAGGGCTTCCATGATTTGGATTATCGGCGAGTACGCCGAACGTATTGACAACGCTGACGAGCTGTTGGAAAGCTTTTTGGAAGGCTTTCACGATGAAAATACTCAAGTGCAATTGCAATTACTCACAGCTATCGTGAAACTTTTCCTGAAGAGACCAACAGATACGCAAGAATTGGTGCAGCAAGTTTTGAGTCTCGCTACACAAGACTCTGACAATCCCGATTTAAGAGATCGAGGATTCATTTATTGGAGGTTGCTCAGTACAGATCCTGCTGCGGCAAAGGAAGTCGTTCTTGCGGAGAAACCACTTATTTCGGAGGAAACAGATTTACTCGAGCCCACACTGTTGGATGAGCTTATTTGTCACATTTCCAGTTTGGCTTCAGTGTACCACAAACCTCCAACGGCCTTCGTCGAAGGAAGAGCCGCAGGGGCGAGGAAATCACTACCAGCTAGGAGTAATTCAAATGAAGATCCATCATCGCGGTCTCAGCCACAAGCACAAGTTATTCCAGCCCAAGATTCGCTAATTGGTGACCTGCTTAGCATGGATATCGGTAAGTGGAAAATTAAAAGAACGTTGATATAACTATTAATAGATAAAATAAATGCTGATATGTTCATTTGTAACAATATGTTTCTTATTATAGGTGGCCCAACAATGGTACCTCCAGCTGCCCCAGCATCTTCAGGCTTGGGTCTGGATCTTCTAAGCAGTGGTCTTGACAGTGGTCTTGACAGTGGCCTTGGAAGCACTGTTGATATGTCATCAGCACAATCTACTATATCTCAAACCACAACAGGGCTATTAGGAGACATATTTGGTTTCACTCAAGGAACAACATCTTACGTAGCACCAAAAATTAACTGGCTACCAGCGGAAAAAGGAAAAGGCTTTGATATTTGGGGAACATTCTCAAGAAAGTTAGTATAAAACTCATTAAACCATTGGTATTGTTAATTTTAGCAAGTAACATTTGATAAATTTTTTTAATTAGGAGTGGCCAAATAAGCATGGACATGACATTCACGAATAAAACTATGCAGCCAATGGGTGCTTTTGCTATTCAACTAAACAAGAATAGTTTTGGTTTAACACCTTCTGCACCAATGAATGTTGCAGCTCCGTTGAATCCAGGACAAAGTATAGAAACCAGCTTAGTATTGTCCACTGCTGGAGCAGTACAACGAATGGAGCCCCTTAACAATCTCCAAGTTGCAATAAAGAATAACATTGATGTTTTCTACTTTGCTTGCATAGTACCAATGAATATTTATTTCACTGAAGATGGACAATTGGATAAGAGAGTATTTCTGTCGACATGGAAAGATATTCCTGCTCAAAATGAAGTATGTACATAATTCAATACATTGCAAATTTTTAAATATTAAGATGGTTCTTTACTTGTTAATTTTGTTTTATAGGTACAGTATACCCTATCAGGTATAACGTTAACAACAGACCAAGTAGTCTCGAAAATGCAACAGAACAATGTCTTTACTATTGCGAAACGAAATGTTGAAGGACAGGATATGTTATATCAGTCACTAAAACTGACGAATAATGTGTGGGTGCTTGTAGAATTGAAAATTCAGCCAGGAAATCCAGATATTTTGGTATGTTTGATATTTAATAAAATCATTTTACTTTTATGAATGTATTTTGATCAACAATTTTTGTTTCAGTTGTCATTGAAATCTCGAACTGTGGAAGTAGCTGCTGGAATCTTTCAATCATACAATGCTATTTTGTATTCATAAGTTTTTAATCATTCCGATGATAATCAAGTTTTCTGTACATTTGTTGATTATGACTTTACCTAGTGTTGATGCCCAATGTGAAGAAAAATTTCTATGAATACATATTTTAAATTGTTTAAAGTTTTAATTTTAATAAATTCCACAAATAAAATGTATAATGTTTGGGCATCCAAATCCAGTTATATATGTATAAATTATACGACCAATTTATTTATACTTTTGTATTTATTCAATATCCTTCCTCATTATTTTACGTTTAATTACTTTATAGAAGATATAGATAATAAAATACTGTTGATAATAAATATAATTTAAAATAAGATAGTAAATTTTTTGAAAATAAAAACTTGGCTTATTGATACTTAATTTAAATCAGAACTTTTTAATAGTAAATTTTTGGAAAGTAAAAACGTCGCTTACTGATACTTAATTTATATCAAATGTTTTAATAGTATAGGAGTACTGGCTTGGGATAAATCAAAATAATTTGACACTTAAAATTCCTGATTTTTTTTTAGTTTTTCATTTTTTTATTTAGCGTATGTAAATAATGGTTGAATAAAATTAGCACTGAACCTTCCTTCTAAACGAGCAACCTTCAGTTAGTCTAGCTTTGCCACCTGTGGGTGTGCACAATATCGTACGGCAACCGTCGCACTCCACTGGCCTCTGGGCATGGGAGAAGATTGTTTTGATTGCATAGCAACCAGGGCATTTGACATCCATAAAATAGCTATTTGGTTTTTGAACCAATCGCTTCAACTTATGTTTCCTCTTCTCCTCAGCCGGAGACGGATGCAAGAAATCTTTTGCCAAGGGCATTCTGTAATCAAAATTTATAATTCATGAGTAAACAGATGAAACAGTTACAGACAATGGTTAATTTTTTATTATTATTTTTTGTAATATTAATAAAGAGTTGCATAGTAATGGGTAACTTATAAAATAAAAATAAATTTGTAAACATATACATTATCAATATGTTTCAAATGCTTGTTTGTATACAAAAAATACATTAATATAGATAGCAGTATGACCCTTGGATTTAATAACAAAATTGGTTGATGTACACATGTAGATGTAGACAAATAGAAATAGACTCAAAATGGACGAAGCTTGTATACTTTTAGGTTAGAATTCAATTAACGATTATTTTGCTCCAAAAAAATTAATTATAAATTTTGCAGAAATATTTAACACCATACCTTGAACGGAGAGTGTATTTTGTAAAAATAAACAGTTAACTTTTAGTATTAGTTGAAATATTAGCTTGAGCATGCGAAACGTATTGACACAACCGCCTCCTCCCTCATGTACCGGTGTACTATGTACGATCCACAATTACAATACACCAAAAATGCAACGCTCCATTACTAAACAATTCTAAATTGGTCATTTTAAACCATTACTTACGTGATATACACTTTATTTTTCGTTTAATAAAAGAATTTCAACACCAGCCACGTGTTTCTTACGCGACGCAACGACATGAAAAGGAAATGGTCGAACGCTTACATCGGAACTAGAGAAGAAACACGGTGCAAAATCTAGGGACCTAGGGATTTTTGCCGTTTACAACGAAAAAGGCGGTTTCTCATGAATTGTCCAATATAGCAGGTAATGCAGGTTTCTTGATTAACGGAAAAAAAATTTTGAAATTTTTTTTCTTTTTTTTCAATTAATTGTACAAGAAATATTTCAGAACCTAAAGTATATTTTTATTTATTCATATATGCATTATTAAAATAAAATAAAATTAAAATTAAGAAAAATAAGAATGGGATTCGAAGTATGTTGTATAGTCGAATAAAAAAACGTTTAAATAAGAATTTTTGATTTTTTAAAAATAATTTCAACAAAAATAAATATTTTAAATTATTAGGGGAAAAAATAAATAGAAAAATACATGTATCATTTTATGTAAAATTAAAATATAAATTTACATAAGACATAAAATAACAATAAAATGTTTAACTCATTTCGCATTCATGTCTATTATATATTGCCATTTATACAAGAACATTTGTACAATTTTTAAACGAGACTCACAATAATCAGTGACAGATTTTTATCATTTTTAATCCATCCCTGTTACAATAATACAACTTGACAGCCGTTAATTTGTTTCTGTCATTTGCTACGCAAGTTGTTAAAATTTTAATAAACGCTATGAAAGAGGATTTTCCACGAAGCAGAACAAGCAGAAGCTAAAATTTCTTCTCACCTTGTCTCGCTCACAATTCGTAATAAGCAAAATTGCATAATGCAAATCTAGCAATAACAATTCTAGTGATATATCAAGGATATACATAGCTTAGATACCTATAATTTGCGTGATTATTAATAATAATTACTAGTACGCAGTTTGATGGAAAGTAGAAAACAGGTTTTTTTAAGAAAACTGTAACGCTTCCATAAATTATGTAATCACTCGTCAAAAAGGCAAAATCGAACAACCTTTATAAAAATTAGAACAAGTTCTTAACTCTTGCTTATCTCGGTAGAACGTACGTTAGTTAATGCTATTCCACATTCACTTTCATAGGCATCGTTTGGAATACCATAATCACATAATCTTTAATAAATTTTAATTAATAAAAATTATAAATTGAACGCAAATTTACTGTCCACATGACATTTACGATTACACTATACAAAAGTATCTCACAAATTGGGATAATTATCCTATCAGTCACTTGTTTAATTTCGTACAAAGACAATTTGGAATCGAGGCACTACTGCAAGCACGCCTGAACCTTTTCGATCCATTCTTGTGCGGTTGCGGCGTCACCTGCACAGAAGTTGTACGTACGACGATTTGTGCGAAGCTGAAACAAAAATTACGATATTACAATTTTAAAACGGAAAATGATCTAATATAGATTAAATCTAATTAACATTCTTACATCAAAGAAGGATTTATCATCCGTCTTTTTTCCAGGTGCTTGCACTGGAGCTGCAGGAGTTACCGATACAACTTCAGCAAGATCTGTGGATCAAATCATGATTAAACTAAGTTCATTTTATGTTTAAATTGCAAAGACATAATTCAATTGTATCTCATTACCTATATAACCTTTGCAGTTTGAGTCCTCCATCGCATCGTAATATCTAAGTTGATGTTTTATCGAATCTAAAACGAACCATCTTTGTTTCCATCCTTTGAGTAGCGCCCCACGTTTGTATAAATATCCTTCATGCGTTCTATTTTCCGCCACATTACTAGAGAATTGATCGTAATATTGTTGCGATGAAGTTTGTAACGTCGTGACACCTAAAAATCACATGAAAAGATTAAAACATCAATTCTTTTTTTCAAAGTAGACAGTTCTAGTTTACTTACTAGAATTGACGCTTCCATTGTCTCCGCCGCTCCTGGTAAGAGTATGATTTTGTACATTGTCCGAACCAACTGCTTTATATTTTGTGCAATTTTTGGAAACAGAATCAACGCATTTTTCATGGCATACGTGTCCACAGTCAACACATCTTACACCAGTCTTCACAAGACCCCACAAAACACCAGAGCAGGCATCACAGTGAATTGGCGTGGCCGTATCAAGTTTTTCGAATCTAGACAACATAAATTAAATAGATTGAATTTATACCATTCTGATTAAAAATACTTAATTGTCATGTGATGAATACCTGTGCGGGTGAACGTATACGGAACTTTCATTTCCAGCAGTATTTCCGCCAGCAAGTTTCCCCCTTAGAAGTAATTCTAATGTGGAACGCTTGTGAATTAATCTTCCGTGGTGTCTAACTAGTGCTGTGCTAAATGATGCGTGTCTCTGTAACAGATAATATCAGAATTCTTAAATCAAAGAAATATTACTATTTGTATTACAAATGTAGAAGTAAACGCACAGTTAATGAATCAGTATTAGGTAATTCTAATTTATCCCATAAAACCTTCCATTTTTGAGGTAGATGTCCAAGTTCAGTTTCGAGTTTATGAATTTCTTCTAAAAGATGAGTGAATTGATCTGGGACCATTGTACTGACACTATTATACCTAAAATTATAATACGCATAATAAATACATAAATTTATAAATTATGAGTACATTACTTTTAAGTTTTAAATGTTTTTATCTCATACCCGTGCGTAACAACTTTTCTATTGCTCTTAACGATGCCGTCGGCAGCCTCGGCCTCTTCTTCCTGTTGAGAATCTTGCTGGAGTATCTCAAGATCATATGCCGGCCCATGTGCTAATTCCTCCTCTAAATAATATTGCCATATGTCCAGACATGGCAGATGTGACACTGGTCGAAGCACTGGATGCTCAGTGTTTGGTGTGTATAAGAAGTTGTAGAACAATGGTGACCTTGTATGCTGTTTCTCGATGTAATCAAATATACTCTGCCCTAAATTGGACCCTGTATTGGTACCAGCTAATCTACCACCAGGATATATGTTTTCATCATCGCTACCAGTATCAACGCCTTTGAAAAAATTGAAAATTTCTATCAATTAATGGTCATTTTATGTACTTAACTCCAATTACAGTATGAAACGTTACATAAATCTATATCAGTATTACCTTTGTGATGACTTGTTAGCGATCCTCTTTTATCCTCCGCAGCAGTTATACCGCACTCCACACGATCAAACTCGCAGTCAAGAAGAAAGGTTCGAAACCGACAGGAAACCGAGTGATAAGCTAAAAACTTGAGATAAAAGTCGTTGAACTCGAAAGCTAGTGGAAATTGACGTTGAATTTGATGAACGATGTCGAGGAACTGCAGGAACGTGGGTGTAAAATTAGTAGTCTGCGAATTTGCTGCGAGATTACTGCGATGACCAAATCTATGGCCAAAACCAAGCCACTCTTTTTCGATCAATGTTCGAAAGCCCTCAATCGTCCGATAGTGCGGATCCAAACAGATTTGTGCTATCGAGCAAACCGTCGCTGTGGTATCCCAGCCGTCTTCCAAGCAAACTGCTACTGAAGAACCTTGAAGATCCATCAAGTCTATCACTGCTCCAGCGAGTTGCATTAAACTTTGAAGTTGCTGCAGCCACTCTGAACTCTCTATTAATCTGTAATCAACGTTATTACGTTAATACATGTATGGATTATTTAACACCAATTTTATTACTACAAGAAATTTACTTATAAAAACTGCCATCAGGTTCTACATTAGGTGTGCTAGGAACACAAGCCCGAACGAGTTTTTTAAATGCAGCTTTCGTATGCCTCACATCGTAAAATTCAACTGGTATAAAATCGGTCTTAGGAGCTGACTCTGCTTTAACTCCCTATAATAAAGGAAAGTATTTATGAGTTTGTAAATTTCGCAATAAAAAATAATGTTAAAAAGTTTAGAACATTTTACCTTCATATGCGATTTTTCACCAAGTATGTAAAGTGCAGCTCTCTGAAACGTATGAACGCACTCAGTTCCGCTATCCGAGTCAGCCGAATGTCTCACAGTTCCTCTTTGGTTTGCAGATGTCAAGGATGCTTGAGAACTTTGTCTTTTGTCTTTTAAAGATCCCCATCTACCAAAATTTTTCGGCCCCTTGCCTCCAGATGAACTACTGATAAAACAAAATATTTATAATAAAAATAATTGATTTGAAATTCACCTATCTTCTTAAGCTACTGGTAATCAATTTTACCTTAAGGTGCCCATGGCTTTATTGAAAGGATTTCTTCGAGACTGCTCGGGTGTTGCTGTTCTGTCTTCGGCTGCTAATAACAGTGAATCGATGCTCAAAGAACTGTCCGACATTCCCCAAGCTGAACCTTGTCGCAGTATTGATACCGGCGTTGAAGCGACGAGTGCTGCTATGTACTTTTCTTGTTCCAAAGATGACGTGCTTTCTGATGAACTTGCTAAAATATTTTAACGGAATATGATTTTGTAAATAAAAAGTATAAATCTTTAAACTCGAAAATTTTAATGTATTTTAAAATCTACCTTTCAAATTTCCAGTCGCTGATGGATGTGCTTTGAGCATTCCCATGACGCTCTTGCCATGATACCCGGCACCTCTGATTAGCAGGGCTTTTGTTCGCGGATGTCGCCACGTCACTATCGGGACTCGATTATGTCTGTACAATCTACAAAATCTACGGATGCTTTCATCTGTCACGGAGGTAGGAACTATAAATAGAGCGGGATAGCTTCTGCATATCATATAGGCACAGTTAACTGAGGTCAATCGAAATGGCTCGTTGCGTCGATTACTCTGCGGACCGTTTGAGCACAAGCCAAGACGATACCAGTCTCTAACATAACTTCGCTCCGATAATCTTTCTAACGTTTTGGCATCTGTCACGGGAGGAACAACGATCCCTGGAATCTCGAATTCGTCGACTGTAGAGAAAACAAATTTCAAAAGAATTTAAACATTGAAAAACATTCTTTTATTAAGTTTATAAAGTGCAAAATAATATACCACTTAAGTCATCATCATGGCTTAAATCGTTATTTTCGGTTATAGGTAAACTCATTCGACCAGGGGATGTCATGTATTTATTATTACTAGTGAGATTCATATTGGGCAAAACGTATTTTTGCCTTTTTGAGGATTGTTTAGGTTTAAAACCAGCCTTTCGAGCAGTTTTTAAAAACGTTTTTTTAGCAAAACCCCTGTAATAAAATTATTACAAATATAGTATTTTTAATAAAACAATTATATTTAAATGTGAGTTGATTTCTTACTTAAGAGTTGCGTGTTTTTCTTTGCCTTTACTATGAGATGTTGGTGTAACCACAACTTGACCACTAAAAGCAAAATGATGAAATATGTGCGGAGGGTTTCGAGCTTTGTGAACTAGTTTACGCAGCGTCTCGACGTTTTCAGGCGTCACTTCTTCATCGAATGCCAGTTTTATCAACTGGAAAGTACATGAACGAAGTTGAAGCCCTTCCTGATGGCATTGATCAATATGAGCAAGATGTTGCACAGGCACACGTTTCTCCTTAGTCAAAGATGTTACTGGAAAAGCTCGAACTACCATCTGCTCACAAGCTATTAGAAAGAATTTTTCAAGAGTAAAATATGGTAATTTGAATAAACCTAGTACAGTAATTAAATAATAGATTACCAAACGGATCACACGGAATTCCTTTGAAAACAATTCTATAGTTTGTGAGAAAGATTGCTCCTTCTGCGGGTAAAAAGGGTGGCGTTTTTGGAAGACCGGCCGCACCTTCTTCTCGGCCATCAGGTAAAAGATATACGCGCAAACCCTCCATGATCACTTCCTCTCCAGGTAGCATATTTGGCGTTAATATTTTCGGCTACCAAAAACATATTCGAGCATATTATAATTATCAAATGCGAAACAACAAGTATTCAACTATGAATAATATATCAAACCTTCTGGATAGGAGGTAACCGCTTGCTTTCCCTGTGCACGGCTTCTAATGTTTCGATATGCATGTGTACTAAACCAGGTACCATTTGATGGAGGCATCTAACGTGTTCCGCGCTGACACCTCCTTCGGTGCAAACGCGATCGACGAATCGCGAAACCAATCGTATAACCGCGCTACCCAACTCGCCAGGATCGGTCTCTTCGAAACCTGACTCTGCATCACCGCTATCACTGGCAACACTAAAAAAATAATTAAATTTTTATTTTTTCGAAAAATTTCGAGTATGACAATAATTATCAAGTACATTAAATAAAGTAAAATTTTAAATCTCATAATTGAAATAAAATCACATTGAAGAATTTAAAATATTCACTTTAATTTTCTACTCATCAGATTCTCGTAATGTCATAGAACTGGTATTATAAAGGAGATACCACAAACCTGTTTGTTATGCTGTTACTCGCGCGCTCGTCATCAAAGATATGATCTTGCCGATGAGTTTTAGCGCCGACATCTAATGGCACGAGAAGATTGACCATCCTATTGGCGTAATGAATCGCTTGACTGTACAATGTGCCCTCCTCGCTCGCGATGAGCTCGCGCTGCTTCTCGGGACTGATTGATGAGGCTATTCGCATCTGTTCAGCAGCTATTTCCAGCGCTGAAGCCTCCTGACCGCGGTAAATTAGAGTTCGATCCCTGAAGATCATGTCTTTATTGTCCCGCGGACTCGTAGGGCTTAGAGAGTCGTTCAACCGCGAAAGGCTGTTCTCGTTGGGTAGATATAGACGTTTGATGTCCTTTTGCACGTCCAAGTAGAATGCGTCCTCCCAGAACTGTTGGTTCTGCCAGACTGCGTGCTCCTATTACATTAATTTAAAGTATTCGTTTATTACTTAACTTTAATACGAACGCCTGAATTTTACGTTTATTTATAGTATTCATTGGCTATACCTGAATGCAGGTGTACGCGAACTGAATAACACCAGTGCACAGCTTTCTGCAAAAGGCAGCAGCCAGAGGTAATAATGCCGCTGCTACGCCATGCTCATCCATCGACGAGTCGTCCTGGAGCGCACAGTTCATCAGCCTGACTACAAGGTCAAACTGCTGATGCTCGAGCATCGCTTTGTTGCCCACAACGTGCTGAGCAAGCTCCATGCAGAGCGCCAGTCTAGCAGCCTTACTCTTCAGTGCTCGCAGCACTGCGGGGAAAGTTTTGCGCGCGTCCGAGATCTTGTTCTCGAAAATGCAGTTAATGCAGCTGCGCAAAACCTCGAGGCGACGTGCTGAATTGCTCACCAGGTGCCGAGTGTCGTGAACTATTGATATGTGTGGTCCCATCGGAACGATACGCGGTTGAATTGGTCTGAGCGATGATAATCTATAAAGAAAGTAAAGTTACCTCTGTTTGATCTTCACATTCCAAATTCGCTGTAAAAAATGATGTAGATAATTTTAAGTACCTGACTTTCAGGTTGCTCTTCGCCAGACCTTCATCAATAATCGCTTGTACAGTTTCAGAATTTATACGCGGCAAAAGAGGCTGATGAATTCTTGCAAAAGCTCCTTCGGGTGGTTTTAAAATTTTTTGAACATATGGCTGAGGATTTGGATTTTCGTTAGTATATAATTGTTGCGCTAATTCTTGTATATGTGATAAAACTAATCCTGTGAATAAACAAAGCATAGTTAAATTTGATATCACATTAAAATTAAAAATAAAATTGTTATATTATATTTAATAACGTACGATGATCTTGAATTTCTTGCTTTAATTGGTCACTTAAATTACTATATAATTCATCCCAGACATCGCAAGCTCGCCAAGGTGGTCCTCTTTCGGCGATAAAAGATGTAAAGAACATACAGTCTAGAACTCGCGTCGTGAAATCACAATCGGTTAAGTTACGTTCCCCAAGAAAAGCAGCCTACACATATTAAAAATAAAAGTATGTATCGTAAAAAAGTGGCATAAAAAAAGTTATCGATTCTCGGTAGCTAGGTACACTTGACGTCATTTTACCTTGTGAAATGTGATGACCGGCTTAGGATGAATGCGTATGAGCGTGAGGCAACTGCGATAACCTTGCAACAATTGGGCGAAAGCTCGCATAAAAACGGCCCGGAGCTCCTTATCCAACATGGGTGGATGAGGTGCTCTCGTTGCTAACGGTGGAAATGCATAATCGGCGCATGCCAATTCCGGTTGCAAGACTAACGATAAAGCGTCTTGAGTTTGAGATAAAAGGGGCTCAGGTAACAGAGAGAGCGAGACTCCATCGGGTACCATGATCGAACCACCGTCTAAGTCCGCTACAATGACATCCAGCTAAAAGTAAGGAGATGTTTAATAACGTCATAAATAAGAAATAGTGGAAAAGCTTCATATTTATAGCTATCTTGATGGAATGATTCATGCACTTCTAATTAGCATTAATCATTATTGTATGTTAATACACTTACCAATTCAGCCACTTCATATTTCAGAGAGCTATGCACACCCATGATAAAAGGAGTTGGTGTGCTCAGCACTTCGACTAGAGCAGCTGGTAAAAGTGGAATGTACACATGAGTATAACGAAATGGATACATGAGTGCAGTTAAAGCTCTGCATCCTTCTGTTAATCTCGAATAGCTTGCTGAATGAAACAGAATTTTGTGCTCTGTCATGACAGCACAGAATAAAACCAATACATTGCGAATACCTAGAAAAAATGATTGATAAAAAAAAATATTCCTTGTATTGCCTTAACTTTGCATGTATCATACTTTATATTATTTATCTATACATACCCAGCTGTTGAAATAACAAATTTACACTAGTATGAGTAATAGGAAGAGAAGGACTAATTGGTGGTTGCAATGCTTGACGATCACCTGCACCAATACTAAAGCGAACTTGAGGACCACCAGCTGGTGGTACTTGTATGCATCCCAAAATATTACCAACAAGTGTCTCTAAAGGTATACCAAGATTTTCTACATAAACAGTATAAATGATGCCAAGACAATTCTGCAATAAATTATACACATATATAGTTGTTGTTATTACTGATGATTGATCAAAACAAACATATAGTAGACAAAAATATAGAACAATGAATCAGAGTACTTACACGAAATGTCTCAATATAATCAAGTCGAGATACTAAAACTAGACATTTTGGGGCATACATAATGCTATGATGGGCAATAGCTGGTAATGCCTTCACTAAAGTACGGCTGTCCCCATCTACAGGATCTTCTTCTTCGTCCACTGGTTTGCTTGGTGTTATTGACACTGTTTCGTTGAAACACATACATGCACAATAATGACGATTTGCATCTATGTCTGTTAGGACAGACACAAAGAACCTTGGTTCCTGCCTTTCTGTAGATAGAGCCCATCCTTGTGGTTGACAAAACTGTAAGGATTGAAAAGGTGAGATACAAACAACAATGTAGGACTAAATTTTTAGTACAAAAGCCTTTGTATTTACCCATTCTATCCCTTCGATAAAAGGTGTATCAGACCAGTCTTTCTCTGGAAATCTCTGTAAAATGATTCCACTACTTGTCCCACTTCCTAATAATTATAGAAAATAATTAGTCACATAATGGGAATACAGAAAACAAATAGTTCATGTACACTGGAGCCAGTACTCACTCTCTTTCTCATGATGGTACCCCACGATTACAAAGTAATCTGCTAACCGAGACATCTCGGTGTACTCGTGGGGCTGAGTGGGAGTGGTTGCGCTCAACATCCCACATAGGGTAAGGAGCCTGTGGTATCATGGACCTGCAACTCAAGTGGCAAGCCAAATTCTTCCACCTCCAGCAATTCTGTCTGTTGATCAGCGGGTCAGATCAACAGATGTCAATGAATCTCGCGCGTCTCAGACAGCAGCCATGATAATGTGCTCTAAAAACGTCAGAATTTGCCTGAGGCATCGTCGAGCTCGTAAATTGGCCTCCTCTCCTTCTCTCTCTCCTTGTCTCTCTTCGCTTCTTTACACGTTTGTAATATTCAGCCCGAGCTGCTCTGGCCGATCGGCGCAGAATGACATGAACAAGAGATGATGATGATGTATCGGCGCGCGGGGGGATCTTTCTTCTCACTCCCGCAATCACTCACTCACTCTTTCACTATATATATCTCTCTCTCTCTCTCTCTTTCTCTTTCGCTCGTCGAGTCAACAACGGACTAACCCGTTTTCGCCACACACACTGTGCACTGTCTTCCCGTCCGTTTGAGCGAGCGAGCGAGCGAGCGATCGGCGGCGGTCAGCGAGCTCGCGATTTTTCTCCGATAAAAATGAAACGTCACGGACCGCGCGCGAATATGTGAGCTGCTGCTGCTGCTGCTGCTACTGCACTCGCGACAGGTGCGAGAGAGAGAGCAGAGCGCGCCTTTGTTGCTGCGCTGCGCGGCGAGCTTGCACGCGCGGTTGTCGACTCCTCACCTCTTTCTCTCTGTTTCTCTCTCTCTCTCACACACACACATACACACACTCTTTGACTCGCGGATTTTATTTACAAATCGCAGCGGTGACTGCACTACTGCCGTCTGCGTCTGTCTCCTGCTAGTGGTGCGCGCGCGCGCAGAAGCCGCGACAAACCGCGTATATACGATAACACACAGCCACACCCCGAGGGGCCTCTATATCAATCCATAACCTTTCCTCCAAAGCTCAAGCGCCACTGTGTGTGTATGTAGA
This sequence comes from Torymus tubicola, assembly GCA_035583055.1. NCBI lineage: Eukaryota > Metazoa > Arthropoda > Insecta > Hymenoptera > Torymidae > Torymus > Torymus tubicola. Next base: position 6,722,617 of record JAWWEQ010000027.1, on the reverse strand, counting down.
TATATTGTGGACCACCGTCGCCGTCGCCGCGGCCCGCCGTTGCGCGGTCAGTATATATGCGTATATATAAGATAGGCGCTGTATGTTCGCCTATAATATATAGGTATACATATGATATATCTTGCCGCTACTGGCTCGCTATATGTGCGTGTTTGTACAAAAACACACACACACACCGAGCGAGAGAGAGAGACAGACGATGTATATAAGGGAAAAGAGCGCTATATACGCGCGCGATGACGATGACCACGGAACGAGCGCGCTCAAAAGCGCTAAATATCTTGTTCGTTCTCTCTCTCTCCTTTGCGTTTGCGGCTGCTGAGTACTGGCTGATGCTGACAAATGAAAAAAAAAACGTGTATATATAAGAATACATACACGCCAATACACCACGATCAGAAAACGTGCGCACGCATGTGTCGACGGCCACAGCAAGTGGAACGATCGAGTTCGCGCTTCGGCGCGCAGCTGCGATCGCGGTTGCGCGGTGTATATGTATATATATATATATATATATATATCAGGTGCGTGTATAATATATAGCTATATATATGTAAGTGTACGACGCGTATATAGTCTTGCGCGGTTCGTACAAAGAAAGCGGACGCGGATGCGTGTATTATATAGAGGTATATATAGCGATTGATGATTTTATAAGAGCGTAATGCCGATTTCCTCGAAATTCGAAAGTTTTCTGAAAGTTAATTCCAGGTGATTAGATGGGTCGATAGAAGAAGAAAAAAATGGTAATCGTTATAATCGTATATAATGGTAATATAACGATTGAATGGAATACATTATAGGTATATCGATGAAATCGAAAGCTCTTATATGGAAAGTTGCGTTTTGAATATATTATTTGAATCACTCTAATCTTTTGGAGCAAGTTATATAAACAAATATTGCGTCAATTTAATTTGACATATTTTGATTGATATCGCATCAAAACATTTATTAAACGCTCCGATATTTTATTTTAGTACGTACTCTTCAGAAAATTAATGCGTGATCTAAGAAATCGTCGTAAGTAATCATTATTATTTTTAGTTGTCTTACGTGTTATACCGACTCCAAGTGGGTAGACTATTGTACTCATCGTGAGATCATATGCTAATTCGTATTGAATGAGGGATCGAAATAAAATTCAATTTAATAATGATTTTGTTTGTGACTTTTTAAAACGAACGTTAAAATGAAAATCGTATCAATAGGTGATTCAATCGAATGGATGTTATAAATAAACTAGTAAAATAATCAGATACTAAATCACAGTTTTTTTTACACGCTAATCATATTTTAGCTCATTACCTATAATGTATAAAAAAAAATAATTTTTTGTTCTTCATTTGATATATATTTATAATGTTACTTATTTCGATATCACAAATTAACTGAATCTTTAACGATAAAAATTTCAAATCAATTGATAAATTATCTCGCAAATGTGTAACATTAAATAACTCATTGAAATTTCAGAGATAAAAAAAAAACGTAATTCGCTAAACAAATTTATAATGCATGTCACACGAGGAGGAATGCGACTTAAGTTGAAATTATTATTATCAGTTACGGTGTTTGAAAAAATTTATCAAAATTTTTTTGTTAAGGAGTGTTAAGCGTGTTACGAAAAGTCTGTTGAAAGAATTAACAATGAAAAGGACTTACTGAAAATTGAGAAGATGTATATAGGGCTAAAAAGATAATAAAACAAATATCAATAATTATTCATGTTATTTATTAATTCATAATTTTTAGCGAAAAAATTGTTAAATATATTAATTGAATTTAACAATGTCGTACTTACCTGCGGACAATCGACAAGAAAAGTTTTACATTCTATATAATTTTCGTCTAATCATCAAATCTAATAAAAATTTAGTAAATAATTTTTTACTTAATAATTTTATTTTACAAACAATAAAATCGCGTTATGTAAAATATCAATTCTTATTTTAATTATGAATATCCATTTGGAGGCTTATTTGTTATTTAAACAAAGTTCTAAATTATTTTTACATCATAATGATCTTCAAATTTACATGGACGCTTTCTTTATGTTTAAATTTATATAATTAAGCACTAGAGAAAAGGTTTAGTAATGAAAATGAAAAGTTATGAAAATATATATTATTTTTGTTTGAAGTTTAAGTATAGCCTGTAAATCGAAGCATATAATTTTTAAATTTATTTTTATAATGAAGTATATCATTAATATTTTTTTAAAGTATGAACTAAAATTATACATTAAAAGAATGAAAATTAATAATTCAAAAGAACAAAGTCTTATAGTGCTGAGAAATAGAAATTAGTTCATTTATATTATAAAATTCCGAAACAAAGCAAAGTTCAATCTTGGAATTTATTTTGCAATTTAAATATTATAACATGAAAACATTGTTAAATATTCAATAATTTTGAATAAAAATTTTACAAAATATTTATCATCAGTTATATAATAGCCCTGCTTTGCCTACTTCAGTCACTAACATTTTCTACTCTCAGATCGTGTCTTCAATAGCTTTTTTTTTAATTTAAATGTCAGTATATCGTTTATATACCATATCTTTTGGTGATGTTGAAAGCCGGTGATTAAGAGTTCAGATATACATAGGTAACAATATATCTACTAGCCAAGAGATGACCATGTTCTTTTAAAAATTTACAAAATGACGATGATGATTGCAGTGGAGATGTAAATAATAATATTAATATAGTACATTAATTAATAGTACTTATTTACGATAATAAAAATTATAATAATAAAATGACCAGTAAACTCTGAAACAATGTGAAACGGTCATAACGTTATATAATATCCGATTGATTAAATATACAAATCGTTTCATTTTTCTATACTTTACAATTTTTCACTGAGTAAAAACAAATAATGGCGTCTTCCATAAATTAGAAAGAATTATAATAAACAATTATAATACTAACTGATATTTGCATCTATGGTAAATCTTTAGACATCACGGTAAACAACATTCAAGTGATATCTATTGACCTTTTGACTGTTAATTTGTTTTCTCTTTCTTCAAGTTCACACAATGAAAAATATAATTTTTTTTTCTTTAATTAAAACAGCAGAAGGAAAAAAGAGAAATTCATCGCAAGGTAGTGCCCCGACTGTTAAAAAATGAGCTCGGAGCCTTTGTAAAACACACACTTCGTCAGTTATAAAAGCTCGTTAATTTATTTATCAAGTATATTCGTCCGCGTCATGCAACGAAAAGATGATCGATCGTATTTATATAATATCTACGTTATTACATGTAGAGAAAAAGAAAAATCAATGTTCCCAAGTACAAAATTAACAATGAAAAAGATCAACAACTTCTTTCTCTCTTACGCGCGCGTTCTCTCCTTTTCTCTTTCTCTCTCACTTTGCTCACTCTCACACAACAGTTAAATCCTAGCGTCTCGTTACAGATTAAATTTAATTACAAGTGCTGCCACTGGCCGGGCACCGTGGCCGAACTCTCGATGGCCCGGGCAATAGTCTCATAAAGACCATGGCCCAACCACATTTGATTTAACCTCTTGTACTTGTCCTTGCAGAGCTTGAGTGGATTGCCTCGATGTAGGCCCTGATCCGTCTCTCCGTACTCGTCGAAGTAGGGTGGACAACCGTAGGCGCCGCGATTAGGGCTGCGCAGGAACACGATCTCACAGTCTCGTACGCGCAGAAAGACGCCAACGCCGGCGCCGCATTCGCTTGCGTGATATGTGCATGCTCCTACCATCTGCTTGTTCAGCTCAACCTGACAGCAGTAGCTCTGGGAACAGAGCATGTCGCCGCAAACGAGGCACATGGTTGGATTGCGCGAATCTTCTTTGTCACTGTGTGGACAGGAGAAGAGAGAAACGGTGTTCATGAGCTCGCTATAGTCTTCAGGTAGATCGACAAGTCGATTGATCTTGAGGGGCTCCTTGATAGCCTTATCCTTATCAGCCATGCCTGGGTGTTTCGACCATTCGACGGCAAGCTGAAGAACCTTTTCGGAGTTGAAGAGCTCTGCACAAGTTCCAGGTAAGCCAAGGTACTTGCACATGTTCTCAAATGTGTCACCGTCCTTCTCCGTTAATTCCACAGGCGCGGGCACGTCGGTAACGTAGTGGAAGTATAACACAGCGCATCTCAGGAATGGTGCACAGCACTCTTGCACGTGCTTCCAAACATCTTTCGTCGACATATTCCCGCTGGAGACATTCAAAGCCTTCATCACCGTTAAAATTGCATTCATCTCACTTGGCCTTTCATCGCCCATCTCCATGCGATCATCATCATCTACGTCCATTGTCTCATCGCCATCGAAATCCGATACTAGAAGAATCTTGACGACTAAAGCCGTAAACACCAGTCTCGTGGCATATAATTCTGCAACATTGCCACTGATGATCGTGTGTGGTTTATCCGATTCACTGCTCAGCATATTAGATAGCGATGATAGTAACGTCACCAGCATACCGAACGAATCCCAGCTCAGAATACTTTGGGTATTCTCGGAGCTACAGAGGAAGTTGGAAAGACAGGAGAGGGCAAACTCGGGTATGCTCTCACTGTTCCGACACGTGGCGCCCGTGGCTCCGCTCGGCCACGTCGTGCTTATCACAGCCGAAATTCTCGCCAAACCTTCGATACTGTCACGTTGCCTGGACGATAGAGCTCCCAACAGCGGTTTGTCCGTGTCTCGCAGCAGGAACTCTATCGCGTGGACGGTGTAGGCGGTTGACTTCCAGGCCAACAGCGGCACTCGCGAATCACCATCGTGAGGCTCGCAGCCTAAGCCCTTGGTGTACGTCGTCTGCGTAAACAACTGAATCATCTCTATGAGGTTGTCGGATAATTTGAGGCCAGGTTGGCTGTAGAGTTCTAGTAGAGCGTCGCCGTCGGCTCCGTGTGATTTTATAGCTTCAATTGGGCAGGTAATAAAGGTGGGGAAAGCTTGAGTGCCAGTTGTATCAGCTTCGGCGTTATCTGTAAATAAATAATTTTTTGCGTTACTTTTTACGTTTTACGGTCTGATGAAAAAGATAAAATATTTGATATAAATATGAATAATACAATGAATTAATTAATATATTCAATTACATAACAAGTTATGTATTTGAAATAAAGTTTAAGAGGATAGAGAATACATCTATTACGCGACCTACCATACAGGTCGGACAGCCATAATTCATTTAAATCAAATAATTACTACACTTAATGAATTATCCAAATTCACTTGTCCTGTATAATTTAATTATTAATCATTCAGTAAAGTTTTGAGTTTTTGATCATTATTGGTTTTAAGATTTTCTGAAGGTATTGTAGAAAAATTGATTCGAAATTTTCCAAAATAATTAGATAAATTGCTAATTATAGTAATATTTGAGTTATAACGAATTACTATTATCCGACCGGTACTGTAAGTCACAAAAAAGATCGGCATTCCACACCCTTTTGAAAATGAAATTGTTTTTTTACTGAAATAAAAAAAATACGAAGTAGAATTATTTCTTTTTAGCATACCTAATTCTTGCTGCGAAATAAATTTGCAATAACGGCAACTATTATCGTGCACAGCTTTCTGTGCGTCCTTGTCGGATCTACTTCCTCCGCACTGGCACACTGAGTTCATAATGTCCAGCCACTTATCAAAGCTCAAATCCACTTGTTGAGCAGACGAGGGTTGAAGCATACCAAGCGAAGGTAGAAGTGGTAGCACAGTGTTACTCAAACATTCACAGAGCGGACAAAGGTACTCGTGCTTTTCGACATCGAAACTAGCCGGTTGTCGAAGTCTGTAAGGCCGACGGTTCTCCTTGGCGAGGACGTTATCGAAGTACTTCTGCCAGCAGCTTGCGTGCATCACGTGGCCGCAAGTGCTAGTGTGCGGCGAAGCGCCGAGGTGCGAGCTCAAGTACAGCGGTGTGTTTTCGGGAACGCCGCGCTGTTGTGGCAGCTGTTTCTGACAGAGCACTGTGGATTGTTGCACGAAAGCAGCAAGGACCATGGCGGTCTCGTCAGCTTTAACGGCTTGGTCTTCCTGGCATAGAATGCACGTGTACGACTTTTCGCCGCAGAAGCGGTTTGTTTGACGAGCACCGAGGGCGATTGTGCTTTCGTCGATGCTCTCACTGAGGTCCATCGCCGAGCCATGTTCGTTTGATCCTTTGGTACCGACGTCCAAAGCTGCTTCTTCAAAAAGCTTAGCGTGCTTTTTCATGAAGTGTTTTTGAGCGGCCGCCATCTGAGCCATCACTTGTGCACGCTTTTGCGCTGCCATTTTCGTTCGCATTTCTTGATTATCTGTAATAATAAATTTATTTAATTAGGTTAAAATAAATTATGAAAAGAAAATATGCATTGTAAATATTTTATTACTTGGTGATTTAAATTCACTCGAAGGCGTTTCTGTAGTGGTAGTTGCTGGCTGCTCAACTTCACTCATCGCCGAGCCTGCGACCTGCCTGTACTTCTCCATTATCCATGTTAACAAATCCTTGTGCGCGTCGATTCTAGGACTATTATAAAGGTTCTCCAACTGTTTATAAATATCCCACTTAGTGGCTCTGTCTGTAAAGGCCAAGAATGGATAATAACCAGATTCCTGCTCTTGAAGTGCATAGCCAATCAAATGAAGAATCTTATGGACTTGCGGCTCGGAAAAGCTTCTGGCCTTCAGATCAAGCGTACGCGTGATGACTATCTGCATGATCGATAACATGACATCGCACTGGAGCAGATTTGTCACGAGGCTGAACATCTCAGTAAGCTGAGGCAATTTCGGCGGTGGACAACATTCGAGCTGACCAGCAGCTTTACGCCGTTTGCGTTGCGCCTCCTCAGACTTACTCAGCTCTTCCTTAGTGTAGTGGTAGAAGAAAACATTATACTCGTCGTAAAATTCAGGCTTCAGCTCGTAAACACCTTTGCCAGCCGAGACGACCGGGGGCTTCTTGAAGTCAGCGACCTCATTTATCACGAGCTCCATACCAGTCTCGTGGTTAGGGCCGTCCGGCAAAGTTTTGTTTAGTTCAGAGTGCGAGAGAGGCTTGATGCAGAGTTGCTGAATTATCTCGCGCTTCAAGCAGTCATCCGACGTCACGCGACCAACACCTGGGATGTATCGTTCTCCAACCACAGTTATAAGTAATGCTATAAAAGAAAATGATATTTTAAAAATGATAATTGAATAAATTTGTTTTTACTCTATAAACATGAAGAAATTGCACTTTTTTAAAAATAAAAATTATCTTACCTAGAAATTCTTCAACAAGATTAATTGTCTGACGAATACTATCCTCCTCGCAGGTGTTAAGAAGAGCAGTCTCAAAATCAGGCTGGGCCCAATTGATTAAATTGAACTTATTCAGTATATGAATCAAAAACTCATTGCTTTCGATTAGTGCTGCTCCGGCCTGCAGTAAAACAATGTCTCTATCGAGCATCTCGGTTCGGCATTTAACGTTATGATAGAAATAAAGCTGATGAATTAGTGAGTAGCCGTTCCGCCTCCACATGCCAGCATGCACCTGGGAGATCATTGCTTGGGCTCTAAGCACTGGTTCAATTATCTCCTCCATTGAGGGCTTGCTCAGAGTTTGAAATTCAGAACCTTGGAAGCTTAGACCGAAGTTCTCCAGGTGTAGAAATAGACCCGCAAGGAACCTTGAGAGAGGCAGATGAATGGATACTGGTTCGGAGGAGACGTCGTATTGGATGCAGGATGCGCTGTGGTCAGCTACCTCGCGGAAGCTCATGGGCGCTCTGCCTGGCTGATCCTCCAGTTTCTTCAAGACTAGTCTGAAGGCCTTAATCAGAACGACACGGTCTGAGCCACACCACTCGAGGGCGAGACTTATCACGGGTGAGAGTTTGATGTAAAGGTTGAAGGCGGATTCCCATTCCTGCTCGTATTCCATGTGCTGGCCGACTTGCCTCACGACCGCATCCATCCACTGCATACTACCTAGTAATTGTAGAAGGAGGGAGACTCCCTGTAGGAAGCCTCGACGTAGATCGTCAGTCCATGATTCTGGTTTAGCACTCAACAGATATCTCACGTCGTACAAAATATATTGAGCTCTCTTGAAGGAATTATTTGGAGTGTTCCTTTCGAATTCCAGCTTTCCAGATGAGTTGCATCTTCGCGAACTTTCCGAGAGGAAGGTGTTAAATAATACGAGCAGAGCATCGTGATTCGCTATTAGATGGTGGGCTAACGTTGGAACTGTAAACAGTTGTACGGATAAAGCGGCGATGGAGAAAGAATGATCGTGGTCATCGCGGATAAAGTCTTTTAGCACTGTGCCGTAATTGTTTGTAAAAGCGACGGCCAATCGTTTTTTGCTCTCATATTCCGTCAGCATGCCCGAAATGAAGAGACGATGCCAACACGTCCTCGCTGCTTTCCAGAGTTGATGGTCCCTAAGTAAGATTCCTTTAACAATAGAGATATCTGTTGGTTTAGAATTCAATGCTACCTCGCTGAAGATTACTCTGAATCCTTCGCAGTGACTGATGAATTGTTGCAGCCATCCTAAAAGTTTCATAGCAAAAATTTGATGTCCAACCACGTGAGCATGTTCCACTAGTACTTTTAAAGGACGATTACTATGTCTAGACGTAAATCTTTCTATTTCAAATTTTAATTCATTACAATGCTGAAGGCCCGAACATTTCACAACAGCTCTGCCTTCTCTATCAATATTAGTTACATATTCTATAGCATCTCTTTGTGAACACTTGATTACTCGAGTAAGAGTTACTATTACTTGATCAAATGTGTGTGTTTCATCATTAAAAAGAATGGTACAATATGTATCATTTGATGATAGTAGTGCCACAACTAGGCTTGAACTATGTTCCATTGATAAAAGATCAAAACAATATGAAAGCACAGCTCCAAAAGTTATAGTTGCTCTTTCAGCCATATCTTCAGGTAACTTATTTGTAGGAGTATCTTTTGATTCTACACCAGCTAAATGAATTTTACAAAACGGCTCTTTTTTCCATGCTTCAATATCTCCACAGTCACAGCATCCTCCACCTAGTGAAATACCCATTTTATATTTATGATTGCGATGTTCAGATTGTTTGAAGCAATCCACACATAAAACACATGTTGAGTCTATTCCACATTCTCTACAGCTATATGTGGGCTCTCCAGTTTTAAATACACGTCCACATATTGATGGAGGTCTATCCATCTGACTCAATTGTTTTAAAACTTCTTGAGGATTTCCATTACAGATAAACTGTTCTAATGGATCATATAAAATCTCCTGTGCTTGCTTTTCATCAAATGACCATTCTAAAGAATTGTCAAATGGCTCCAATTTGTAAATTTTTGGAACCCAGACTTGCCAATGATCTTTGAAGGCTGCACTAGACATTGTACCTTTACTCATCTTCTCCCTCCAACTACTAATAACTGATGGACCTGCATCTTCTATTCTGGGCGTTGTCAAACACAATACGACATCACTGACGCCATGTCCCTCAGTATCATCACCTTCGTTATTCATTTTTTATATTTCATGCAGAAACGATCACTTTTCTGAAAAAGGAAGATACAAACAAATTAAAAATTGTGTGTACGTGTGTATATATATATATGCATCGATAAGAATAGGTTAAGATAAAGTGCAATACATGAATTAAAATTCTTGTTACTATGTGTTGTAACAATTTTTAAACCTTGGTTTTTTTCCAAGCAATAACAAAGATAAGAGGGCTAAAAGTGATATATTATCTATATGACATATTAGTTAAAATAAAGAGTTAAAAGATTCAACTATTTCTATTGAAAATGATTTAAAATAGACAAATGTTTTTACTGTAAAATCTTATTTAACTTTTATACTTGATATTTTCACCTTAAGTACAAAATATTTTAAAAAATTATCGAGGATCAAAAATTAATTTAAAATACTAAATTATCGAATAACATAAAAGAAACTGTTGTAATATATTTTTAAAACCATTCTGTAAAAAAATAATGTTAGCTCTATACAGTACATCTTGCTTTATTGGAGAAACTCCATAGTCAGAGAATAAGGAAATGCAGGAAGTAACAAATAAAGAAAAAGAGTATAAGCTGTGTGGGAGTTTAAGATGTAAAAGGAAGTCAGATCTGTGAAACAAAGCAGAAGGACACAAAGAAAAAGAAATAATTTTGAACATTTTCTGTCATGAGCCAAATATAATGCTGTACTTACAATCAGACCACAGATCATTTGAGAAAGGAGACCTTGAAAAAATTTCAAGTTAAAACAATTCTTATTTAAATCATTCGATTCGGACAGGTGAACAAATATATGATAAAATGAAAAATATTAATGATTCGAAAGAAGGAGATAACATACTAAAGAATGACAATGCGCGAGATTGGAATCTAAAGAGTAGAAGTCAGAACTGCAGATTAGAAACATTAGAGCAGGCAAGAAGAGGTGAGAAAACAGAAAGTGAAAGAGAGAACAACTGTGCACAAGAGAGGAGAGAGAGAGAAAAAAAAACAAGAAGCCAACAGAAAGAGCAAAGCAGAGAAAGAGACAGTGAGAAGAGAATGGCTCTGTTGGGCTATTGGATTTCTACCAATGCACACTATTTTTAGCTACTTCCAAAAGTAATACTCACCACAGGATGACGGCGGAGCCAAGAGAGAACGAATCCAAGCGTCGAAAAAACCGAAACGTCGTTGAGCCGTTGACGTCGAGGAGTAGGAAGAAGCCCTTCGCTGAGGTCGTCGCCGCTACTATAGGTGGGGAGGCAAAACAACGAAATGCTCCCGGTCGAGTCAGTCAGTCAGTCAGCTGCCCTGCAGAGTCTCACTCACTCTCTCTCTCACACGGGACGGACTCTCAGCTGAGCTGCTGCATATTCTCGAAGCTCTCTGTCTCTCTTGCTCACGCCCGGATGCTGCGACGTTTTCTCTTCTCTCTCTCTCTTCCCCTCACTATGCGCGTGTCCGCGTATATCTCCGTCTCTGTCTATAGCGTGGGGGGCTCTGCCTCAGTGGCGACGTCGAGGGCAGTGGTGCTGCAGGCCGGGGTTGCTTCGCAACACTGATGCAGCCGCAGCTATACGCGAATGATTCAGGACGGCGGCGACGGCTTCTAGCTCCTTGATGGGCATATCCTGCGCTGCGTGCTCGGGTGGGAGATGCAGGCGAGGCCCGGGTAACTAGGAAATGAACGAATATATGCAACTATATAGAAAAAATCAGAACAAGCGCGTCACAAGATCGAGTGAGAGCGTATCCGTCCGCGTCCTTCGCATTTCTGTACGGGGACAGCGACGCGTATGTACTCACAGCTGTGCCCCGCTTGGTATATTATGCACACACTATGCGTGAGCTTCGCTCTGCGCTACTCTCTTGCCAGTCTCGCCACTCACAAAATGGCTTGCTCTATCTCTCTCTCTCGCTCTCTTCCCCCTCTCCTCTCTCTCACTCGGTGACTGCTGCTGCTGCCTACTGGTGCTGCTGCTGCTTTGTCCGTCTGTCTCTTCCTGGTCGTATACACTTTTACTACTTATATGCAGCTCGCATGCGCGCTTATGCGTGCGCGCTAATAGCTCTCTCTATATACATGAGTATATATGTGCACCTCACTGGATACAGTGTCCCACCGTTGTTGGCTCGTGGCGACGATGACTCGTGCTCGCGCAGGAGAGACAGAGAGAGAGAGAGACACGATGACAATCGCCTTTGATAATCGTACGGAGAACGTTATGTATAATGTAATATTGCGTATTACCTCTATATATACGTCTATACGACTACGACGACGGCGTAGTTACTTGTACGCGTATACACGCGTGATTTTGCAATGCCAGAAAAAGAGAGAGGCGCCGTGCGGTATAACGATGCGCGTGCGAGAGAGGCTAAACTAAACAGTATATTATAGTGGCCTAGGTTGGTCACGCGGGGAACAGAGCGGAGTATAGGAGACCACCGCACTGGCAATCGCTTATGTACTCTCACTTATTCCTGCAGCTCGCGGTGATTCCCCGTATACAAACTACCTATATATATAAGTGTACCTGCAAACTCCACTCGTTGTTTATTGTGGGGTTTGGCTGCAGGTACCTCCTACCTATATATATAAAACACACCTTCCCTCTGCTTATCGCAGAGCTGCTCTTTCCCTCACGCACGGTGTAGGTATAGGTATGAATGCATTTGCACAGGGTGGCATGCGCGCGCCTCTATGTACCCCGGTAATGCGATGTATGCATATATATGTATATATACTTATATATATATTGTGGTATACTGGTATGTTACCGCACTATATGTGATCGTCTGCGCCTTGTAAAAGGGAAAGTTTTAAAAAAACCGAAAGGAGGAGGAGACGCAGTTAGACAGACCGCGAAATATATATACATACATTCGTTGTCGTGATCACTGATCGTGATCGTTGCGCATTATATATATATTATATGCACACATATGCGCTCGTTCACGCACGTGTGCACCTCCGACGTCGTGCGCGCGGCTGCGCGATGTTTTGCAATAGACTCGCGATTGGTCAATGAGTCGCTATTATTGCAGGTGTTTAATTTAAAGGTGTATACGATAAGCTGTATAATCTATATAGTGTTTCTAATGATATGCGTAATGTGTTACGTCGATGTAGTTTTTTGGTTGGTTTAGGAAAATTTCCACCGCGCTGCGGGAGAGAGTCACTACTTTTATTTTTGGTATCATCGCACGAGTATATTCGGGGGAATTACGTAATGTTGAATATATGTGTGACAGTTTAAACAATTTTTTAAAGTTTGAGAGTTGCAATTGATAGTAATTATTATTTATGGAGAGGACGAAAGTTTAGAATGTAAATTGTTATGTTTTTGGTCAAGTTAATTTTAATGTTTTGATTTAAATATCGTGCAGCGTAAATGAAATTATTCAAAATTACGGAAAATGTCCGCGCATAAGGTGCTCTCAGCTGATTGGTTGAATCATCAGCTGGTAAAAATGCTCGCTAGATAGCATTTTCGCCGAAAACATAACCTACTCGAATTCTATATTAACTTATTGAACTAGTCAAGTGTTCCGGTTTTTTTTACACATTTATATTGATTTCATGTTTGTAAGATAGTAATTTAAGAGTGTAGTAATTAGCAAAATTTTTCAAAATGTTCAAAAAGTAAGTTGTAATTCTTTTCTTCGTCAATTCAATCAGAATGTTTTAGTCCAAATCAGAAAATTATTTTATTTTCTTTATTTTTTCAAAATTTTATAGGTTTGATGAAAAGGACAGTGTGTCCAGTGTGCAGCAGTTAAAGTCTTCAGTACAAAAAGGAATCCGCTCAAAACTTCTTGAATCATATCCTCTGTTAGAAAAATATGTTGACCAAATTATTCCTAAAAAGGATTCTTTCAGACTTGTAAAGTGGTAAGCTTTGACAAACATAGTACTTTGTGTTGATTTTTTTATATTTTCTGATTAAATATTATTTTTGTTGTAGTCATGATCACATTGAAATCATGGTAAACAGTGCAGGAGAATTATTATTCTTCCGACAACGAGAAGGCCCTTGGATGCCAACACTGAAGCTTCTTCACAAATGTAGAGAAAATTTTTGACCTAGTGATTTTATTTTGTTGATCAACACAATTCATAACATTCTTTTAATTTAATTAGCTAGTATGAAAAACTAATTCAATTGTTTTATAATTTTATACATGTACAGTCTAATTTTCTTTCTAAATTTTCTAGATCCATTCTTCCTGGCTCTGCAGCAAGTAGATAAGGGAGCTATCAAGTTTGTTCTCAGCGGTGCAAATATTATGTGCCCTGGATTAACTTCAAAAGGAGCTCGCATGACTAATGCTCCAAAGGGAACTGTAGTTGTATCCTTTATAAGCATTCAAAATTCTAATAATCATTTCAACTACAGTCCTCAATACTACCATGGCCCTCTCTATCCAATTCTATTGTCAACAATGTAATTGGGCAAAGAGAGCCACAGTGGTACTAAGGACTGCATAAACATTTTCTTATTATTGAATACAAATTCAAACAAAAACTATTCTTCCTTAATACTAAAAATTAGGCTGTAATGGCAGAAGGAAAGCAGCATGCCCTAGCAGTTGGGATAACAACTTTATCAACAGAGGATATGTTAGTATTTTATTTATTTTAAAATAATTTCAATGAAAAGCAATATTAATTTTTTTGTATTTTAACTTGTTTTTCAGAGCTAAAGTGAATAAAGGCATAGGCATCGAGAACTGTCATTATCTCAATGATGGTTTGTGGCAAATGAAAGCTGTAAAGTAATAATGTGGACTATTTATGTTTATGTTAATAAAATAAGAAATAAATAAATTTTTACTTTTAAAACATTAAGTTTATTTATTGAAACCTTCCGACCACAATCAGTGAATTGTGCCACTTTTATTTTACACAATAATATATATTTATTAATAAAAATAAAAATTAATGATTTGCAAAATCGTTGGTTGTACTTAAAACTATAATCTTTTTAACAGTTTATGTATATCAAATTTTAAGCGCATAGAAATAAAAAATTATGAGGGAACAAGTTTTAGCAACTGTATAAAGACGCGTTTATTATTTGTATAGAATAATACACACCTTACAAACTGCACCTCAAAGTCTTATTTATCGCTTGTCAAATTCCTTAATTTCTTGATTTATACTTTACAAATTAAATAAAACGTAGTGGACGCTTATCAACGAAGTGAATTTTCAAATCGACGTCCTTTTACAAACGCATACAAATAAGAAAACGATTTGTTTCAACCAGAAGCCGATTTTCCATCAGTCTGAGAGTCTTGACTGTCAGAAGCACCTGAGCGTTCATTTTCATTATGCCCCGACGACGCAGGATACGGCCCACTTCCAGGTTGCTCTGAACTGTTCGCAGCGACAGCTGCAGGATTCATAGAAGGATTACTGCCAGGTCCAACTTCTCCGTGAGGGCTTTGTGGATGGTAGTGAGGGCTATGTGGGCCATGTGGGCTGTGCGAGCCATGCTGATGAGGACGAGCCATTGCATGTGGAGGGTATTGCGAATACGGCTGATGATAGTATGGATGAGAGTACTGAGCGTAAGGCTGATGGTACCCTTGTTGAGGATAACCGTATGAGGGATGAGGTGGTCGAGGCGCCAAGGGTACATTTTGAGCCTGTTGACTACCTGGTGGTTGGTACTGCTGCGGATATCCTTGGCCAGGAGGAATCATACCAGGTGGTGGTACATGAGGACCTCCAGGAGGTGGATGACCAACCACTGGCGGAGTTTGTGGTCCTTGGTGCGGGGGCAATGCATGACCAGGAATCATCGAAGGCGGCTGGTGCGGAGGAATCTGATTAGCCGCGGCATTTGCTGCAGCTACTGCCGCAGCCGCTGCAACTGCGGCGGCTGCTGTCGTGGGTGGTGTTTGTGACATTTTCCCTGGTGGTGGAGGCACTAAAAAAAACAAATATTTTGTAAGTTCATTTTAAGGGATGATAATACGCTGATTTGCAGTAATAATAATGTAGATTGATTTTTACCTGCACCAATTGGCTGTTGATGCGGTGGCATTTGTTGCGAATAAGGTGAACCTAAATATAAAAATATAATATGAAATGTTTGTATATTTTATGTTGTATTTTATTTTTAAGATCCTTATGTTTTTCAATAGAAAAAGAATTAAATTTTTTATTTAATTTATTCAGATTTAACAATATATTAAAATTTTTAAATATACAAACATTTACCTGCTGACATTTGTTGCTGAGCTGACATTGGTGGTTGTTGCTGAGGTGGCATTTGTTGTTGAGGAGGCATCTGCTGCTGCTGTGGTGGTATTTGTTGCGATGGCATAGGAGGTTGATTAGGTGGACCTATAAAAATATATAAATATTTATTATCTTTTCTTCTTAAATTATGTTATTTTAATTTTAAACTATTTAAGTCTATTGTCATACCACCAGGCATTTGCTGTTGTTGATTTTGTTGTTGTGGTGGTGGCATTGATTGTTGGTTGGGACCTGATAAATATTTTTTCAATTATTAAAAATAAACTGGTATATTTTTTTCAACTGAATTTCAAAATAAAGAATTTATTATACCTGGTGACATTTGTGACTGCTGAGCCTGCATTTGTTGTTGTTGCTGCTGCTGCTGCTGTTGTTGTTGTTGTTGTTGCTGCTGCTGCTGCTGTTGTTGTTGCTGCTGCTGTTGCTGCTGCTGCTGGGGTGTCATCTGCTGAGGTGGAGGAGGCATTTGTGATTGCTGTTGACCTTGTTGCTGTTGAGCTGACAATGATTGCTGCTGTTGGGATGCTAGGGCTTGCTGTTGTTGTGAAGGTAATTGCTGCTGCTGTGGTGGTAGTTGTTGTTGTTGAGGTGGCATCTGCTGCTGTTGAGTAGGCATCTGTTGCTGTTGGGCTGGCATTTGCTGCTGCTGACCAGGCAATTGTTGTTGTGAAGACATTGGCTGTTGTTGAGAAGGCATCTGTTGTTGTTGTCCAGGAGGACCTAAACAAATAATAGAATTAATTAGAATGAGAGAGTATTGAATTTGAAATACATAAAAATTACAACATGCAGTTTATAAATTTTTCATGACAAATAAGGAAAAAAATGACATTGTGTTACTATATGAAAAGCAAGTAAACTTCTGTGATGCTAAATATCAACAGAAATTTTGGATGCTTGCACAATTTATGAACAGATATTTCAATACCTTGCGGTATTTGTGAATGATGGTGGGGTAGGTGGTGCTGCTGGTAAGGAGAACCTGAGGAATATAAACCGTGAAGACTGTTGCACTAATTTCCTCTATGTACATAAGTTACATATATATATATTTGTCATGGAAATTTTATTAACCTGTCATTTGCTGAGGCGGTTGCTGATGCGGCATTTGCTGCGATTGCGGCTGAGGTGGCATCATTGATTGTTGTGGCTGCATTTGTTGTGCTTGCTGAGATGATATTTGCTGATTAGGAGGACCTGAAAAAATTTATTTAATTAGAAATTTTGAAGGAGGATAATTCACGAAATTATAATTTTCATCACACACCTGTAGATGGCATTTGTTGATGCTGAGGAGGCATCTGTTGCTGTGGCGTTGATGATTCTAGAATGATCATTATTTTCGTCATAAAAATAAAAACTTATTTTCTTTGCAGAAATTAGTAAAATAGATTGCAATTGATACCTTGCATTTGAGGCTGTTGAGGAGGATGCATCTGTTGTTGTTCAAGAGACATTTGTTGCTGGGAAGACATTTGCTGTTGTCCTGGAGGACCTAAAAATAATATAAGTTAATGAAATTTCATTTTTGTACATAAATTTTAAAGTATTCTGATTATGAATATGAAACGATTCATTGATTTATATGAAAAGCACATGATTTCGTACTGTAACTAGAGGTAATATTGGTTCGTACCTGGAGGCATCGGCGGTTGCGATCTGGGCTGTGGCGGCATAGGCGGCATTTGTTGTTGAGAAGGCGGTTGCTGTAATTGTGGAGACGGCATTTGTTGCTGTTGTGATGTAGGTATTTGCTGTTGTGATGGAGGCATTGGTTGTTGTTGTGAAGGTGTTTGTTGTTGTTGATTCATAGGACCTATAAATAAAATTATTTTGTAAAAATGTAAAATATAAGTCGGATTTCTCTACTAAAATCTTCTTTTAATGAATGATATTTGTAGTAGCCTATTAGTTAAAATTATAACACATTATTTACCTGGTGGTAATTGCGGTTGATGAGGAGGAAGTTGTTGTTGTTGTGGAGGAACTTGTTGACCTGCCAGTCCTACAAATTTATTTTCAAATTTTAGGTCTATTAAAATTTTAATTAAAATGTTAAAAGTTACTGTATAGTCTCTCACCCGGTGGCATTTGTTGATGTGAAGGCATTTGTTGCGGCCCTTGTGGTGGTCCTTGCGGTGGACCTTGTGGTGGTCCTTGTGGTGGTCCTTGTGGTGGACCTTGTGGTGGACCTTGTGATGGTCCTCGTGGCGGACCGGGTTGAGGACTTTCCTGGAGACCTTGTTGAGGCCCTTGCTGAGGACCTTGTGGAGGACCTGGCTGAGGACCTTGTAGAGGACCTTGTAGAGGACCTTGCGAAGGGCCTTGTGGAGGACCCTGCATTGGATGTTGACTATTCATTGACGAATAATTTGGCCCTGCAGTATTTCCACTTGGAGTAGGATAATTTGGTACCGCATTTTCTTGTTTAACTTCAACTTGTGGTGGGGAAGGAGTCTCTTTCTTTGTATCACATGGTTTGTCAACTTCCATCTTTTTATCATCATTATCTGGTGCCTATGAATATGAAATTATAATAAAATGAATTGTTTCTTTCTTTTTTCTTTTTCTTTTATATATAAAAATGTATACCTCTGAAGATGTCTCTTCATTCATTGGTGCAGGCGTGGGTGTAGGAGTTGAATTGGGAGTTGAATCGGTAGATGGAGGACCATCTGTACGATTTTCTTCAGATCCTTTCAGCCTCTCCCTTCGTAATAAATCGTATTGCCTTTCAACCATTTTATTAAATGTATCTTCATCAACAGCAGGTTTACAGTGCTGGAAGAAATATTACATAAGTGATATTTTTAAATTGAGTTAATATTCTTTATATCTATTCTATTAAAATTACTTTTCTTAGCTCTTCTTGAAAGATTTCACTTGTTTCAATAAATTTCCGCTTTTTGGCTTCGAACTTTTCCTCTATCTGCTGCAATTCTGCCTCAAGCTTTTTCTATGTACAAAAATAAAAACAATATTTAGTGTTTTAAATATTGTAGATAATAGTGACAAAATATGTAAAACGTTTCTATTTCACTCACTTGATGCATAGTTAAAGATTGCACTTGTTTTCTCAAAATCTGCATTCTTTGTGTTGTAACTACTGATCGTACATCAGGAACCACAGTATCACTAAAAATTTCATTAATTAAACGATGATTTCGTATATACCTGGAATATGCAACATGTTTCACAGAGTATCCATCATCTTGATCTACAAAACAAAATTTTCAAATTAAGAATTTAAAAATAATCAAATTGTTCTTTTAGTATTTAAAAGTAATATTCACCATCTTCATCTTCAGCTGGTAATATATCAATTCGTCTATCTTGAGCACTTTGGTTTTTACTACTTCCAGATGATCTCTCGTGAGTTTCTCGCTCATCAGTATTTTGTTGTGCTGCACACAACGCTGCATTAGATATAAGAAATGGTAAAACTAGTTTAGATCTAGGTTTTAAGCCAAATTTGAAGCAAATTACAAAATATATTACATAAAAAGCCATTTACCAACATTTTTTTAAATAAAAAATTAAATGCATCATAAATATAAGCAAATAATAAACAATTTATTGTATATAATAATAAATTAAAATAATAAAAGAAACTCACAAACATAAAAATAAACATGTCTGGACAAAACCTAGAGTTAATAGGCACTAATATTTTAAGCTTTAACATACCAGATTTACCTCTATTTTTGGCTGCAATATAAGCCAAATAAGCTGGAGAATTATGATACGTTTTTAAGCTCTTGTCATATTCAATCTAAAAAATAAAGTAATCGTTAACTTCAGTTCCTGATAATCTCATTGTATGTATAATTAAATAAATTTACTTTTTCAGCTTCGTATTCATCTATAAATTCTTGTTTTTCTTTCTCAGGTAAATCCCTCCACATTTGTCCAATAATTTTTCCAATTTCCCAAAGTTTTAATTCAGGATTTTGTGCTTTTACTTGGTCCCATACTTTCCTACTGTATCTCATATATGGCATAAGAGGTTTCTCTGGAGGTTTTGGTGGTTTTGGCAATCGGGAATCAGCCTAAACATAAATTATTTTATTAACTATTTGTTAATTGGATCATAATTAAAAACAAAAAATACATATTATTATGAATTACCGGAGCATTTTTTCCAACTTTTTGAGGTATAAATCCAGGGTGTCCATGAGGAGTTTGTATAAATGGGCTTTGATTATCTTTCTATAAATGATATGAAATTCAATAAAAATAATGAAGTACTTTATTTGTATGTAACAACAATGTGAAACTTACAGTAGAACTGGAACCACCTCCACTGCCTCCAGAAGCCCGAACACGCTCTGAAGAAAATAACAGTAATTAGAAAGACTTTCACATACAGAATATTCGAAAAATTTAAGTTTTACAATTGTAAAATCAAACTGTAATATCTATGAAAGAACTTACGATTCGTTGGAGTGACGATATTGGTAGTGGCAATAGCCACTTGTTTGTAATTAGCTGGCAACGCCATTATTAATATAAATCAGTATTAACTATACGGCCAGAATGTCGTTATTTCTTGCACAATATTTTTTGTGAGCGACTCTGAGCGTTTCACATGGAGTCCCGCTTCGCCGCCTCGTACCGGCTGGGTGTGAGGTTGAAGGGACGCTATGCGGTCAAGTCGTCGTGACTCGTCGTGCCATCGATGTGAATACATATACACACAGACGAACCGCCCGGAAACTTATAAACTCACTCGCGCGCTATACCAAGCCTATATATATGCAAGCTTTGAAAAAGGAGCAACGGAGCAGTATACTTTTATAACCTCCGGATTATTCTTTGCCGAGTGTACACTCAGCTAAACGAGGCTACCGCGAAATGAGTAAAATATTTCAGATATAGCTGCATCTCACTCGCGCAAAGCCGCTTCGGGCACTTAGTTCTTAGACACGGGGTATATATGCGACCAGGACGAGATAGATGATATACAATTAAATATTATAGACGCGCCACAGTCCAGGCGGCAGTCTGCCATTCCAAATTTCCAGGCATAGGATGCGCGAGCGCGCCACGCTTTCGTGGAATTCGGGAACAGATCGTCACGAGACGTATAACGCGGGAAATATAAATGACGATTACGAGTAAAAAACATTCCGTGGCTCCGAGGCATAACGACATAAGTCCATTTTTTTTTTTTTTTTTTAAATCGCTAAAACTTTGGATTTTGTATCTTTAAATGGGTCCTTTTCATTTGCCACTATCAATAGTAGCTACAATATTCCCCTAAAGCAACGATATACCAAAAACGTAACGACATAAGTCCATTTTTTCAGATTTTGTGCGCGGCATAACGGCAGAAGTCCATATCATTTTATGGTTTATTGTAGTTGTGATGTACTTTATCCATTCTAATTGAATATAAACACGATTTCAATTATAAAGTATGTACAATAACTAGATTAAATGTGGAGAATTTTCAAAATTCTAGTATATATCACTTATTTCTAAACTTAATAGAAATGTTACGAAAATAGGAATATTCTTGTTTAAGTAATAAAAATTCGTTAAACAATTGCTAATTT
>JAWWEQ010000027.1:6688022-6701185 GCA_035583055.1 Torymus tubicola | reverse complement strand
TGTACTGTATATGTAAAGTTCTTGGTAAAATATAGTTTTGTGCGTACCCGATGATTTCAGAAGGGAAAAAGCTAGTGTCGGCATGCTTTGTGCGGATATATGTTGGTTTACGTGTGCGGTGCTTCTGAAAATCGCGAGCAGCACTTGACGATGATTCGAGTTGTAATGCCATCTGATGGTTGTTATGTTTGGGTAGGGATCAGACCCGTATATGGAATCGTATTAAGGTATTATAGGGTTGGTAGATTCAGTGCAGTGCTGCGGATATGGCGAATTGGATGGACATTAATTTTTTAATTTCGTGATGCGCGATGAAGGGGTTAGCTTGCAATGCTACGGATGCAGATATATATGTAATTTAAATATGATATGTTATCTGATTTTAGAAGAATCATAAATTGAAGGAAATTTACATGGAAGCCGGTTTAAATTCTATTTTTTATCGTGTGTGTATATATATATGTATATGTATAAGAACCAATGAATTTTATACTTTGATTTACGAGATATAGACGGCGAGAATCAATCAATCAGTCAACAGTTTCACGCAATTATTTATCATAATTGCAACGCTGAAAATATAATCTTTCTTCATATCTGTTTAATTAAAAAAGAAATGGTTATATAAAACCATTTCAATATATGTAACATTCTGGTATCAGATATATATACGAACATACAAAGTATATAAATCTCTCGATGGAATTCGATTTGTGTTCATTCAAGAGTAATAAAGTACAATGAAAAAAAAAGCGTATCGGAGAAATCAAGAACACTAAACGATTATAGTTATGTGGTTGTAATATAAGTCAGAAGGCGAGTTTTGCCTACGTCATTGCTTTACAGTTCAGCTCCAGTATTAATTACGCGCGTGTACCTTCAAAACGTGTGTATATATATACTGTTGATTTGTGTAACCCGTTGGTATATATTTTCCTCATTGTGTCGATAGTGATATAATTTTCGAAGGATTGCACAATTTTCTCAAATTTTGACTATTTCAATATTTGTTAGACATATTTTTAACGCGAAGCGAGTGAACAGATTATTGTATATAGAACAAACATTTACGGCCTCGTTCAATTTTCTTTTTATTTCATTTGCAAATATTAATTGAAGATAATTATTGGCTTATTGTCTAATTTTTACAAAATTAAAGAGATAACGCATTGATTAAGTTAAAGGAAAATGGTAAGCAATATTAATGGAGCTGCTGAAGTTTCACGCATTCAATCCATGCAATAAATGTTTGAATTGAAAAAATTACTCGAGTTTTACTCGAAAATTGAAATACGAAATTTTATGAGAACTGCATATATCTATTTTGGGAGTAGATTTATCACGATTACTAAAATGTATGAATATATCTTTTCAAATACTATATCTACTTCTCTCTGATGACTATTGATGAGACATGGATATACGGAGGAACATTAAATCTTATCTAAGGTGTTTCCCATGGTTTTTCCTTAAACCGTAAAAGGGCGAATGTCGAGATTTCCAGAGACAAGCTACCGTGGTCGTACAATGCTTGTCTTGATGATAATAAGAAGATCATTTCTCATATTATTCATGCTATTTTTAGTTTAAATGGAAATATTTTTTTTCACTCTGTTTTTTATTATTTGTTTTTTTTAAATATTTGTAATCGGCACATACAACTACACTATCAAATTGTTAAATACTATATGTATTTCTTGTTAAGTCCGCGCTTAAGGGGATATTTTCTGGAGCGTTAATAAATGATACTGCAGACAAACAAACAAACAAACAAACAAATACACAATTATAAAATGATCTTCTTCCTTTTCAACAAATCAAAGTATAATTTAATAATATTGCAATGACAAGCGGAGTATATTATATGTTTTAACATCTCAACTAAAAATTTCTAACCCGTTGAGACCAAGATTTGAAATATAGATGTAGCTATAATTATTGGACTATTAAAAAAAATCATTAAAAATAATCGGCAGTAGTTATATCTACTTACACATTAAAGATTATACATCAGGATAGCAACAATATTGCTCTTAAACAAAACATTGTATCCGATGTGTTAACTATCGCGAAATAGGTTTTACCATACAAAGGAACAGCCATCAGCTAATTCATGCTAATTCCCTTTAAAAGATATCGCTTTAAAAAAGGTTTACGACCATTTTTCGATAATTTCGCAACGTATATATATAGAGTACAGGCTCGTTGTACTTAAATATACTCGAGTGTATAGCCATAAAACAGTGCCTTATATTGGCACAAGAAAAAAGAAACAGTTTCTTTTGTTCCTCTCTCTCTCTATATACATCCATTGTTGTTCCTCTTTTGCCACTCCTATACACATACACACACACATACACTCCTATAATTTCATTACAATGTTCACGCACCAATAAAGAATTGCCAAAAATTTTCAAACTACTTGAATTCCAAGGTTCCCCTACCTACCAAAAATCCACACCTATCAATATAACCTGACAAGTCTACACACACACACACACACTCTCTCCCTCGTCGCTTAGCACGCGCAGGCAGGCGCGCGCGCGCGCCATAAAACCGCACCTCTTTACCTCCGTCTAATTAACCGACATTATCGCCACACCGCGACCTACAAACTCGCTCTCCCACAAAAAAGCAACCTAAACAAAAAGGAAGTATATAAGTAGAAAAAAACACACACACACACATACAACAACGAGACGCAACAACGTAGAAAAGAAAAGAACAAGAACCGAGTAACACCACCACCACCACCGATTCCTCGACGTGTAAAAAGCACGTATACGTATATACATATATATACAGTGTCGAGGAGGCGAAAAGACGGCGAAAATTTATGGCTTTTGCGCGAGCAAACGAACGTGTATGTGTGTGTGTGTGTCTCCTCCCGAAGGCAACTAGCGCGCGGGCGCATGGGATAATCGATAAGTCCTGTATATGTGTAGGCTTAGGTAATCTATATATGTATATATATGCTCCAAGCGTATAACGCGAACCCTGCCAGTGATCGATATACATAATGATATATAATAGGAACAGACCGCGCTAATTATGAATTTGTTGTAATTAATTCTTCCCGCGATCTTTATACGGTAGTTGCATATATATATATATAGAGGGAAGAGAAGTTTGTGGTGTATATATACGGCGGAGGGGAAAAAAAATAAGAGGGAAGGAAAGGGGAGGGAGAATCGGTTGTTATCGCGGGCGGCAGGTACTCCGGCGCTGTGAGTGAGAGATTTATAGCGAAGAAGGAGAAAGAGTAGAAGGAGAGAGAGAGAGTCGTGCGGTTTTTTTTGTTTCAATTTTTTTCTCTCTCTTTTTGAGTATGCGCCGAGTTAGATTGTAAATCTAGAGTAAAGTCTCTGAACCTGATGGTTCCATTAATCTTTTATAGATATAGATGTGTGTGTGATTTTTTTTCTGCGCACGTGGCTGCGTGACAATATTTTTAGATTTATATATATAAGAAAAAATTATAGATCTATACCTTGATGTAGATTAGTATATATAAAACAAATACCGAGCTAATAGGCGTGCGACAATGCTCCTTCCTTTTTGAAATTCATCTATATACACGTAGAGTCCCATATCTACCGGCGATATAAACCCACCTTCTCCACTTACCCCCCTTTATCTTCGCACCCAACCGGCTCACACCTCGTATAAGCCGACAAGTACACAACACCCATATATACCAATAGCACATATATACATACCTATATATACCTACCTGAGAACTTCTACTTCCCCGCGTGCTCGGGCAGTTACACACACCATCGTTCTCCTCCCCTCCCCGCATTGTACTTATCGCTTCGAGCGAATTCCCTCTCTCTCATAGGGAAGTAGCGCCTCTCTCTTTCTCTCAGTCCATCCCTTCTCTCTCTCTCGCGCGATAATTGAGTGGAAATAAATCCGTGCCTCTCGCCCCCTATAAACATGCTAATGGCCGACTCCTGTTGATAAGTGTCTTATACGGTCCGAGTTCGCTCTCGCTTCGGCTTTATCTGCCGTTTCGTCAAGCAGCAAGCGAGCAAGCAAGCAAGTCGCCTCGCGTCGTCTAATTTTCAAGACGATCGCTGGCTGCTCCTGCGCGAAGAGCAAAAGACGAAGAAAGAGAGAAGAAGAAGAAGAAGAAGTTGTGTAGTGTACGCTTGCGCTCTACACACATACACACGTGTGTGTGTGTGTGTGTGTGTATAAGTGAACGAGTAGGAGGAGAGAACGAGAAGCAGAGCGACGAATGAGGGAGATAAAGGCAGTATATATACTTGCGCGCGAACGAAGGAGAGCGCGAGCGAGCGAGCGAGCGAGCGAGCAAGCGAAAGAGAGAAGGGTTAGTAGCCGTTGTAACGCTATCGAGGCTGTCGCTGTACATCACGTCGACAGCATCCTAGCTGCAGCCGCGGCTCCTCTCGCTTCTCTCTCTCTCTCTCTCTCTCTCTCGGTTTCTCTCCTTCTTCTTCTCCTCCTTCTGCGCTGCTGCTCCTACTGCTGCTGCTGCTGCTACGGCGACATATACACGTGAATAAGAGAGAAAGAGAGAGAGAGAGAGACAAAAGCGCCCTGCCCTCGCGCGATACCACGTATACACACATACTATCCTATCATGTATATAGTATATATATATATATATACGTATACATGCGGGGTTGGGTTCAAAATAACAAGTGGCTCCACATGTATATAGCAGCAGGAGTAGCAGCAGCAGCAGCAGCTTTCCGCTTAATTGAGCTGGAGGCGCTCGCGAATTAGCGCGCGAGAGGTATATCGGGGCCCGATCGGCTTTTACTGCCCCCATGTGCAAGGCGTGGGACGACGCGCGCGCGCGCGTGAACAGGGCATATTGCTCTCTCTCTCTCTCTCTCTCTCTCTTTCTCGGACGTGACTTCGAGCAATATCTCATTGGGAAAAGGAGGAGGTGACTTTAATGTGCCCCTCGTCGAGAGAGATAGAGAGAGAGAGAGAGAGAGAGAAAGAGCAAAGGAGAGTAAGATCGTTAATCTTCGCCGCGCCGATCGCTCGCGCGGATAGTAATTGTTACGGGCTTGTGCTCTTTTTCTCTCTCGCCTTGTCCTACTAGTAGTAGTAGTAGTAGATACTGCAACTGCGCGCGTCGTTCAGCGACCGCTTCGACTCTTCTTCTTCTTGTATGCGCTCGCGCGCAACGACTCATAAATTTCGGAGCTCCCGCCCCGAAATCGACGCGCTTCGAGCGGCGTACGCGCGCGCGCGAGAGAGTGTAACAAGAAGGAGAGAGAATAAGAAGAGAGAAGCTGAAAAGGAGAAGAAGAAGAAGAAGATGTCGAGAGGTTCAGAAGCGAGCGGGAGAAACGAGAGATAAGCGGCGAGAGCACGGTCGGCGAGAAATAGGTGAGAAGGAAAAATGCAAATCGACGCGCCGCCGCCGCTTTATCGCGAGTGTAATGCTCGACTTTATAGCCAACTCTCTCAGTCGCTTGGTTATTCGCTCGCGCGCGCGCGCTCGTGTGAAATTTGTACTCGGACGCAGGAGCGCCTGAGTGCGACTCTTAATCTTTCTCTTTCGCGAACGCGCGCGCGCGACACATACACACACATACACGAGAGGAGAAGGAGGAGAACCAGTTCCCGCAAGCGAAGAGAGAAAGATCCTTTCCGAATATTCCCGGATTCGCGAGAGAGTTAATCGAGAGACGACGAGAGAGCTCGTTTCTGCTTGCAGTCTTAATTCTGAAAATAGCTCTCTCTCGCTCGCTCTCTCACTCCACTCGTCGTCGTTGCTGCCGCCGTTGCTGTTGCTGATGTTGTTAATGCTCCTTTTGCTTTACCTCGTCGTCGGGATTTCTCGCACTCGTGCGCGCCTGTAAAGAAAGAAGGATATATAGGGTGGGAATGTGAAGAGACGATGGAGAAGAAGAGGAAGAAGAAGAAGAAGAAGAAGAAGTAGAGGCCAAAGGCTTGAGTTATAATATGTACAAACGAACGCGGCTTCATTTAAATAATCAAAGTCTTTTACAAGAAATATTACAGTTATTACACTTATTACAACGTTATATAGCAATATCTTCGCACTCGATTGTTAAGACATTGCTATATGTGTATATGTATATGTATATATGATACACACAATTGCTACCAATTACTCTCGTTCTTTCTTTCTTTCTTTTTTTTTTACACTGACGACGACATGTATATATGATACACATACGAAGACACGCACACACATGCACACAGACAGTTTCTCTCGTATTCTTTATTTCTTTTCTTTTTATATATTCACACCCCAATCGCTTATACACTGTTAATTGTTACATCGCTTTTATATATATGTATATATATATACGCGTGCGTACTTGCGCGCTCGTGTGTTTTGTAGGACTAGTTCGCTCTCTCGATTGCCGCACGACGCGATGATGATATATACATGTCGCGACGGTTAGTTCGTATATATGTAGAGTCACTGTATACATGTATATATAGGAATGCACGTATGAAAGACAGTCTTCTTCTTTTTTTTCTTTATATATATATATATATTTTTCTATATGTATATGTTTCACTGGTATTGCGCACTTTCACTGTATGTATATGTATATATATAGATAGATGGACGATCGAATGGGATTCGTCGATGTAACCGGTTAATTGATAAATCGTCGATCGACTCGTGTTCTAGCCTATTAATTTACACGGTTACTTTATTAAATTATTTATCGTACGCGGTTAGTCTTACGCGATCGGCGATTTGTTAATTAACCGGTTATGGTGTTGAGTTGCTGAATGGCTCGGTGATTAACTTTAACGATCTTGTACGTTTTGATTAACGAATCGATAATTCGCGAATTATTTCTGATAATCGCCAAAAATAAAACAGTAAAAAGTCGCTGCAGATACTGGACTGAGGACATTCAAATTTTACTATACATGTATACACGAAAATGTGTATATTCGTTAAAGAATTAGCAGATTCTGGAATCCGCATTATAGTCACCTTCACTGTTTTATTTTTAGAGAGAGTACAATATAGATTCTTCCTAATATTCAAACGATTTCCAAGTCCATAAACTATAGTTACATTAAAAACCAATCCAATTCATTAGTAGAACACAACGCCGTTATCACTAGAACGTTCTAAACCACACTCGACCGCTTAAACCACTCATTATCCGCACCCGTGCGCCCGATCAATTGCACTCGTCATCAGCGATCGTGCTTTGTGAGTTCGAGTGGCTGCTGCTCAGCGGCTGCCCATCGTTCGCGCCACGCTGCACTGGCTGCCGTCGGCGAGTCTTCATCTTGCACCTGTATTTCCTCATCTTCGTCGTCGTCGTCCTCGTCCATTGGTATACCACCTCTCGACGATCTCTCGTTGTTATCCGTCGCGAGAAGCTGGCTGATGGCTCGAAACGCGCTCGGTTTCTGATGACTCGGTCGTTCCACAGCTCTGAACGCACTTTTCTCACCACTGCCCAACCTAGCGCCACCGGTTGACTGCGAGGGCGCTGGCGGCGGCGGTGCTGGTTGAGACGGTTGATGAGGTGGCGCTGGCGGCTGCGAGGGCGCAGCGACGGGCGGCGGGTGGGGCGGTGGTGGCGAACGTTTGAGCAGGTTCATGCGCTGGTGGCGCCGCCACTTGGCCCGTCTGTTGGAAAACCAAACCTAAGAGTCACGACGGTTAGCTCTCGTTAGAAGGCACACATTGTACGTTGGCGGGTGGGGGTTGGGTTGGGTTGACTGGTGATTTTGTGTATAACGGTAGTAGTGAAACTAATGGTTTTTATGAGGGGGATGAAGGTTTGGTATGTGGAAGTATAATAACGGGATAATAAGTTTAGGTATGATATAAGGGTACAAAGGTGTTGAGTATTTCTCAAAGCTGGAATTGATTGAAACCTAGTTATCTCTTAGAAGATGGGCATTAAAGATACTCAAGAGAATAGTACTACTTGAGTAACAAAAAAGTAAATTGATATTTCTGCTTAGAGCTTGCAAATAAATAAATTGAAAAAGAATTGAATACCTGAATTGGAGGAAAATTCGTGAAAACGGAGATAGAATATTTAGAAATGTAAGTAGAAAATGCAGTGTATGGTTAGACCATACGCATTGCTTTAGCTGGTCACCGTCATCTTTAATAGTACTCGCGTATTAATAAGCTTTAAACATATACTTGCAAAAAGCAAGCTTTGACGTTCTCCTTTGAAAGTACTTATAATAAGCATTTAATTGGTCACTGTCAAAGTACTATACTTCAGTCTTTAATAATTTGATTGTTATGCAAAAAATAACTAGACTCGCTACACAGAACACGGCAAATAATAATTTATAGTCTAGCTTCAGAGGCAAGATACAATAACGCTATGATAATTAACATCAGGAGACTGACAGCAATTTGCACTGCATTTCATTACAATACAATTATCGTTCATTACTTGCGTTGCAATTGTGACATTGTGACTTAACATACCATTTTTTTTTTGTAAGAATTAACGTCAAGAAAGATATAGTGTTCAAGTAGCTACGAGATATTTGACCTAAATTGTAAACTACTTTACGAATCGCTTCATTAAAATATTGAAAAATTGGGAATAACAACAAACATTGAAAAATTAACCGAATTCAAAAACGAAATTGATCCGCTCCAAGAAACTCTCAACACCCCATCATCGCTATACACGAAATAATCGCTATTAATACGAACAATGTAAGCACTCACCTGTACACGAGCCTCGGACAGGGACGTTTTGGAAGCGAGTCGTTCGCGCGTCGACACGCAAGGGTAATGCGATCGTTCGAACTCCTTCTCGAGCTCTTCGAGCTGCTCAGGACTGAAGGTCGTGCGGTTGCGACGGAACTTGGGCTGCTCCGAGCCGTCGAGACTGCCGTCCTCGCCCTCGCCTTCTGCCGGCAAATAAACAGAGCAATGCCATCGTTTAGTTTGGTGTAAAAACGCAATGAAGTCTATTTGTGGGTTCATGGATTTTGTATAAGAATTGTATGGAAAAAATTATAGGTTTTAGTAAAAATGGTTTCGCTGTCGTTGTAATTCGTGTGAAAGTATTAGGAAAAATTTGTATTCTTGCATTTGTATCAAACCAAAGTTTTTTAGAATATTTGAAAGTCATGTTTCAATGACGATTGCAGAGAAAAAAATAAATTCAGTCATTATAAATTACATTAATATCACTCAATTGTCTAACCATTGATAAAATATGATTTATAAACTTTTTATAATATTGAAATTGATAAATAATTAAAGTACATGTCGATTTCATCTATCTTAAGTTTATTATAAAGAGTAAATATTTTTGCTCATAAATATAATTTCACTTAAATATTAAGATTTATTTTTGTTTCCGGTTTTACTAGTTCTCCCTTCATGACTACTTCTATTACGGAAAAGTAATCAAACAAGCCCTCATGATTCTATGTACGCGTCGGATTCTTTTTAGAGAGAAATAGTCGAAAAGTTTCTCTTTATACTTATTCTTTTATTATGATGTAGGAGAAGAAGCGTGTACTCTTTAAAACTTGGAAACTTCCGCAAACTCCAGGTAAGAAACTTTGAAACTAAAGTTTACTCTTACCGCCGTAGCGAAAGTGTTGACAACGTTTTACGAGTTCAGTGTCTTATCACTAAAGTGTCTAGCACGCATTTTGTACCAAATTGTAACTTTTCATAAAATTTCCTTTTCTTCCCCTACTAACCTACGTACATTATAATTAAAACTAGTACCGCGAATAATTTAATATTTCACATATATATATATAAAATCAGTATTAATAAAACCAATAAATATTTAAGCAGTCATTAAACCCGATTAGCCGCACCAATCGCAGCAAAAAAAAGTCTCAACCTTGAATAAATTTCCAATAAATATTAACAATTCTCTTCATCGTGTCTTTGTTTACACCCATAATTCTCGCCTAATTGCTCGCGCCACGTACTTATAAATCTCCTCCGAGCTTTATTACATGGGAGGCACAGCGAGTCAGCGTTACAACATATTATGCAGATATTTATGAGGCGATGATTAAGAAGACACTCAATTAAAATTGACATTTTCACGACACCGCGTTATCCCTATCGGAATTAAATTGCACATTTGTAAAACACCTACATAATTTCCCTGCGTGCGCGCGCGCAAACGGCACCGATCGAACTTCGCGACGCTGATCGCGCATTTGACTCCCAAATGAATTCTCTCTCTCCCTCTTTCTGCCGCTTCGAGAGTCCCGCAACAGCAGTGCAGACTTTTGAAATTATCGCTGCCTTTATACAAAAGGAGAGAAATCGCAAAGTCGACGAGTTTATGTATATATGTAGACACAATGATGATAATCGCGAGTATCTGTCGAATTGTCATATGGTTATACAATCGTATATATATATATTATGTTTGACGAGTGTCATGTGATCGCGAGCGTATTTCTTTATTGCGTGTATGCGATAAAATTATCCACGGCTGTCTGTTAGTTAGCGCGTGCGATATCTTAATTTTAGGCTACATTACTGGCGTGTGCTCGATTATTAGAGCAATTATTCGTCAATCTGTGGTCGACACTATGATTTTATTATACCGCAGAAAATTAGAAGTTTACACGCGTTTCAATGTTTCTTTCATCAGTTTTTCGATCGAAGATTCAAGAATTGTTACATCATGCTCCTTGATATATTTAATTGAAAAAACAAACAGGTAATAACGATGTATAACATTTGTATCAATAAAATTCTTCGTAAATGTAATTGAGTACAAATAAAATTAAAGAATTATCAGAGAAGGCTTAAATACTTGATGATAATTGTTTGTGAAAACGAATTTTTCTAAACACATTTAATGAACTTTGATCGTTTTATAACTGTATACCTTGGAATACTTATATTTATTAACAGATTTCAGAAATTTGTCAAACTTTTTCTTAATACTACTAGCTTTTATAGCGAATTACTGATGAAACTATGTAAGGGAACCCCAGACAATTAAGCATGATAAGAATAAATAGAGCAATTAGTTTTGTCATGAACAGATATGAATCTTATATTTGCTCATACGTCTAAATCAATTTTTAAACCGAATTATTATCTCGGTAAATAATGGATAGCACAATAGGCGGAATTCTACAGACTTAAAGCTGTCGGAATAAACCTTGGAATAAACCGCTCCGCGCTTAATTTCATTATAAATTACCACCAACGCCAACGTCATCAATTAACGCGAGCGCGGATAGCGTAAAAAATTTTGATCGATTTTAGAAGACTCTTTTACTCGCTGCCTACAACATTATATTTTTTTATATATTATTTTTCCAAACTAACGCATAATAAAAACCAGAGTATGAATTTTTGATTTTCAATTCTCAAATAATAAAATTTACTCTGCTATCAGTATAATGCTCATTAGTCTCTTGCTCTTGAAGAGAGGATAAAGATTTTATATACTCTTTACAAATAACTTAGATATATGAATCAAATAAAACTTTACATTTCATTTGTTTTCTTTCAACAACCACTATCATTTCCTTTCTTCGCCACATATACATATATGAAGAAACAACAAAATCTTACAACCCACAAAACTACCGATTTTTCCATTCAAAGACCAAAGCAAGACTCACCCTGATGCAGGTACCCTCTAGCGATGGCATCGACAGCATGAAGCGCGTGCTCAGGACTCGCAGCAGCCGCAGCAGCAGCCGCCGCCGCAGCAGCAGCAGCTGCAGCTGACGGTAACGGTGGTTGAAGTAACAGCGCAGACGCTGGTCCAGCTATACCAGCAGGCAAGCTACCAGGAAACAACCAAGGATGTCCAGGTCCACCTGGACCCCCTGCCCATGCTGCTGCTTGTTGATGGTGAGACGATTGAGACGATGGTTGGTGTGATTGCTGCGAGTGCTGAGATTGAGACTGTGATTGTTGCTGGAGGTAAGGATGTGGACCTCCAGCGTAGAGGCCATAACCAGCTGCACGTGCAAACTCCGCTGCGGCACGTTCAGCAGCACGGTTACGAAGGATCCGGTTGATACTACTGACCGAGGGCGCGGTTGCGTTACTGCAGACGCCTGTGGAGGTGAATACGGAGAGTTGATTGATTGGGCAAGGAAAGGGGAAGAGAGAATCATGGTTGATTCGAAGTTTTTCATTGAATTTAATAAAATTAACGTACGAGGAGAGTGGCAAAGGTTTAGGTATGTTTTTTTAGATGTAAAAAGAGTTTATTTGGTTTGAAAGCTTTGAATTAAACAATATGTATTTTGTTTGAAAGTTACTAAAATTTAATGTTAAGCAAAAAATTTCTATAATTCATTGTTAACGCATTTTTTAAAATTATTTTTATTACTTATCTGTGAATTGTTATTACTTTGAAAGGAATCAAAATTTGTCAATTTTGAATAAGCGCAGTAAAGCTTGTTTTCTTTAATTTTATTTTCTTCAATCAAATAATAGATTTTCGTAAAGCAAATGAATACCGGTTGAAGATGGTTTATTAATATTTTTTTCAAATTATATGCTAAAAATGATCAGAATTTCGGTTTTCTTTATAGTTCTTCGTCTAAAACGCATCTCAATATTTAAGTCGAATCCGTGTACCAAATGTCAGACACTCTCCTGATTAGTGGGTTTTTTATTTTTAATTATTGAACAGCAGTGAAAAAATGATAATGAATCTAAAATTATTACTGTTGTTAGCAGCATAACTATAAATTCACCGTCTTTACTTAATAAATCAGTGATAAACAGGATAGTGATATACTAATTGTCAACTATACCTAATCCAAAGTTAAAGTGTAATAGATATGAAAAATAATCTTTGTTTATAATTGATAAATCATAAAATAAAATAGAGACTGCTTATTTTATGATCGCTACCCTGGTCAAAACCATTCATATTTTGTTTCTAAAGCGAATTGTTAAAAAAAAAATCCAATTGTGAAACAAGTTAGTTGCGATTCCCGCAATTATTTTAATACACATAAGAAAACTTTCAGTACACATAAAAAACAAAAAAATAATTATAAAAGTAACGGATCAATGGACAATTCACACCCGGATATACGGTTTAAAATTTTATTGCTCAAAATAAACGACACTGATTGCAGAATGAATTATACACCCTGTTCTGTAAATGTTCCAGGAACTCTACGTAACCAGATAGAGCGCGAAATTCTAAGAACCACGTATG
>JAWWEQ010000027.1:6627226-6684543 GCA_035583055.1 Torymus tubicola | reverse complement strand
CCTCGGTAGCCCTTACTTTTGCGGCTAACCATTACATATATCGTTCCGTTTCGGCGTTGCGATCTCCAGGAGGTATACATACACATATACCTATACAGGTAGATATATATATATATATATATATATATAAAAGTAAGGTGCGGCGTTCTTCGCGTGCGTAAACGTCGGGGCGGGCACACGGAGAGGCACAGCTGTGTGGTGGCAAGCGAGTGACAAGATCTAAAATTAGAGCTGTATGGCGGTACACATACATACACATATATATATATGTATATACATATGATGGGTTGCGTGTCTCGATCGCGCGAGCAGTATTATATCCTGCACGCCCTCTTCCGGCTTCCTCTTATACGCGGCATGTATATATATATATTCTTGGGCAGTTTTGTACGTAACTTCTTTCGATGGGCCTGACTATATGTGGCGGGGGTGGGAGTAGTCGAGTATATAGTAGTGTGTGCAGTCGTTTAGTCTTTTGTCGGCGCGCGAATATGTGCGCATTTTTCGGTTGCGCTTTTCTTTGTTGCCTGCGCGGCGGTTTCTTTTTTTTTTGGAGAGCGCGCAGGGGTAAAGCCTTGAGAGGCTAGGCATGCAAAAAGCAAACAATGAATTATAAGGGAGTTGAAAGAGAGAAGGAGGAGGAGGAGGAGAGAGTATTAGGCAAGTAATTGTTGGGTTTCTTTTTTGTGTTTGAGGGAAATATTTCTGTAATTGGTATAGAGCGGTAGGGATGCGCCTTATGCTGGATGGTATGCTCGTGTATATGTATGACTCAATTAGAATATTTTTTTTATGGTCTTGCGGCTGGAATTAAATTTTTGTGCTGTATATAATTTGAGAGGAATTCTTTTTTATAACGTTTTGCGATATTTTTTTGCAATTATTTTGATGAATTTAACATTTATTTTGGGCTATGGGGTGGGAAGGGACAGTAATACTTATTTGTTGTTCCTTTAGAAAATGCTTATATATGAAGATTTTTAGATATGTATTGTAATCATATGATTTTTTCACATATATTAAGTTGTAATCGAGTATTTTTATTTCATTTTTAAATTATTAATAATAGTTTTTAGCACAAGTATGTTTTTGGAGTTTTTTAAAGAAAAAGTTGTAGTTGTTTTTTTGAGTATAAATACCAACTCTTTTCAGTTTATGAAACCAATATTTTTGTGAGAAAATATCGTTGATTTCCATAAACTGTTTATCAACTACAATATTTTTAAGTGTCTCCAAAGAAAAACAGAAATTTCCGAACTAGTTAAAATATGGTTACAAACTTAAATGTTATACATTAACATACTCTCAATTTAGTTATAAACATATATACATAAACGATATTGAGGCAATTTAATAAGAATTAACCCACGACAATATATGCGTACGTTCGATTTGACAGACCGCTTTCAGAGAGTGGAAGTCAAAACGGAGCACTTCAAAATCTATTCTAACGAGGAAATAAACAAACTTAACTACATACTAGTCCTTAAATTATTTCCACTTACCTCCTACTTTTAAAATATAATTTTTGTTTGATATATGAGGCGCGTTTCACGTCAGCTTTTCAAGCGCAGCGCGCGCGGGCGCGAAATCATGGTATTTTCAGCTAATTGTGTTTGAAGGGCTAAAATGTACCTAAAAAAATAATAACTAAGTGATTTCGATGTATTTTTTGCTCAGCTTTCCCATCGGTTATCAGTTTTCCAAAATTTTCGTATTTTGACCTTGGAAAAACTATATCTCCAAAAAAATAAAAGAAACTTATGTACAAAAAGGCTATATTTATGTAAAATTTCCTCCTCTTTCGATGTAAAAGGTAAAACAAAATATTAAAAATATAGTTTTTAAGTTATCGCACGTTTTATGTTTTTTCAAGGTCAAATTACGAAAATTTTGAAAAAGTAATAACATCATCGGAAAAAAGTTAAGTAAAAAATACATCGAAATCACTTAGATAATTATTTTTTTATAGGTACATTTTAGCCCTTCAAACCCAATTAGCTGAAAATAGCTCATGATTTAGCGCCTACGCGCGCTACGCTTGGAGATCTGACCGTGAAACGTCTCACATATAAGCAACGATATATACAAAATAAACATACTGAATATGTAAATCGAGCAAGACAAGTTTCGTCGAAGAAGGAAATGGAAATTATTTTTTTTGTTTTTGCCATATTATAGATATGATTGTCGGGTGAAACTTTGCCTGGTGGTAATTGCAAAATTTATGTTTCATAATCATTTTCTGCTAGTCATTTGCTAGTTACGAATTATATAATTATCCGCAGCACAACCCGCGCGCCAACGCACGACAATTATCTAGGATGTGTAGGATTATGCTCGCGGATTCGCGAACAATGAGACACGAAACGCGCGTAATTAACGCATTAACTATAATATAAAACGTTACCTTCAGCATTCAAAATAGCTGAATTCATTATATTCGCTTATTTTTTTGTTATTTAAATTTATAAATATATAATCAATTCTTCTTACACGTTTCCTATCGTTAGGTAACTGATAATATCTCGAAAAGAAACGTAACCCAAACCGTTTAAAATATCATATACAACTCTCAACGTTAAGTAGCGATTATTACTATATATTATTAACACACTGCATCTATTCCCTTTTATTCTTCTTACAACACACTAATCCATTTACCAAAACATGTCAGATTTCTCGCATTATACACCTTTTTCCAACCGAATAAACATTTAATCCATATTCACAGCCGCCACAATACACAATCTTTTTTTCTTTCTCATCATATATACTCCATCTTCCGGCTCTCCTGCAAGTCGCGCCTATACAGCATTAATTTTCCGCTTTGTATAGCAAAGCGACGGTCGCTCGCGCACGCGGGGCTTTTACAATCTGTAAAGGATATATATAAGCAAATAGGCCATATGCCGCGCCACTGCAGTGACGTACGTGTACAATAAACGTTTCGAAAAACAACTCTCTACTACCACATGTGATTCGTATCTCAGCGTATAATATACAATTCGAGAAATTTTCTCCTTATATATATATACATATTTTTTCATTGGCCGATCGCTCACTGGTATAGGTATATGTATACACGCGTGCGTATCCTTGTTTCATAATTATCATATGCGCACTCGCGCGCGCACGCTAGTAAGTAATATATGTATATATATATATAAACGCAAAGACCGTGAGAACCAGATCGATGATGCATTTACAATCCATCATCAACGTCATATGCGTGTGCGCGCCTCGCGAGTTACACTATTATACTCAACTGCGTAAATAAAATTTTTCGCGAGTACATATACGTATATATATTATTATCATCATTCGCGAATAACAGAGCGCTAATTCATTCGGCAATGCGCCATTGTGCGCGCTCTGCTCGAGAGTCATCCCTTTTTGAATGGTATACGAACACGCGCGTATATATATATGTATATACATTGCGTGCAGCATATATAAGCGACCTGGGCATCAAGCGTATACACCATGCATTACGGCATTACGCTTGCAAATTGCTGTATACGGGGCGTGTATATATATGTAGGCGACCGATATAAATGGGATGTGCCCATCGCGCCAAACCGCGTGCGGCGGCCTCCGGGGAATTGTTATCAAAGGAGCGGAAGTTAGAGAGAGAGAAGGAAAAACGAGTCGTTTAACGTTTCCGTGAAACATCATCATGGGTGCGCGAAGAAGAAGAAGAAGAAAGCGACGGCCAGCTGAGGGAAAGGGAAGAAGGTGCAGTAGTGTAACGAATGTAAAAATTATATTTGTACAGATATGTATATGTATATATACGTAAATGTGAAATGAAAATTGGTCGGTGTATCTCTTTTTTTTTTGTTTAAAAAGATCGTTATTTATATAATATTTACAAATCTACCTTAATACATATATATATACGTAAGTGTATATTCATGTACACATACGTTGTTGTGGTTTATCACAGTCTATAAGTATATACCGGTAGAACGTCTAGCACGCATCTATAAACTTTATCTTTCTTAATATTTATTAAAGGCGCCTTATATATACTCGAACCTCGAATTAAGTATTCATTAATTCAACGCGAGTGGAGTGTATATATATACACGCCCTCGTACACGGGGAGAGGTTATATCAAAACCTAAAATCAGTTATATACGCGTAGATTATAATCTCGTAACTAAGGGGAGGAGGAGGAGGAGAGATAGGTAGGCGGCTCGACAATATGGCCAAGCTTCGATTTTCCTGCTCGCAATGGCGTATATACTAACGTAGCTAAGGTTTACACATTTATATATATATATATATATATTGCGTGCGGTAATGAATTAAATGTAATAATGTAAACTATATATTGTTTCTACGTATATATAGCGTTTGAAATTAACATTTTTATATATGGTATGTACAGTAGTGGCGCCTTGTATTATTATATGAAAAATGGTTATGATATATTCAAAGGACCTCACACGTAACGTATACGCGTGTGGTAAAGAGAGAAAAAAAAATAAAGCCTCGTATTATGTGGAATTCTAAGCGAATTTCATAACTTAAAGAATTAGCTAAGAAAGAGGGGGAGAGAAAAAAAAACCAGTAGCTGAAAAATGCCAGGCATATATTTCAAACAAGATTTATGAGGCTCATTACTGTCGGTTTTTTTAAAATTTCGCGTTAATCTTACACACGTATACGCATCGGTTGAGCAATCTTTTCGGTCGCTGCGATGTGTTTGCTTCGTTTTAACGTTATAAATTCTTACAGGTTTTCTGAAACGTATAATACTTTATAGAAAAGTCATATTGATATGAAATGTTACGGAAAAGGACATTAATTTCTCACAAAATTAGTTTTTTAACAAATACACAACGTATATCGCTATAATTACATTGTTAAACGAATAATACAATCCTTACACCTTCCAAACCACGCGCACCGTGCCAACACCCCAAAAACCAGTTTCTTTTCTCCCTTTTAAACCACCCAACATATCTACAAATTCAATACTTTACAAACTCTCATTCTCCGCACGCCAAACAAATTCCTCAAACTACCTCATTCTCTCTCTTCAGCTCTGGCATACAAGAGATCGATATTACCCATTCCGGCGCGCATAACCAGTGGCTCGCTCGCGGTTAGCAACGCTCGCTCGTAAACCAAGCCCGCGTGTATATACGTGTGTGTTCGTTCGCTCTCTCTCGCGCCGGTATATGGATAATTGTCACTCCGGGGCACGTAAATATGCAAACGCTTCACGTTATACGCGCACGCTACCTGCTTACACGCACACGCTGTGCTGGCGGTAACAGCAACGACGACGACGATCGGCATTTGTCATATACACATACACACGTATATAACAACGTTAATTTATTTTTAGCGTATATATATATATATATATATATATATGTACAATATATATAAGCGTGACGCCGCGACGCCTAGACCTATTGTAATATGTGAAGAGCGCGTGCCGTGACTTGGTAACGATATGCTTGAGTGGCTGTATATATATATATGGGACGGAGGAGACGCGCATGCGATCGTGTTTTGAGCTTCGCTGACTGAGAAATCCGTGTTCACGGAAAGTTATAAGGAGAACAAGTATGTGAGTATAGAGAATGAGTGAAGGGGTTTTTTGGTATGCGAGGTGCGTGTAATGTGGCGGATGCGGAGAGTATACGCGAGCTTGTATATAGACGCTGATAGGATTTTCGGTCGCGCGCCGCGCGTCTTTTGTCTGCGGAAAAGAGAGGATGGGTATGGAAAAAATGCGTGTGCGGGGTATTTGAATATATTTTCCAGGTAAATTTTTCAGTTTTCTAAAAAGTCGTATAGGCATTCAGTGGATGGCGTAAGTTGTGAAAAGAGAAACAGTTATATATAAATGGTGTGTAATTCACGTATAGGGTTCAAGTGCAGCCGGTGGCCTATGGGTATTCTTGAAATATGTATAGTAATCTATTAGAATGAATATAAAAAAAAAACAATATAAATGCAAGGGAAGTTTAGTAAGAAGTGCGGGCTTGGTCAATCTGAATTTGTGATTCTAACAAAATATTCGTTGACATTGGAGTTAAAAATTTTGAAATTAATTTTGTATATTACAAAGATTATTCTCTTTGGTATACAATGAACATACTTTCAGCTATATACAAACAATGTCCATTATTGAAAATTC
The DNA here is from genome assembly GCA_035583055.1 of Torymus tubicola. Taxonomy (NCBI): domain Eukaryota; kingdom Metazoa; phylum Arthropoda; class Insecta; order Hymenoptera; family Torymidae; genus Torymus; species Torymus tubicola. The sequence continues at coordinate 6,678,380 of JAWWEQ010000027.1, read as the reverse complement.
ATTTTAAATTTAAAAGAACTTTGTAAGACATTCAATTACAGCGAATAATTACAGCAATTATTAATCCATTGAGAAAACGATTTATAAAAGAGCTAAGGGTCTCCTCAAAAGTATATCGAAACATATCTGTGGCTCCGAGGCATAACGACATAAGTCCATTTTTTTGAAAATCGGGAAAACCTTGGATTTAGTATCTTTAAATGGGCCTGTTTCATTTAAAACTGTCAGTAGTAGCTAAAATATTGCCCTAAAGCTACGATAATACGGAAAGCGTAACAATATAATATAATAACAAAATAAAATAAAAATAAAATAAAATATAACTCCATTTTCCAAATTTAGTGCGCGGAATGACAACACAAGTCCAGCCGTGATTTATTTTATCCAATTACCAGATTGAATATGAAAATTATTTTTATATAAAATATATACAATAACTAGATAAAATTTATAATTTTACAAATGTTTAGTGCATAAACGTGAGAATTTTGAAAACTAGTTCATAATACCTGTTCTTTTACGAAATAAAAAAAATGCTTTTTAATTTATCGCGAATTCAAGTTGTATCCAAGTGGTCTTATTTTTAACATAATTATTCGTTGATTAATTAATAATTTTGATCGGAATACATAATTAAATTAACGAAAATGATCGAAAAATAAACGAGAACAGGACTATTAGATAAGTCCAAGTTCCCGGCATAACGACATAACTTCATACCAGGGTTGCAGATTTTGCACATGTCGCATCCTAATTCTGAAATTCTGACGTGATTTCGGAATTGACCGCCCTCAATTCCTCAATTCCGACGTGTTTTCGGACTTGATCGCCAAATATTCCAAATTCCAAATAATTTTTTTTTTAATTTTTTCTTCATCTAGATGTACAAAGTAGAGTTCAGAGATTGCTGCCAAGTTTACACACACTTTTTACTTTTTTGATTATAGCTAATTACGTATTTAATGTACTTTTTTATAATTATCTTTATATTATGTGTTTGAGATTTACTTAAATATTATTAATTACTATTAATTTATTTCATGAAAAAAATTATCTTTATCATTTTCAATGAAAAATTCTAACTGAGGTATATTTATTTTTACTTCATAGCTGTTCTTTATGTCGGATTCTAAATAAAATGAAATAGTACTTTTCGTACCATGGGCGTAAAATTGAACTTTACGCGTAAAGTGCGCACTTTACGCCTACTGTGATGAAAATAAATATTAAATAATTATTGTATATTTTAATGATTTATAATCAAGGCATGTCAAGGCGTATTCAAGGTCAGACAACACAAAAGGAAAGGAAGATGAATTTCAAGTCTCGCTCTCGTGGCAGACTGTTTTTGAATTGTTGTTCATCGACGTTTTCAAATATTTGTATTAAACACTAAATGGTTTTACACAGCTATTTGAAAATAAAAAACAAAAAAATAAAACAGCACCAAAAAAAATTTTATTTGGATTTTGGACTTGTTGCATCCGAAATTCCGACATGTTTTCGGACTTGATCGCACTCAATTCCGAAAACAGATCGGAATTGCGGAATTGACTGCTCTCAAGTCCGAAAACACGTCGGAATTTCGAACTTGATGAAGAATTTTGTGTCTCAGGGAATTTAGGACTCGCAACCCAACGCTGAACCGATCATACCACCGTGTAAATATTTGTTTTAAATGTGTTAATTCATTAGCACAGTATCGCGGCCAATCTGGTTTATTCCGATCTTACAAATAAGTTTGAAGATTGAAACCGATTTTTCTCAGAAACTGCAAAAGTGGACTTATGTCGGTATGCTTCGAAGCCGCAGATATCTATTTTCTATTCTATACATAATGAAATAAATAAAATCCATACAATGGTGAGACAAAGCAGCTATTATCGAATTATCGGCGCATAGGTACTTTTTTCTAAAATTTTTAAACATGCATATTACTGTTCGATTAGCTCTTCTACCTAATTACGGCTAACTTAAAAACCCCCATATGATTTAAAATATTTAAGATTTATGCAACAACGCTTCAATTCTATTATTTGGACACAAATAAACATCGCTTTATCAACGACACCATATATTATAAAAACACAAACTTCTATACCAGAAGACAAATGTTTTGCATACACCATCGCCATACACTCACACAATATATATATCCTTCTCTTAACAGGCAACCCTTCAAAAGCATTTACAAACAACCAGCAATTAATACCCATCAGTCCAAGCCACCTTCACTCCGCGCTCCACAAAACCTTATTACATCTACCTATATATATATATACCACTGCGCTGCAAAAACAATAAAGATTGCTGCATGCGTATATATACCCGCACGTGCCGCACCGACGACCGTTCGCTTAATTAACACACACACACATACACACACGCGCGCGCGCAAAAAAAAAAAGCTGAACCGATGGAAAGCCGCACTGCCGTTGCCGCTGCGCTCCGAATCGTTCGAGGCGCAGATGTCACGGGGCTTCGAAGCAGCAGCAGCAGCTTACCTACGCGATTGTTATTCAGTTTTTTCCGCGAGGCGCGAATACAATCGTATCGGGCCCGCGCGCGTGAGAAGGAGGAAGGAAGAGTGTATATGTATATATATACGAAGAAGAGAGGGAACGAGAGAGAGAGAGAGAAGGAGATAATGGGCCGATTCTCAGGTCAGAAAGCGTAAACGAGCGCGCGCACGCCCGCGCGCGTATTCTTCTTCGATTTTATCGCGTATATGCTGGATGTACGTATGTATGTATATATATACACACGCATGCCCGGACGTAAAAAGACTAGCAGAAGTAGCAACGCTAACCTCCTTCCTGCCGATCTATCGAACGTAATTGATGCGAAAAGCAGCAGCAACGGCAACAGCAGCTAGTTCGCTTATCGTGGTTCCCCGATCGCTTTGATTATCCTGTATATGTATGTATATACGGGGGAGTGAATGCGATGCGAGGCAATATACGCGCGCGCGCGCGTGTCTGGTGATTAAGGAAATAGGGTTTTGAAGTTCGAGGTAGATCTTGGAGAGAGAGAGAGAGAGAGAGAGGAAAGGTGATGCGTTTGATTGATAGGTGCGGATCGCTGAGTATGTATGTGTGTGTGTATGGTTGGGTAGGAAAAAGATTTTTGGTTGGGATATATATATATATATGCTGATAGATGGGAACGGATTTGATGCGGGGAAGATAAGGTTTAGATGTACTTGTTTTTTGTTTTATATTGTTTTTGATTTTATAAATATATAAGGATTTTTATCGGCGGGATTTTCTATATAAGTGTTAAGTAGTTTTTTGATAAAATCATTCGCTATATATCATTCATTTTTTTTATTTTATTAAGAATGAACGGCATCATAAAATAAACATAAAGTGATAAATAACGCTATGTTATACAGATTGAATAACCAAAATCTTTTATATTCAATATATTAAAAGCAAAGCAGGATATATTATATAAATATCCATTTACTTAAAACAAAAATCTTACACCTGAACCACAGTAATTGCAATATTTTTATACTCGCATAAACAAAATCCTTTCACTATATATACAATTCCCTCAACATTGTCATTGCAACACAGCTGTATACATATATAAACCAGCCGCTATACACACTTCTCGTACATCTGCAGAAAATCACGTACCACCGCATTATGTCCATTCACATATTACACACATTTAAAGCCTCTTCCAAAAAAAAAAGAAGAAACAGAACTTCCTGCTACACAACAAACACACGGGTATAATATACGCGAGAGTCAGCTCTTGAGTTCTTTTTCAAGAAAACCAGCTCTCTCTCTCTCTCTCTCTCTCTCTCTCTTACACATATATATATATATATACACTACAACACTCGTCAATACTCTCGGCAACCTCAATACACTGCCTTCAATTACCCAGAGTACGTATATATAGTATACAGCAACGAAGCCCGTGCGCGCTTACCCCGCTCTCTCGGCAATTCACGCTATAATAACATATCGGTGTATGTATAAGTACGTGAACTCGCGCGCGCGCTCGCGCAGGAAGCCAGAGCTTGCGGCGTGAAAATGATATTTCTCTCTCTATATATGTACAGGATGCGCAATCGCCGTCACTCGCTCGCGTCTCGGACGCCTGGGCACCTTGGGAACGCAAGCAAGCAACGCTCATTGTTAATTTCCTTCGTTCGCGGTTATTCTTTCCTTTTGTTTTTTTTTTCTGTATCGTCGTAGTATATACGTAAGTATTATACATATATATATATATATATATATAGGTATGTATACACGTGCAACGACTTTCTCTATATAAGCGTATTATCGACAGGGTTTACAAAAAAGAAGAAAAAAACAGGACAGAACCGCTGCGGCGCGTGCCGCGCAGCTTGCACGCGGCCTTGCGCGCCGATGCGCCGTAAAATCGGGGAACCCAGATTTCTTTTGCACGTGCCGCGTGTATATATATATGAACGTATATACCGCAGGCGTTTGTATCTTATCCACCTGCAGGCAATGTCTATATATACGTATGTATGTACGCGCGGCTTTCTACGAGCGATTTTTCATGCCGATAAGTTTTCGCATTACGCGTTGATTGCGCGGCGGCTGCGCGGGTAGAGTAATTAGGGGAAAAATCGCCAGTTGCGGCGTACAGTGGCCCTTGGTATATGGTGTGTGTGTGTCGTTAATCGATGCGGAAAGGCCTTGAGAGATTATCGGGATTGTGGTATATGGAGAGGTTTATGGGTTGAAAAAAATTAAAAAGTGGAGTATGGTAATGTACGGATGGAGAATATATGAGGATTTTGACAGATGCTGGTGGGTGATAGTACTCTTTTAATTTGTTACTTTTTTTATTTATAGTGCTTTTGTAGTTCCGAAAATTTTGTAGTTAAATAAGTATACACTCCGATTATTCATTCGTATTTATGTAATAATTGAGGCGTTAGATTCCAAAAGCTGCCAAGTCCAGTTTTGGTAAGTGTGAGATCGATCATTCGATTTTGAACCTTATTCAAAATGGACTTGGCAGCTTTTGGAACCCAACGCCTCAATTGTATAATATAGGTAAAAATAACTTAAAAAGTCCCAAAAAAGAGACATACAACTACATCTATAATTATATGCATCTGTTAAAGTTCATTCATTTTTACTATACTTTATCATATCACTCAGAAAAACGATCCTCCGGTTTTGAAGTGAAATTTCTCCCGAGAAAATCATCCTGCTATAAAGAAGGATTCCTCCTGCACGAAAAAATTTCCTCCTGTGCGAAAAATTTCCTCTTGCGTGAAAAATCATCATCCCGCTATAGGAATATTGATTTCCTGTTGCAAGATAATTCCTCCTCCCGTAGGAAGATATTCTCTTAACTCTATATTTTTAGTGGAAATCCTCCTCCAACAAGCAGATTCTCGTTGGTGCAAGAGTATCGTTTTCTGAGTATATGCAGTTAATTCGTGAATTTAGGCGATAGAATTTTTTTATCATTTTTTCTAGCCAAAATTAAGACTAAAATACAATCACTATTTTCTGTACTGGGGAAAAAACTTGAGACATTTCATAAATAAAATTATAAGTAAGATATAAATAAAATAAACCTATATAACTGTGCCTATATGTAAAATATATGCTAAAACAGTTTCTTTCCGCATTAATTTATTTATTAACTAGGGAAAATAATTCGTGCAATACAAAATAATTTAAGAACCATATTTTTTTCACAGATTTTAATTACTTATATAATTAAATTTGCCATAAAGAGGCGCCGACAAACTGTATGCGTGTGGCCGAATTACCTCGAGTTACTCTACCTTACTTAAAATGTAATTAAGATCCTAATCTTAATTACATCAAAACTTTTTCCACACCCGTATAATTTACATCTATATATATTTATTTTATAGAGTGTCAATTATGTAGAACAAATTAGCTATACTACTATATATAAACCCCAAATCAGTGACTTTCATATATTTAACAATTAAAGCAACCAAATTCACCATCAACTCTCCCTCTACTAACCAAAAAAGGTAAAATCTCCCACGCCATACCCTAAAATCCCCCAAACCTCTTCTAACCTCACGTATACCCCAACCTCATCATATCATCCACGTATATACCTCTATATACAACGCACACTCTCCAACCCCATGAATCTCCCTCATAATCCTACCTCCCGCACCTGCATCCACCACAACCGCCGCCGCTACCACGCGTCATAAATACTTATCGCCCTTCTCCCCCCACCTCTCTCCAGTACTTATCACATACATATTCACAAACCCTTTTTTTTCTCCACATCGCGTATCCTCTAAACGTATATATAATACCCTCGCGACGCGTGCTCGCCGCCGGTCATTTCCCCATCATATTACTGGCGCGCGGGCGGCGGTACCGATAAATTATATAGCTATACGCTTATAACCCATGTTACACCTTCAGGCTTCTTCTCTTCTCTCTCTCTCGTATACATACGCAAGCGCAGGTGCCGCCAACCTTGGCCATATATAAGGTAATAGTCACGGAAAACCATATAAAGAGGGGAAAACTGTGTATCATGGTATATATCTCCGTCTATCATCTATCTTATACAAAAGGTGCTGCATCGTCAAACGTCTCTCTACATAGAAACCACCGAAAAAAGGATTACGCATATATATATATAGGGAACGAGTTAAGCGAGTGAGTGAGAGAGCGATGGACTGAAGCGATACTAGGCGCCGTAGATCAGTGTCGTGTCCACGTCTTGATGCCGCATCTGCCCACGTGCTGTTGCCATCTACTCCTTGTTCTCTCTCCCCCAATCGATCGCCACGCGTACGTATATATATCGGAAAAAGATCTTTCTTTCTCTCTCTCTCTGTCTTACGTATACGGTAGCACACCGGCTGCGCTCGCGCGTCCGTAGCGATACAATCGGCTGAAGCCTTTTTTTCGGCAGCGGGGGCGCCTCCTCTCTCTCTCTGTCTTTATAATATCGCCGGCATGCATCTGCGCGCGAGGGCGATGCGCGACTGCTCGTTGCACGCTCATTAGCCTAAGCGGTACAAACGGCTCGAGCGCAACCGCAAATTATCGGTCTCGTTCATCATCACGTGTGTGTGTATATATATATGTATGTATACGTGTATAGCTGTGTGTATGTATAGGGAGAACTTCGAACGCAGAAAAATTACGACAGGAAACGCGCAGGAGAGAGAAAGAGAGTGTGGAACAATGCGAAAGGAACGAAGAAGAATTCTTTGCTTCTTCTTCTTCTTCGGTGATGCGCGCGTGTGTGCGAGCACTATATATATACACGTGTGTGGGCGCCATTCAGAGGTAAATGAGCGAACGACGCTGGACTGAAGTTGACACGAGAGGTATAATGTCTTTGAATGAATCGGTGGTAGAAAGTATGTGTGGATATCAATGAAAAGAACGAAGACGCGGGAGGATCTTTTGACCTTGCTCATATTGTAACACGCTCGCGCGCAGTATAATGTGTGTGTGTCTCGTTTTTCGGAGTGTATATATAGCGGCATTATTGTAATAAGCGCGTTTTGAGTGGAACACGTATAGTGTGTAAGGTGCGTCGTGAGCGCGCACGAAATCTATGTATTACGAGACATGGTAAACGTGCGTTAAGCAACGCGTTAACGAAGTTTTCTGGTTGTATATAACGTGCGGGTTGGGTATACTTGAAAAAAGGAATCACGTTGCGGAGTTGGTAGTGAGTTTAAAGAGTCACACGATGGTTTTTTCGTTTATCAAAGAAAATAGAATATGGGTGGCTTGTGGAACGGTTTAATGGTAATGTATTTTTAAGAGGCTTTGTTGCTTGTAGAATACGTTTGTGTGAGTTTATGTTCAATTTTGTTAACCTTTTCAAATCTGTAAATTAAGAGATTGGTGAGGTTCAAAGTAACATTCGTGATGTGTATTAAATTTCAATTTATAATATATGGAACAGAATATTTTAACAGATACAATAGCGAAAATCGATTCCTTAAACTTATTCTAATGATTCCTTATATTAATTTAAGGATTACAATACTTAACGTATTTTGTTATACATTGCTTTTAAATATCATATTATTTTCTACAAATTAAGCTTATTAGTAATTGAATTTTATTATTCAATTGTTTTCATATATCTGTAATATATTGAATATTATTGTCTTAGGCTGTTTTAGTTCTCAAATTAATTATTCAATGTTGCCGTAAATATTATTTATTAATATATATGAAGTAAATCCGCCCGATCGTTTTAGAGAAATCATAACTCTAACAAACCAATTGAAAATCTAAAATTTAACGAAGATAAATAACAGTACCTTTCATACGAATATCACCAAGAACATTAAATATAATGTAGCTGATGTATTGAACCAAAATTTTAGACTTATTTGATAAGCAATAATAAGAATAATAATAATATACAGCAGTATATCAACAAAATTACGTGTATATTATATTTAACAATAAAAAAATTATCAAAATCTTGAAGTCAAAATATATTTTACCTTGACAAAGCTTTCTCTCATTTCAAAAGGCAATAAAAATAAATGTGACAAACGTACGACAATTAGCAATTTACAATATCAAAGTAAAGTGCATTCATAAAGCATAAAATATTATGAAAGTAAACAATTCAAAGTAAACAATTACTCCGTTTGACATCTTCATTAACGTCGTCATAAGCTGTCACATTTATTATCATTGAAAACCACTTTTACATCAACACTTGTATGTATCTGAAAACCAAACACACATGTATACCCGTCAAAAATCCGCAACGGCATTCGCACCGTCGGTTAAGTCAAGTCAAACCGAAAAATGCAGATTTTTAAACGCCTGCAAAGTAAAGCAACCATTAGCAGGAGATCAGATAACGAGCGAAGCTTTACATCATTTAATTGTATAATTTGTATTATAATTTCACCCTCGTCCCCTCGCACACCGAGTCTGCGCCGTAAATAAAAAATATACGACTCCGCACGCACTGCGGTGTGTGCGTATATATCACCCTCGGATCTTCTTGTACGCAGCTAAGGGAGCTTATTAAAATACGAAGTGATGACACGCGTTAATCAGTATGCGAGATAAAAATAAACTCTGCCACGATATGTGTATAAGTTTTGCCAGCCGCGAATAACAGCGACGCGGCGTATGATCGAAGAGTGCAACTGTAAGATAATAAGCGTCAGACTGGCGAAAAGGTGGATGTATGTATATATATATATATATATATATGCGTGTAAACGAAGAAGTTGACGACGCTTGGTTTAATGATTTGTATATAGGGTTTATAAATTATATATGTATATATGACCAAGTCTCTGGTAAATCGACAGGTTAAAAAATAGATTTTCTTGAAAATCTCAGAAAATGTTCTGCTACTCATTCTGGATATCCCTGAATTTTTTTTAGATTTTTTGACCTATAGTTTTGGAGGTATAAGAGGTCAAAAACTGAATTTTGATGATTTTTAGCATTTTTAACCGATTTTCATTAATTTATAACTCCTCAGGAAAGCATTTCTCGCGATAAACACAAGAATAGTTTTTTTTGTAAAATTTTCTCAGCTTTTCAATAATAATATTTTCAAAGCTGTATGTGTATACTGTCACTCACATACTTCCAAATGAAACATTAAAATTCAGAAAGAAAAAAACCGATCCAAGGTATCTCCATCGAAAAATTCATGGAAATACCTTTTTATTGTACGGAGTATCTGTATAAATCTCAGAATGGCACGCAATCATTTAATAATCTAAAAAAATTCATTTAGGTTTTGATTTTTTAAAAAATGTCTTAAGACATTAATTTATTTCCCTTTTACGTTGACGAAAAAATTACAATTTTTTTTTTTTTTGAGAGCACACTCATCTGACAAACTCTTTCTTGTTCTTTGAACTATTCCGAATGTGAAAAATGATAAGAACAAGCTTGATTTAAGGGATTATTTTTTGGTGACAGTTTATATTAAGGAAAAGGAATTGTATTAATTTTCAGCGATTAAATGGATTGAATTTTTAACTGTTTATTATTATTAATCGCTTGTAACTTCCTGAAATTCTCTTCTGAAATTTAATATTTCTCAACGAATCTGCGCCCAACGAAAATTTTAGCTTTTATTGTCTACTTTTATAATCTACTTTGGTCGCTTTCGTATCATAAGTATTTGCAATGTGAAACTCAATAGAAGAGACACCATTTTTTAACGGAAAAAATATACCATCGAATCGGTTTTGGAAATATTTTTTTCACATTCATAAAAGCTTAAAGAAGAAGAAGAACTTTGTTGTGTAGATGTGCCTTCAAAGTGAAATTCCTTTTTTGTGCTTCGTTATTCAGAAAAAAACGTCAAATTTCTATCATTTTTTACAATTCTAAATTGATTTAAAACTGTCATCAAAAAAATATTCCCTTAAATCAAGCTTGTTCTTATCATTTTTCACATTCGGAATAGTTCAAAGAACAAAAAAAAGTTTGTCTGATGAGTATGCCCTCAAAAAAAAATTTTAATTTTTTCGTCAACGTAAAAGGGAAATAAATAGTGGAATAGCTCATATCGTCGCTCCGTACGAAGACTAGATTCCGCCGCGAAGACTAGCACATTTCGCGCCTTCCCGGCGAAAACTAGCACATTTATAATTTTATAAAAGTTTTTAAAATCAAAGGATATATATATAAGAATATTTCCACACAAATAAGTTTGGGTGTGTCTAATTAACATATATACACTGAGAAAAAAAAACAGTCAAAACAACAGCCCGCGCCATCAATTTTGGACAATAGCTTTTTCTGTTAATTTAATGAAAAAATAATAGTTTGATAAAAACAGTGTGTTGTATTAACTAATATGTTTGTTGAATTAAATAATATTCTTTTGTTTTAATAACAAATTAATTGTTTTAATAGATGTTCCATTAAATTAACAGAAAAAGCTATTATCCGAAATTGATGGCGCGGGCCGTTGTTTTGACTGTTTTTTTTTCTCAGTGTATGTTATTTCCATTAATTATTTAAAATAAGATTCAAAGTGATAAGAGAAATTACATTAATTTATTAAAATAAATCATTATTTTACTATCGACTTTGAATTTTACTTATTAAATCTATGAAGGAATGAATATACATATTAATTAGATACAATATAAGACTTTTTCATATGGAAATATTCTTACATACCCTTAGATTTGCATAAATTACCTAAAATTCTATAGGAACGCGTAATGTGCTAGACTTGGCAGGAAATATGAGATGTGCTAGTCTTCGTCCGGAGCGACGATATAAGCATTTGTTATGAAAACTTATAAAATTATGAAAATTTATAATATGGTAGGAGAAAATATTAATGAAATAACATTGTATTCAAGTTAATGGGAAGAAACTCTCAAAGCTATTATTATTATAGAAGCTCTAAATAATTTGTCATAGTTATAATATGATTTTTTTTGTCTAGCGGGCCAAAAGTACCACTATTACTCCCGGCGCCGGCTCGAAAAAGTTGTACTTTTGACTTTACTAGTAAAAAAAATCGTATATGCACCACGGGAGCAAACAAAGAATGCCTCAGAATGCATGTTTATCACCTTCGCCTTCGCCTCGGATGATAATTTACATGCGATCTGGGACATTCTTTACTTTTTACTCCCACCGGACCGAAAGTACCACATTTCCGCCCGGCTCCGAAACGGAAATATGGCATTTTCGTCCTCGGTGGAAGGAAAAATAGTATACGCTCCACGGGAATAAAATCTCTCGTATTTGCTACCCTCGCCTTCGGCTTGGGTGGAAATTTACACGAGATATAGACTGTCCAAGTTTTTTCCTCCCACGGTGCGTAATATACTACTACTTCCTAGGTGCATAATATACTATTTTTTAAAGATATATTAGAAATATTATAATTCTAAAACCAATATAGAATAATAAATAAATTAAGCGAAAAAGTTGGGAATACGTAGAAAAAGAAATTATTTTGGGAAATCGTTGGGGACAATACACCATGCGTATTTCAAAGTTTAAAGAGTATGTTTAAAAAAATTAAAATCAATAATACTAAAAGTCGAATACTTTTATTCATATTAATACTTTCTGAAAGATCAAGTTAACAGTTATAAGAAACCGTGATTTTGTACTTCTACTCATCAAATATCAAATATTCAATTTATTAATGATAACGAGAATAATTATTCTTAGCATCAATAGTTAATTTTCAATAAAAACTTAACACTTTTAATTAGACAATAATGCGTTAAATATTTCTCATACTCAGTATTAATATTAAGTTCATACAAAACATTAGCTCCATCCAGTTATTCACGTACGTAACTTCGAAAGCTCTTCATTCGTTAGTTACCGTTTACCGATAAACGGCACACATTGAAAAATGAAACCTGCTTCGCAGAAAAATCTCCTGTTATAAATGTGTTCCTATTTTCAAAAACAATTAGTTAATAAAGAAATGTTAATGCAGTATTATTTAAAAAAAACAATCTTTTCTCTTAATTTTCTACTCAAAAGAAAAAGATTATAAACCTAAAAAGAAATAATAAAAAATTATTTTATCAATACGAATCAGCTGTTTTACTGACAACATTTAAATCTTTCGGAAAAATGTTTAAAACCCAAGAACCAACCAATCACAGTACTCTATTTTGAAACATCTGGGAATATAGCAAATAGATTGCGCATGTTGACAATATGTATACATAAAACACGTTATAAAGTTGGATACCCTTCCACCCGCTCATCGTGTTTATGATTACGTAAAATGTTTCGTTAAATATCTCCTAACCCCTCTTTCGTACACATCACGGACTTATTACATTGCAATAAGTCCGTGATATATAAATATTGCATTTTTGTTAGATTGCACCAGATTGCATATCGGAGCAACGCAGCAGCAGTAGTTTTAGTTTGCTCGTGAAGCAGACGACGACGGCGCTCGATTTGTGACGTCACTGGTACGGAAGAGTCGAGTCGGGAAAATGTTGCGTTCCCTCCTCGCAAATCGTAAGTTTTATCGTTAATTTAGAGCTTTTTTCGAAATTTTCGTTAGGCTTTGAAGTGCGTTGGATTACAGGGAAGATGAATTTACGTGATATGTTGACGTGACTGTGTACGATTCTACGTAGTTTAATACTCTCTTGCATAACCTCTAAACAGTACTATATTTTCATAACTATTTTCGTTTCATTATACATGTCAATAGCCAGTGTCCTGTTAATAAATACCCGATTTATATAAATTAATATTTTAATTAATCCTTTCTCATCAATCGCAGTATTTCGCAAATAAAAAAAAATCATAAATATGATGTATATACACATAACATTCCTGATGATATTGTTATTTCATTTATTCATGTGTTATAGATACCTTCAAACAAGGTTTGAACTTGACAGCAAGTAAAAATGTCGCTGTCTTGGGTAGTCAAAGTCCACTCTTGGAGCATGCCAGGAAAATGGCAACAGAATCAGTGCCACAAAAGTCTGGAGGAAAGACTCCAGTTGAACCTTACAGCCCATTCCGAAACACAAATAATTTGGCAGAATTTGCACTAGCCAGACTTGACGACATACTCAATTGGGGAAGGAAATGTAAGAATTGCTTATCATAAAATAATTGCTTATTACTTGAATAAACTCATATCTTACTGTAAATATTTTATTCCAGCTTCAATTTGGCCTCTCACTTTCGGTTTAGCATGCTGTGCTGTAGAAATGATGCACATCGCTGCTCCCCGATATGATATGGATAGGTTTGGTGTAGTGTTCAGAGCTTCCCCTAGGCATGCTGATGTCATCATTGTAGCTGGTACAGTGACAAATAAAATGGCACCTGCCTTAAGAAAAGTTTTCGATCAAATGCCAGACCCAAAGTGGGTCATTTCTATGGGCAGTTGTGCAAATGGTGGTGGTTACTATCACTACAGTTATTCAGTTGTAAGAGGTTGTGACAGGATCATACCCGTGGACATTTACGTACCTGGTAAGCTAAAAATCATTTAATATTTTAATCAGGATACTATAAAACTTATAAAAGTAATAACTTATATAAACATCTATAAGTATCAAAATATTTTATTTAAAATATCAGCTAACAATAGTTAAAATTCTATATGATGCACATATTTAAGATCATGAATTTCTATATAATAATTTATGTTCTTTTAATTTAACAGGCTGTCCTCCCACGGCAGAAGCACTTCTTTATGGAGTTTTACAACTGCAGAAAAAAGTAAAACGTATGCAAACTACTCAAGTGTGGTATAGAAAATAAATACATTTGTTTCTCAAATACAAATAAGTAGTTAAATTTTGAATTAAAACAACTGTAAAATACCTTATAAATATAAATTATTATAATTATCATTTTGAAATGATTAAATCATGTTTTCAAATCTATTACCATTGATGAATAAAATGATTTTGTTACGTAAAATTTGATTACAGTAAAATTTAAAGAAAATTTCTTTCCTTGTTAAGTACTTATTTTTAATTCAAATCGAAATATTAATTTCATTCCTTTTGTATATCATTATTTTTACAAATTTTTCACAAAATAATAAAAAATGATCTTTCTAACTACATAATATTCAAATAGAAATAAAATTTTAATTTTTAATTGACAATTACAATTTGTAATCGATATCTATTTTTTATTCTTGAGAAATTAGAATTTTCTCTCTAGACACTTGGATAAATTAAGTTTTTGAATTTTTGCTTTACTGTGCACACCAATTCTTCTTAACTTTGTCTTTTCATAGTAATTCTATGGAATTCATTGTAGATATATTTTTATTTAAAAAATTTATTGTTACTTTCTATAAAATAAATATAACATTTGTCTTAAATTTCAAACTCAATTTACAATAGAAGAATGTCTTTTTGTACAAATAAAATAAAAGGTTATTAAATTTGTATTAAAAATTTTAACAATGTCATTTATTATAAAAGAAAATTATATTTTAATAATAATGGTGATGAAAATGATGATCATTTAATATTATTATTCATTATGAAGCTCATGTAACTACTATAGGAATATAAAGTATAATTTACAAAAAGAAATCACTAGTTTTAGTAATAGATACATGTACATTTACACAGCTAGCCACACGCTCATACAAAAATTACTTAAATCTACTATTTTAAAACACTCGGCTTTTCTTTGTATACAATGTGATATACAAAATGATTTTTTGTACACGTTTGAACAAACATACTTTTCCTGAATTTTGTTACACTTACATTATCTTTCATTTCATAACTGTCTTAGTTTAAATTTGTACGTACTTCTTGGAGTGCAAGTTTCTAGTCATATTTTGATTCTAGAACCTTGATTTCTAGATACAATTATACAGAGCTATTTTAATAAATTTTACTAGTTTTCAAAATTGCAGTATGCTTTCAAATTTTAATACCTTTAGTTCTAAAGAAATTAATTTTTTATATTAGTCAATTTTTAAAAATTTTTGGTCCTAGATCGAAAAAAAATATTAGCACATGAGCACATTTTTCGCATGGTTTATTATATACAATATAATTCGCCTGTCCTGACCTTTCAAGGAATATTTAGACTTCCTTTTTTGGGTATTAATTTTAAAATGCGCAACATGAGAAATACATACAATAGAGTTAACAAATATATCAATTTTTTGTATATTTCAATATTTACAATGTTGCTGCCTTCAACTTCGGAAATCTACAAAGGATACGGTTTAATTTATTCCAAGATACAATTGACCAATGTCTACAGAGCTGTATTATACATTTTATATCCACAATAGAAAAAGTAATTTTAAAAATAATCCATGAGACCAAAAAGTGACTGATAATAAATAATACGAAAAAAAAACTTTACAATAATTTTAAGATACTTTATATTCTATGTGAAAGAAACATTGCATAATAGATTTTGCTGAATCAAATCTTTTTATCTCTCACTTACGTAATAAAAAAGTCAAATAACTATAATCAGTGTATTCACAGTTCAAAATTGTACTATGTAGTTTCTTTTTTTTGACACATTTTCATTCTTTAAATAAAAAAATATTACCCTTTATTATGTAATATACTAACTTGTTATTCTTTTTCAAATACAATTTTTCGGGTTTCTATTGTGACTTATATTACATATAGTTTTTAAAAATTTGATTGCAAAAGACCAGCAAAATTTATTCGGCAAAGCTTCTTTCTTTTTGCTTGATATATATCTATATATATTGTTTAAAAGATTAATTGATTTTTGCTAAATCAAATAGGAATTTTATGATTTATCAAAAATCGATTTCCTTTTAAACATAAATACAACGTGAGTGAGTCATTCAACAAAATAATATATATATATATTTTCCAACATATATATATATATGCATTTAGGCTTTTGAAATTTAATTTATTCCGTACTAGCAAAAAAAAAGATGAAAATTTTTATCTTTTTTTCCTTCTAGCACTTTGTCCTAAAAACGTTTGAATTATTTGCAAAACAAATAGATTAAAATTAAAACGAAAGGATACTGCAGACTAAACAACATAGTAATTTGATCTATGTAAATATTCAATTGAAATGTTATATACACAAATATAACAATTCAATTATTAATATTTTCAAATGTTATTCAATATACAGTATCCTTTAGTAAATTTATACGATAATTTATCTATGCCTGTACACTACAGCATTGTCTGCGACGTAGAAGCAGGTGAATTATTTGGTAGCATAGGTATTGGACCTTCGGTCCATTGAATTAAAGTATGTTCACTCATTTGTGTACTTTGGAAGTGATCCTTGAGTAATGTTTGAGAAAATGTACAGTGCATCTGATAAGCTTCATTTTCACGGTTGTGGTCGCCACAAAGCCTATTCAAATCTAAAAATTGACGATTGTTAATATATTTATGGAATTGAAAATTGTTATAATATATTTTTTGCAAAGCAAATAAAATTGTATTCCATACCTTTCAAAATTGCTGTTGCCCATAATTGTACGTGGACGTCCGGTATCTTGGAAGCCAATTGCATAGCAGGTGTAACCATATTCATGGATTCTCTATGGTTTCCTAACGATAAGAATATATGACCAAGAAGTACAAGACTACACGACGTTAATCGATTTAAATCCTCTGCATTCGCCATTTTCAAGGTTTCCCGAAGATACCTCCTAAAAATAAAACATAATTTACGTATAACTTCAACTAAAACTCTAATTAAAAAGACATTAATGCTAGACGATAAGTACTTTGCTTCGTTATATCGAGCTCCAAAAAAGGCTTGAAGACCCTGTACATAATATGCTGCTGCTCTTAATGAATGAGAAAGCGACGGTAACGAATCTGGATTTATCCTTTCTAAAAGCGTTCCTAATTCCGCATCTCTTCGCGTTCTCAAATAAACGATTGCCAAATTTAAATTGGCGAACGTTATTAATTCCTTTTCTTGCGTTTTCTAAAAAGTATCACGAAAAATCAAGTATTAAAATGTTTTCAACAAAACCATGAATATTAATTATATAAAGGAAAAACGAAACCATACATTTAATGCTGAAATCAATTGGGCTTCAGCTGCTTCCATGCAGTTCATGGACATTGCATACAGGCCAAGAAGTACATGCACTTGTGCCCTGTGAGTTTGCAATAATTTAGGTTGCTGCCTGCACAACTGGCAAGCTTGAGAAATTTCAGAAAGAGCAGTACTTTTGTTTCCCATGACAAGTCGGCACATAACTATGTGTTCAAGTAGCATTAATTGAAAGACAGAAAGAATTGGCTTGTTATCCACCACTGAAATAAATAATGTTATCATTATAATCTACTTATATTGATATTATTTATTTTAAATTAATAACAAAAGGTTACATACATTTCAAGTTTTCTATTTGGGCAAGAGCCTTGTCTGTATATTTTTGAGCTTTGTCTAAGTAACCAGATTGCATGGAATGCATCACTGTTACAAGATAAACAAGGATAAACAAATGCTCTTTGGGCATCCATATAAACATATCCCCTATATGAGGACCAGTGACTATTTCATCTGAAGGCCACGTTGGAGCCATTATTGCTTGTATACATTGTTGTAACTGTTTTAAACATGGCTTTACACTTTTCACCTACAAATAATATAGCACTTATTAATAAATATAATATATTACTAATAAAATGTAACTATTTGACTTTAGAAAAAGCATTACCTGTCCTGACATCAGAAAATGACATACTTGAAGAACTAAGAAATAGACTTTCAAATATTCCTTCTGATGAGGATTGCCCTGCCAATTTTCCACCTGATGCCCAGTAGTATTGAGTAAAGGCGAGACTTCGGCAAACTTTTTATCAATTAATAATAACATACACCGACTGAGAAGGAACAACACCCTTGTGTAATTGGCATTGCTTATTTGTGAGTAATCGGCACCTACAGCAAGTAAACCACCTGCTGCGTTCAAATCCTTCTCTGATGCATGAATTTGCTAATAACCAAATAAACCCAAATAAGTATATAAACTAGAAAAATCAAATCCATCACTTAAAAACCAATACTACAGAAGACTTACAGCGAGCTGAAATATGAGCCTACAGTGCCAGTAGACATTGTGCTGAGACAGCTCGATGGCCTTCCGCAGAATAGATTGACTCAGGTTGGACTGTTGCTGCTGCTCATAGAGCTCTGCCAGTACACTAGCCGCTTCGAACTTGACATCGTCGAACGTGTTGATCGTCTGGCTGAGCTGCCACTGCAAAATCACAACATACACAGACACATCACTCTCACTGTTACTACTTTATCGTTACGTATACACATACACATGCATATATATGTACACATATATACGTGCTCGCGCTTTCTCTCTCTCTCTCTTAACTCTCCCGCGCTCAGGCGCGAAAAGAGGTTAAGTGCACCCTGGCTAAGCGCGCGGGCTAATAATATTATACAGAAACTTTTGACTTACCGCTCGCTCCAGGTGTGTACGGGCTAGATCCGTGTTCTTAGTGTGCGTGAGTAAAATGTTGCCCAGCTGCAGGTGCGTTCTAGCTTCGACCCTTGGCGGCGGTTTGAAATTGAATACCGCCTGGAGGCACTGGATGCAGGACTTGATGCTGGGCGGGCTCGAGGTACGAAAGTTCTCAGCAAGGCCCAGCAACGACAGATACCATGCATCCTGGGACGACGCCATTTTTACATCTCTATACGGTTACCAGGAGCTGCCTGCCACGGTCCCGCTGTTCCTGCTACACTCACTCACTCACTCTCCCTCCCTCCCTCCCTCTCTTACTCTTTCTCTTTCTTTCACGATTCCTTCACAACTACTATACTGCTGGCTCTGCCTTATAGTGCGTTACACGCGCATGAGAGACGCAGAGACGACGCGGCGAACGCGGGGCCGCCGCGCTACTTCTTCTTTCTCTCTCTTCTTTCTCTCTCGGAGAAGAACCCGTTGTGCGACCCCAAACAACACAGAACGATGCACCGCCGCTGCGCGCGGCGACGACGTCGCATCAAGCGGCGCGCGCGCGGCTATATAGCCAGCTACCTAACACGCGCACACACACACATGTACCACCCGCTGAGCGCGTCTATACTTCAACTCGTCCTCAGCGGTAGCTGTTATCACTAATACTGTTTCTTCACCACTACCACCACCACCACCACCACCTCGTCGTCGGCGCCGTCGTCCTCGTTGACAGGGGACCGCACGCACGCGCATATATTATGTGACTCGACGTAGTCGTCGTCGTCGTCGTCGTTGGCGGGCGAGCGCGCGCGCGCGCGGGGGAGAGACACACGGGAACACTCAGCAGCAGCAGCAGCAGCAGGAGCACAAACTATACTTTATTACAACTTTCGTTGAATGTATATATGCGCTTATATGTGTTGTGTTGTGTGTCCGCAATATATATGTATATACATATATGCGCGTGTATATAAATGCAACCACACTATGCCTCAGCAGCGCCGCGAACCCGCGCCGCGCTATCTCCAAACAAAACAGAAGAACGCCAAAAGCGCAGCAGCAGCAGCGGTGGATCCCTTATACACGTATATAGGTATATGTAGAAGAGAGAAAGAGAGACTACTGCAGTGTATATATGATTGGAAGTCCGTGACGACGTCACACGTATATGTATAGTATGTGGCTATTATATACGTATAAGTGTGTGAGTATGTGGGAGAACTATCGTATACGTTTTGGAGCGTATTATACATATATATATAGCGAGTTTGATGAGAGATATATGTTATATATGCGCATGCGCGACTCGACGCGGAGTTGCTGCTGCCCGTAAGCTGCTGCCTGCTACGCAGCGGACGCACTGGTAATGAGACAAGAGAAAGAGTTTACTCGGTTGGTATAGTACTTGGGTGGTAGTATAGGTGGGTATATACGCGATAGGATTGCTTTATGTAGGCTATTGTGTCCGCAGAGGATACTTGTAGGGTATTTGGTACTCGTCTCGGTTGATAATTGTTCTTTCACTTGTTGTGTTTTTATAGATATATATATTTATATACATATTTAACTGATAAGTAGTATTTTTAATATTCTTTAAGAAAAAATGAGCTTCAAAGTACCCTTTAGAACAAGTTAAAATGTACTTTATAAAATTCGTTGCGTAAATGCGTATACGTTATCAATAATGCTGATCATACTCGCACTATAGTGGTCTATTTGTTGAATTGCAAACTGTCATTATATAAAACCAAACTATATATATATAATTGCGATAGGGAATGAAATTGAAAAAATTAATATCAAACGATAAGAACATATATATGAAATTAATTACGAGCGATAAGGTATATACAATTTTTTACATATCGAAATCATAATAATTTCTGAACTAATGTTTCTTTCGCGATTACAAAATAAAAGCACACTTTTATTACAACAAAGTTTGTACAAACAGATACCATTTGTATAACGATCCTAGAATAAAAAAAAATAAACGCATGACGCATTTCCATATACATTTTCTGTCATAAAAACGCAAAGTTTCCCATCGACCTCTCGTAATTCTTTTTTTTTTTTCTAAAATTACGATTCCCACACATATAACTATACACCGAGAAACTTTAACCGCAAAAGTCAATAAAAATCCCTTTTTTTCTCTCGCCACTAGCTGAATTAACGAGGCGCGTCTATGGCAAGCACGCGCGTGCGACTTTATACAGAAAAAAGAATTTAAATTCACCTCGTAGAATGCATCTGCAACCTACGCTCTCGTATATATACATATATACTACTGTACGCGTGTACGAGATCGCTTTCACGCACAGCAGGTAAGTATTGGCTCATAGACACGCGCGCGTGTGATGCAGTACAACGAAGAAGTGAAGACAGAAACGACATTCCCGTAGGATTCCTTGCATGCTTAATTCCTGACGCGGTGCGAATGTGCTACACTATATATTAGTAAATAAGGTCTCAATCATAGGCGTTATATGGGTGCACTTTATACCAATATGAAAGCATTTCATCATTATTTTACGAGCATACATCGCACACTGACTGATGCTAATTACGCTAGCTCCTTGTGGGAGCGTCGCAATCTTGCCGCGTGTTTTCCACCTTACCGACGCGATGTTGTGGGAGACAACGAACGACGACGATGATCGCATTTGAATTGCCTGCGCGGCTTTCGCAAACCTTTTGTCTTTGAGAAAAAAGGAGTTCAATGCTTTTTTTATTTCTTCTTCTTTTATCTTTTATGGTTTAGTGTAATATATACACGCGTGACAGTGTTATTTATGTGGGACCTCGGGTACTTGAACGCGCGTATATTCTTAATAATTTGGATTCGGAATTATTAAAATTTTTTTATGGGAAAAAAAAGAATCGCCCGGTTTATCTGATATTGTGACATAAGATCGCGCTGTTGTACGCGATTCAAGGTTGAATGCATAGATTTTGAACTTATGATTATATAGTTCGTACAATAATAAGAGCGTGAAATTATCATCAGGTATCTATTATGCATAACTAAATCTCGTTTAAGTTTATTTATTTCATTTTTTAAAAAAACTGAAACATTTTTAATAATTTTTAATTTTTAATAAGTTTATTAGAATAATCCAAGCTGTATATGTATTCAATTAGTCAAATGATTTCCTGATCCAAAATTTTTATGAATTAAATTAACATATTGTGACGACTGTATTTGACAAGGACATTTCAACGAGTTAATCCGCTCAAATGTATCCTATATGTACACGACAGATTTTAAACATCAAACGCCGAACTGGAGCCCACTCGTTTCATAAAATCCATTGGATAACAGGCAAAACCGCAGGGACGACATAATTAGAAACGAAATTAGTAAATTCGAATTACGCAATATTAAATTACATAATATTGTTATCCCGTCGCCTCCTCTATATATATATATAATATAAAACATATAATCAACATTTTCAATTTGAATTTTCAATACCAAAACAGTCGTTTCCCAATTCACCTTTAAACATATAAGCGTATATAATTTATAACGCCGCGCGGTATAGTCTCGAGTATCATTTCCGTCATCCTGTTTTCTTGTAAAAGCGCGCAATAAAAGTTCTGCGCGACAACGACGACGACATATTATGTCGAATGTTTCGATTTTTCCATTTACCAAGTCACCGCGTATGCGAAACCAGTTCCAGCTGTATTAACCAAGCTCATTATAATCCTATAAAAAAATACACTTTTGGTCCCTTCACATATACTTATTTATTTTATATTTCATATATACGATTTTATATTAAAAACAATGCCAGATAAAAATAACTTTCCCGTTTTTATACTTAAAGGACAGCTACATATACGCATAATGTAATATATACACGAAAAACATAATAATAAAAATCTGAAACCTTCTGTGTTTCAAGGCTCGAACCTCCCCTTTAAAAAAAATATCCTACTCTTAACCACCTATATACATACTTATATATATATATTATACCCACACCCGCAACGCAAATTGTAACCACACAGCTTGACGCGCTTCCCTACCTCCGTACTCACACATCTCACCTCTCTCTCCCACCACGCGACACCTCCTGCGCGCTGCGCGTGTGTGTTTTACCGCGCGCGTAGTGACCGGCTAGAGTCAGAGTAAGTTCGCGCTTGCGTGCGTACCGAGGTACAGCGGTATAACACGATGTATCGGTCAAAGTTTGTCCTCCTAATCCTTGCTATATGCTTCCTGCCGCAACCAGGAGTCAATGCAAGCGGTAGCAGCTTAGCCGCAGGTGGTGGTAACGATACAGAAGCTAAGCTTGCCAAACTAGTGAAGATCTTCAGCAAGCCTGGAGCGTTCAGTCAGGTGAGTAGATTTTTTGGGTATATATTTGTATATATAGCGCATGTATGGTATATATGCAGATCGGGTTTCTTTGGTCAATCGCGTAGATATATACATGAGGTGAATTCCAAGTGACCACGAGGTTGCTCAATAGTTGCTGCTGCTGCTAGCTCTCTGTACTTTCTATCTGCGGTTAATTATATATTTATTTATAGTTTATCGTACTTGGCATTTTATTTTATTATGATATATGTATAAGATATATGATGGCGTTAAAGAATTTACGCGATTTTACTTTTAAATATTCGCGCGCGTGACTTTTTTCCTTTCTTCTATACAGCACGCGCGTTGGATACATAGTATTATTTCAAGGTGTTAACGGCTCATTGACAGGCGCGCCGACAGTGTGTTTGATTTCATTATTCAAATTAATTGAACGTTATATGCCGCGTATACGCGCGAGTGCAATAAATGTATACGTATATATACATATATAGGAATCTACTGGAATTAACGATGTCAGTGCTTATATTTTTTTATAATACTTTGTTATTCAACGCTATGTACAGTAATTAAGCGCGTATTAAACTATAATTGATACAAAAAGATGATATATAGGTTTATTTCGCTTCCTGCAACGAAAACAAAAAAGGAAAGAGCATTTCGCGAAAACATCGCAAAATACATAAATAATAAAATACGCGTAAGCATCCCAATATACATCGTAAAATTTGCCCCCGGAGCGAAGAGCTTACATAACAACGATATATGTCGGATTTTCGCGTGCTTGCGCAAGCCTCTCCGCATCTGCAATAAACTATCCAACTTTATATATATAGACACACACAATCTCTCATCGTTCTCTACCACCTACGTAAATCTGTATATATATATATATAAACAACATTTCCATATATATTTATTTCAGATCGACGCGATCTTTGGCGAGGAGCAAACATCATCGTCCTCGTCACCAGCCTATACAGTCCCATCGAATTCGACGTCGAAATCAAGCAGCTGTCCAGAGGGCGACGAAGGCCTGGAATGCAGACGCGCAGAGGCGCGACGCTCTGTTGATTGTCCCCGAGGTAGTAAAAGCACTACACGCGTTTCCGCGTTTTCCATCGCGCGTATAAACATACATACACGCGTACACACGCATGACTGATGCCAGCTGCATAATAATGACAATCACATATACTCGTTGCTGCTGCTATTGCCCTTGACAGAGCGAGTGCGACTCGATGAGCGCCGCTCCCGAATCGCGCACGCGAGACGTCCTTTTTTTTCGTTGAGAGAGAATTAAGGCGCGCGATGGTTGCGAAAATCCTTGCGTATATATACATGTGCATGTATACGTATGTATATATAGGTATATACGTACGTACATGCGAGAGTGACTTCAACCGGTTTCTTCCTTTTCTCTCTCGGTAGCTTGGATTTTTACTTTGCTCGACTTTTTCAAGTAAACGCGTATGTATGTGTGGCTGACTTTTATGCAAGACCTCGCGGTATATATCGAATCGCTCTCACTTTCCTGATCGGTTCGTGGAAGGACCCTCGTATGTGTGTGTATGTGTGGGGGGATATATACAGCTCAAATGAAATTTCAAATTAAAGAAAAATGAAAGACAGGATCGCGTATATAATATATGCTATAGGTATATGTATATTTATATGTACACGTGAAAGTCGCGCGTTGGAAATATTAAATATATGCGCGCGCGCGCGCCCGCGGTGATAGCAACAGCATAAAGGGGATGCCAATATATATGTATATATATATAGAGCCGATTAATTAGCTCGCTTGTGGTTACGCTTCTGGTTCTTTTCTTCTTTTCTTCCGAGTTTTTCAAAAAATTTTCAGAGCGCCGGTGAAGTAACTTACGAAAGCCGCGCACGCTTAGAAAGTTGGATAGTTTGCTCGCGAGCGGGAAATTTCGTAAATTTGGACGCAAGTTCGGAAAGGCGTGAATTAATAGGGATACCTACGTTGTTACAGCTGATAATAATGTAAATTCGCGGCGATGAAGATCTCGTGTATCTTCGTTGAACCTTTCCGAGTTTTTCATTCAGATTTCAAGTTCGATGACTTCCGCTGACTCGATTACGTATAGGTAGAAATTTAAAAAAAAAACTAGTTATTACACAATTATGATAACTCGGACGATCCTTCTTTTTTTTTCTTTCTCACACACCTTCGAATACCAATGCATGCATATATAAGTATACGCTCCCCATCACAAAAGTATAATAATTCATGCGAAATAAGCAACACAACGCCACATTCTCCATTTTAACAATACAAAAATTTATTATACCATCATCATCATCATCATTATCATCATCAGCGTCGCCATTGTTATAAAATGGACAATTCGAATTTTAACAAAAGAATTTAAAACACAATAATTCGAGCCACCGCCAAAACAAAAAGTATATATGTAACTAAACACGAATGTACAATCAACAGGCGACTGCTACTGTTACAACTGCTCAAAAGCTGGTCCTGAGTTGTGGGCCTCCTGCTGCCGCGAGAGTCTCAAATGCTGCTCACATTTGGCCGCCGCATGCCGCACCTGTGACCAACCAGCGCTTTATCCTTTCTGCGCGAAACACTTCAAGAAGTGCCTCAGCCAACTCAACGAGAAGAAGGCGCCGTAATGAGACAAAATCATCTAGACGTATACATACACGTACACACGATGCGAATGCTTTCGTATAGAGAATCGAATGCGCTTTTGATAAGTGAATTTCAAAAGCTATTCGTAGGTAGTTAACATCTACTTTTATATATGGAACGATGGGTGTGTAAAAATTAAACTGTACAGATTGACAGAAGTGGAAGGTATATATGTGAGGAAAGCATTAGCAACGTTGTATGCGTTGTATGTTTACAAGCTTTTCGGTGCAATCGTCAGATACATATATATATATATACTTTTTAATTCGCGTGTACATCGAATTAGAGGCGCGTGTGTGCGTGCGGGCGATGCAAAAAGCTGAAACGCCGGCTGACGGTTTATAAAGACGCATTGCATAACTCGCGCACACGTATACACACATACTTACACATAGACAGAGTGTGTACGGCTTACGGGATTTCTAAATATAGCCTTCGCACGCGCGGTCAGCTTTAAAACAGCTTTCAAACTATGCTCGCCCATACATAATGCGCGTAAAGCTCTCGAATTCTTTCGGTTCGTTTTTCTTTTTTTTTTACCATAAAGTAAAAGGAGTTTCTCTTATCGTTGAAACGTATAATATATAGAGAGATGATGCGGCGGTCTCGCACCGATGTGTATAATGTTTATGAAGAAGGAGAAGACGAACTTATGCGATATATAATATGTACAAAGTATTGATATATAACGCATCGAAATGATCCATCATTATTCTGTATTAAAAAGAGTTCAACAAACTGCGCTGATGTGTGTGTGTATATAATATATGTATGTATATATATCTTATGGATCCGGTTTTCGGTTCGGAAAAATCATTATATTGTGAACGACGACTGACAACCCAAGGGAAATTATTACAAGCGCACGCGCACGCACGGCGAGACATTTGACAGGAAGCCATCAAGGCGATCGGCGCCGAGGTCGCGACGGCGCTTTTGCATTGAGAGCATATATATATGTATATATATATATATGCATAATTACAAGAACGAGTTTTAATGATAATGAAAGAGAGATAGAGCGAGATATTAAATGTTATTTGGAGCGTGATAATACAAATATACGCACACATACATTCGTGAAAGGGTCTCTTGCCGATGAGGGACATACGGACGACGATCGGTGCGCGGTGTATACAGAGCCACGGAGGTAATAAGGAAGCGAAAAAGCAAATTGTACGATGTGCTTTAATGAGATGTTTATTCATGTGACAGCTGCGTTTTGATGCAAAATTGATTATGAAAGCACCGTCGGTTTATTAGAATTGAATGGGCTTAGAGATTGAAAGAGAGAGAGAGAGTTGCTGATTTCCATGTGGTCCCAGTATTGAGTAAAATGAAATGACGCAGACACGTTCGTGTAATTTCTAATAATTTATTTCTATATGAATTTTGACAAATTATAAATTTTTAAACAAGTATAAATAATAATATACGAAATAAAATGTCTAATAATATAAGAAAACTTTTTATTTTTGTAAAGATAAATTGCTCTTTCGCTTGCTTCTCACCGTGTAGGCGTTTTAAATCACGACAGTATTTTGTAAAGGTGAGTTATTGAAAAAATAAAAAGCTTTTTTGTAATAATAGTTTCCGAATATTTATAAACTTTTTACATTGAATTTTGTCTATATTTATATAATAAACTTTGTTGAATTTCCCTGGAGTTCTCATAGACTTGACTCAATCATACATTTACATTTTCACCTTCATGCTTACATATTCGTGCTTCTTTCCCAATACATTCAATGCTATTGTACAAAACACAGAGATTCTTGTCTAATATTAGGTGATTGCAAAGTTATTTTTTTTTTACTTTTGTTATCTATATCGTTTTACGTGCCCTATTACTTGTATTCAAATTGAGTTTAAAGTTCAAAAGCTATTGCTTAGTACAAAGAGAGACAGTTATACTATTTTTTTATGTTTAAAGTTTATTCACTTGCGTTTATATGTATATCGAAAAAATGTCAAGACTATAGTTGCTTTCAATACTTAATGAGTGAGACACGAATGACGAAGGGCGAGGAAATGCGGTTAGACACAGCCAGTCGAGAACATTTTTTCACGTTGATTTTTCATCATTTAAATTGCTTTACGATAATGTAAACACAACAAAATTGATAATCGACGAAATCGTATAACGTTAAAAAATATTATATTTTATAATGTACATTAATGGCTATGTCAGGGGGCCACAAATGTATTATGAAAATATAACGAAAAATCTTAATAGTTTTTTTTACATTACGCGTACAAACGAATTTTTCGCTATAATTTGACTTTTGCATCGCCTTCCTATCAGCAACTATTTCAACACGCTTAAGCGTTTTATATCAATTTGCACTCTTGTGATGCTTCAATATGAATTCTATACGCGCAACATTTTTGTGTCACTTAGAAAATAAAACACGTCATGCAATCGTGCTTTGCTCAACACAAACAAAATCTTTTCATACACATACACAAACATTGCGTCATTAGACCGCAAAATGACATTTTCTTCATTTTGCTTAAAAATTAATTCGCTATTTACTTACAACCGTCTTCCATTTTCATTAATATTTTTATTTCGAGCTTCCTTAATTTTACTCGAAAAATTGTGTCAGAAATCGGAGAAAGTTATGAGATACGTGGAGTACAGGTACCGTCATTATCAGACGCTTAAAGTTTAGCATCAACAACAAAAAAAAGTCGACTTATTAATATATCTAGGAATATCTTACGATGAAAATTTTCAATAAACTCAATGATTTACGGATGTTAGTCCAATTTTTATGCGATTATTATATTATTGTTTAAACTGATTGACATCAATCGTTCAGTCGACCATCATTTTTATGATACATCTACTATTTCCCTAACATACAAACGTTTTACTGTGTGGTGTTATTATTATTGAGATAATCAAATACACTCATGATATCACGCATTATGCACTTCCCTCCACTTGGTCCCTCGTTCGCGTGGAACGGGGCTCAGCACACTCGAACCGTTACGTCATATATTTTTACACAAAGTGTCAGTAGTAAAAAGACGACTTAACTAAAGTATCTCTCTGCAACAACACATCATCCTTTCTCGTTTAAATTATAAAATACACTAAACTTTATGTTCTCTCATATCAGTCACGAGAAATCTCTCTCGCGCTTCTCTCCGCTTGAAAGAAGAAGCACACTTTCGTTGAAGCTCCATACGTCGGAAGGATTATCCGAAACGTCCATATCGTTTCTTAGCCCCCCATCCCCTTAAAACGATTCAACCCGCGTCTGTTTCTCAACCATGTCTTACAGAATTAGAACTAGAACAAGCTCTCTTCCCGCACCAGCGAGACGAGGACAGCTCGCGCGCGTTTCACTTGCGACGATCGTTTCGAGAACCGGGCGTGCCGCGTCGACGTTGCGCAGCAGCCGCAGCAGCGGCAACAGCAGCAGCGGCAGCGCCAACCGAGTTCATCACTGTTGTCGTCGTCTCGGGTGCTCGCGACTAGTAGACGCCTGGTTACGTCTTCCAGTTGTGAGGATGAGCTCGGGGCGGAGCTTGGCTGCTCTGGCCCTGCGACGCCTGCGATGGTATCATGTCGAGCAGATACTGTCGCTGGAGATCAGCAGCCTGGCGTTGCAGCTCTGCGAGACCTTTGCCACCGGCCTGCGCCATCGCCAACTGATATGGATACAGTAGCGGATTGAAGGGCATCATGTGTGCTGGCATGGGTTGATGAGATCCCATACCTGGCACTGGAGTTTTAGCCAATTCTACAAATTCAAAATTTTATTATTAATTTCATCTGAAAACTAAAAGCACAAAAAAGTATAATTTTTAATGAAGATACAAACCTCGAAGCAATTGTTGCTGTATAGCAGCGGCTGCCGCGTGATGTGGGTTAAACTTGGAACTTTCTGCCAACTTGATAAGTGGATGCTCTTGATGTTTTGGAGTAGGCGGCGTCGGAGCCGGCGGCGGTACTTGTACCTGTGGTGGCGGCGCCGGAGGTGTGGCCACTCTTCTCGTTGGTGTCGGAGCTTTTGGAACTGGCTTTGGTGCTGGTGGATCTGGACTTGGACACGCTGCTTGAGCTAATCTCTCGTCTATTTCCTTTTCTTGTTTTAGAGCCTTTACGAAGGCTGTCTTCAATCTGCAAATAATAAGCAAAATTTAAATAAAACCAATTTCTGACTAGTTTAGGAAAAAAGAGATAAAATGTGTTTGTTTCTTTTTCATACCGATTAGTGTGTTCAGCCTTAAGTGCCTTTTTGACGTTAGTAGTTACACAGTGCTCACAGATAACTCTGGGATCCCGGCCAGCAGCCGGTCGTTGGAAGGTCGCGTGTTGACCTTGTGGTCCATCCTTCTTGTTACTGTTCGCCGGTTTCTCCCACTTCCAAACCGGCGTGAAGTCAGTCTTGCACTGTGTGCATTCAAACGGCTCCGGTGGCGGCGGAATAGCAGGCTCCTTTGTAATGAAGTCTACTACGTGTTCCAATCCAACCAAATATATGAATTCCGGATTCGAGGGACTAGGCACAAAGTGCATCTCTGGTGGTGGAGGCTTAGGAGGTGGAATCTGCAACAGCGTCTTCTCCAACTGCTTTCTCAGTGCTTGTTTGGCTGCGGCCTGACGCTGCGCCGGAGTCTGGGCATCCTCGCGCGACCTCTCCTGTAAGGATTTCTTTTTAGAGAAACAAAAAAAGAAGCATTATAATGGTGTTATTGTGGCAAGCTCTTAGAATCAGCGCTTTTTGCTAATGATAATTATTAATGTCAATTTTTGTCACTATAGAGCTATATATACGAGCTAAACAAAAAAGTAAGAAAAACAAAGAATGAGTATAGTATAATATATAAAGGCTTAGCAATTACATAAGCGGTTTCTCTGATAGGTTACTCTTAACAAGATTGCACTACAAAAATAAAAAAATAATCATCGTCAAATGTTGCAAACAATTCTCTGTTATAATATACTAAGCGTGAATCGTTTTAGTCGTGTGTACCTGCTCGGGAATCACAGGTGCGTTAAGAGGCGCGGCGGGCTTGTTTTCTTGTGGTCCAACAAGCTGTTTTGCATGTACACACAAGTTATTACCAATTAATTCATAATAATTGATTTTTCAACTACTACTATCCAATTTTACAAGTCGTAATTAACTTTATAATTAACGTTAATTTAAAATTTATTTATTTAAAAAGTAAATAACTATTTTATCTTTCTATTTTAAGTTCATCTCGTGAGAGCACAAACAAAAAAGTAAGATAGAAAACACCGAGATATTCACCTTAGCCTGCATCTGATGTGCCGGTGAGGGCGTTGGATCTTTCGTTGACCTCTCAGTACGATCAGCTGGCGCGTGATAATTGGAAACACTCGGGGTATTACTCGAGGTTCTTACTCTCGGATGCGGTGGCTGTGGTATCACCATGTTCGGTGGCATACCGGGCGACGGCATTGAATTTCTACCAGCTGTCGGTGGTAACAACATGCCAGGAGGAGGAGCATGGAGACTGCTGCTTCTGCTTGGAGCAGGTTGTCCTCTTAACAGAGGTGGAGGCGCCTTTCCAGATCTGTGATGAAAGAGATTAGATAACATTAATTTTGACTGTTATAATTAGATCAATTATGGCTTGTTTTAATTTAAAATATATACCTGTGAGCTGCTACAGGTTGACAAGTGACTGGAGGTGGTAATTTGTTTTGAACTTTTGGCACAGCTGCTATATTCTCTTTCAATTGTTGAGATTGTCTTAACTTCTTCAATAGCACCAGTTTCATCTCTTCTGATCTCAACTCTTCTCTGAGTTTTCGCAGAGTCCTTTCGCGCTCTGCCAACTCATCGGAAGATAATTCTTTAATTGGTAACAGTGGTGGCATCTCAGCTATTAAGATATTAAAAAAATCATATATAAAATATCTATTTATGCAATTACAAAAATTTTGAAACAAATTCAGTTTTTTCATCTGCATCATTAATACCTTCATCACTGTCAGAAGCATTTCCATTCAGATAGCCATTCATTCTAGGCTCATCAGGACTCTCTGCGTAACTCCTCTCGGTCCTGGGCCTCAGGTTACGTCTGGGTCTACGATCATCACCAGACTTGGGAGCCAGAATTCCTCTGGAAGAATTCTGGATATTCCTTGGTTCTGGCATGTTATTGTCTGTGCTGGGACTAGTTGAATAATTCACACCCAAGTCTAACGGTGGACCTGCGTCATTTGCCAGATTAGCTGGCGCAGTCGGTGACTCTCTCCTATTACTGCTGCTAAGAAAGTTAACAATTAGTACCAAAAGTACACTAGCAGCATTCCAATGCGTAAACTTTAATGATATCTTACCCAACACTCAGGTCAACGACAGCATCACCATCCAGATCCATGGCTTCCATACTTCTCCTAGACCTGAAACATCAAAATAGCAATGGTCATCATTGATGTTCTCAATAGCCATTTAAAAGACTAACGCATTGTAAACAAAAATAGCGGCAAAAAACGCCAACCCGACAGAATAGACGCTCCGATATTTTCTTCCTATTACTATTATTTCTATTATAGCTCTCTCACACACACATACACACACACACACACACGTACGCTCTCTACTCTTTCACCTGTGCACATCGACTCTCCGGCGATAACGGTAACGAAGCGGGCACTCGCCTCTATGGTTATACGCGAGCCGCTGACCGCTCGCTCGTGCACGCAGAGGCGATTTCACATAACAGGTGTATGTATATAATACTACTACTACCTATTACCTATACGTTTTTGCGCGCTACCACCCGACGCCGCTTCCTCCTCCTCCCTAAAGAATGCACGAAAACCGCGGAAGCAAAAAAAAAAAAAAAGTGCGCGCATACGCGGCGTACCTAACCTCCACCGAACTCTACACTACATATCTCTATCTCTCTTGCTCCAGATGCGCGCGAGTATATACTAGCAGCAGCACGGTTTAATGTGTGTCGTCGTGGGACGACCTTGCAGCTTACATACCACCAGGCAACACACTCTCCCGAATCTTATATACACGAGGTTAAACATCCTATATAATCTTTCTAGCGGTGTGTCGTGTATAATATACCTATTATAAGATCCTCTTAACGGCAAACAAAAATATTTACGCGCGTCCCTCTTAGCTCTCACTATGTCTCTCCGCTATGCGACTGTATATGCGTGTATACATGGGCCAATTAGCGAGTGTGTATCCTATATCCACTCGTACAGCGAAGGATCTTTCTCTCGAGCCATCGTACTGTACTGGCGCGCACAGCAGCAGTGCAGCCGAGTCAACGACAATGTGTGTAAAGCTGCTGCTGCTGCTGCTGCTGTTGGCTGGCCGAGCGGGGGAACCGAGAGAGAAAGATAAAGCGGGCGAGATAGGAGAGAAAGAGAGAGAGAGAAAAAAACGAGGAGAGCCGCTTGCCGCTCTGTATATGTATATACTCAAATATATATATATACATACACATGTACATGCGTATGCACCCGCGCGCGCTAGCGTGGAAAGCGGAACCGAGAGAGAGACGCGAAAGCGTCACTGGCGTCGGCGGCGTCTCGTCCACGGGGGGGAGAGGAAAATAGTAGCTCTCTCTCTCTCTCTCTCTTTGCGCTTTTCCGATTTCACGCGAAACGCGCGCAGGGAAACCGAATGAAGTGGGGGAGGAGTGATAGAGAGAGAGAGAGAGAGAGGACGTATTCGTACACCCACCCGTGTATAGGCGAAAAGAGAGCGAGGAATGCGGAAAGCGGAAGAAGAAGCGGCGGCGGCAGCGGTGGCAGAGTCCAGTGCGCTGTGGCGATCGAATAATATTTGTCGCCGGGCGGCTACCACGTAGCCCTTTAACTCTCTCTCTCTCTCTTTCTCACTCTCTCCCTCCCCCACCTACTACTACCGGGCGGCGGCCGCCCGTCGCCATCGCCACCCCCCTCTCGGTTTCAGGGATTTTGGGCTCGATCGAGCCCTCCTCCCTTGAAGGCTATATACCCACCACCGTTGCCACTGCTACACGTCTCTGCCGCCCTGCGTATATATGGGAAATCGATTTTTCACCCGAGAGTATGAGAGAGACTTTGTATACGTGTACAGAGAGATGGATGCGCTTGCGACGTATATACGTATGTACGGTGCGTATATATATATATATGTCCACGATACGTAACTTGGATACACCGTCCGATTTGCGCCTAATAATTTAGACGACAAGCGTGAGCGCCTGCCTATATCGTAATCTCTCTCGTGCTATAGAAGGCCTACATGCGGAGATCGCGTGAGTCGTAAGCTTTTTGAGACAATGACGCATTCTAATGGGTATATGTGTACGTTGAGATTGCGGCGATACATATGGTGGTTGATACATTTGACAGTCATATTTTTTGGGGAGATAGCTCGGTATAGTTTGGGGTCAATGTCTTTTACGAATGACCGGTTTATTATCGTGGATTTTTGAGAGAGAGAGAGAGAGAGAGAGAGATGTTGGTACAATGATTAATCTGAGCATTATTCACTGCGTTTTTGTTTGGTCTTGGGTGATAATGATTAATGAAAAAAAAAAGAGAAAAAAAAAGATGCTTTATGTTTGTGGAAAGTATATAAGCTTATAAACAATAACCGGAGTATGAAGTCTGTAATATATTCATTTGAGGATGTGATACCTGGCTGTTACGTATTCTCAGTGATAAATTGATTTTTAATTGATACTGTTGATCATTAATTAAGTATATGATATTACACTGTCATATAGAAGATCTTTTAGCACTGATAAGAGTAGCCTTAAAAGTTATGATATGTTCTGATATTAAAACCAACAAACAGAAATTTTCATTAGTGAAAAGAAAATTGTTTCAGAAATATAATATAAGCAATAGTACAATCTAAATTTATAAATAAACTCTCATGGGTGATGATTTATTTTTAGAGATATTGCAGATCTAAGGCAATGATAAAGCTGTACGTCATAATGCTTATAGATTGAGGAAAATTGTTTGAAAGTTCTACAAAGTTTTTGATACTGCTTGTATGATTAAAAACATTTGTAAATCTCATTGGTATAAGAGTAACAATATTTAAAACTAAACAATGCTTACATAATTGTGAGATTATTAAAAGTAAACAGAAATTCAGTTGGTAAATGATTCAAACAAAATCAGCTAATTTCTAATGTATACGCACACATGTTTGGAATTATTCAAGAATTAACATTATTATCATAACTGCATAAGCTAATATATGCTATTTCACCCGAATATAAATTATTATTAGAAAACAAACTATTTGTTTAAACGAATTAGTAATTCTTACGTAAGACACATGTATGTTTATATAAGGAATTTGAAGAAAAACCAGCATACAACTTTCATACTAAAATACACAAGAATTTAAAACGTATCATAATTGTTCATAATTGTCCAATTTGCCTATATATGCAAGTGCACACAAGTAATTTCTCACAAAACAAAAATGATAATGACACTCATTATCCGCATGCTTTTGCAAAGCCAATTTATTGCTCGTCCCCCCGGCAGAAAATTCTCATGCACGTTTTATCAATAAAAAAAAAAAAAAAAAAAAAAAAAATACATTAAACATTATTCGAATGATCGCGTATACGGTTGATAAGAGAACACCGAGGAGCCTAGAAACGCATAAAAATTAGGTTATGGCTAGTCAAGCAAACGTTCTATGCTTATACTATAACGCGATGTGTGGGACCGTGGCACAGAGCCCGAGTGACCAATCGCTCCCGAGCACTCAATGAAGAGCGACGTAGAGAGAGAGAGAGAGAAGCAGCAGCGCTTATTTTATCGATCCGGCCGAAATTAAATATTTATGCCCGCGTCGAGAGATATATACCGAATGCAAAAAGCTTATACCAAACAATGTACTCTAAATTACGTGCTAACGCGGTCGACGTCAACGTAAACACCACAACCATAATTTTCCGCTTTCTCTCTCTCTCTCTCTCCCTCTCTTGCACGTTTCATCGCACACACATATACATACACATACGCGAAAAAAATAAAAAATAAAAAAAATTCCAAAATTATACAAAAAGATATTACCAAAAGTGTGTACTTACCCTGGGGGGGGACAATATCAGTGTCGTCCGCAAGTGTCCGCGTATCGTCACTGGTTGAATTATAACCTCAAAAAGGTCTCTATTCTGCGGGTCGCATGCAATCGTAACAGTTAAAAAATTTCACCCTCCGGAAAGGCGAACCGACGCTACTATATGTAAAAACGGGTGACCTTTCACACTATGAAGCCGGCGCTGCAGCTGCTGCAGGCTACCGACGATCCCGGTCCCGCCGTCATCGCCGTCGTCGGCTGGTTGGCGGAATAGCTTAAGGAGGTGGGGGACCGCCGAGCTCTCTCTCTATAATGTATCTGTATATATGTGCCCTCTCGCCGAAAAAGAAAAAATGCCAGCGCAACCAGCGGTGCGGCGGCCGCGTCCTCCTCCTCCTCCTCCCCTCCGGTCTACCGGCTCTGTATACTACAGTACAGTATTATATATCTCACACGTATGATTGTTACATGTACACATAGACGTAGGTACACCGATGACTACGAGGATGATCACGTTGTATACGATGACGAGGACGAGGACGTTGATGATAACGACAGTATATGTGTATATATGCGCTACTGTCTCTCTATATACTTCTCTCTCTCGCTCTTGTCACACGCGCACGGGTGCGCGCGTTCTCTCCTCTTCTCAAAATGGCGGGCAAATCGTAGGTAGTTCTCTCTGTCTCGCATGCACTGACTGTATGTATAGGTATATATATATGCGCGACAGCGGCGGCGGCGCCCGGCAGAGAGCGGCAGAGGCCCTTTTTTACGTACACGTCTCTCCCTGCCGCACGCGTACTACACTACCGCGCACACTACTGAGGAGAGAGAACCAAGCGAGCGCCGCGCGCGCGCTCCGATCTGCTTTTCCCTTTTCGCTCTTTCCTCGTCTCTCCCTCTCTCTCTCTCTCGCGTGCGCGCGTATACTCCACACAACTTGTGTGTATATATACACTGTATATAAAAGAGGAAGAGAGAGAGAGAGGGGCACGCGCGTTCGCCCGTGTTCGCCGACGTTCGGCCACTGGCCGCCTCCGTCGCCGCAACTGTCTTCTCTCTGTCCCGCTTTCGCGTGTACAAAGTGGCCGCTCACCGCCACCGACGATAACTATGTGTGTATATATATATGTGTGTATATATGTACATATACAGCCCTCTCCGACCCCTCGCGAAAATCGTGCTCCGAGCTCGGCGTCGTCCCTCTCATATAGTCGCGTATACTTACCCCCTGCAGAGACTTTTCTTATTGAGGGCCGGTTTAGGGGAGGGGATGTGTATTTGAGTATATATACCTATAGTTTTTTTACTTGGGACTAATAAACTGTTGAGTATATATATATATAAGTCGAGATATGGTGGAGGAGAGAAAATGTGACGATTTCTAAGACGACAGCTGCTGATAGGGTTTTAGGAAATTTTCAGTGCACAGCGGGGTGCGCGCAAGTTTTGACAACGTCGAGTTGAGACGCAAGTCGATATCATATAAGTACTTGATATATACTTGTTTTCCGGGTTCTATAGTTCAAGGATATAAATTAACGATTTTTTTTCGAGCGTGTTCGAAAACTGACAAATATATTGCAAATTCATAGAAAAATAAGGAATTTCGCGTCGACGTGACAATATATATATTGCAATTCGATGAAAATTTCCTTATATTCTATTTTGTTTTTTTTTTTTATTATTGGTATATATTTAAAACAACTTTGCTTGAACTTTTTCAGCTCTAAAAATAACTTTTTTTATTACTAAGATATCGATTAACATAAACGGAGGTATTAAAAAAAAAATTTTGTGTAAAAGTCTACTTTTATAATGAAAAAAAAAGTTAAATCAATAAAACTGAACCAAATTTGGAAACGAAAAGTTTTAATCAACATTACGAACGCTGTAGGAATCTAAATTACAACAACTCAGTGAAAAGAATTATTTTATTAGGATTGGGATCATGTGTATTCGAGCGTGAAAATGAAACAGAGTTGACTTCGTCTCTCACCACACCTTTATTCGCTGTACTTCACTTCTTATACATTGTATTTTTTTTTTGGTTTTTTTGTTTTTTTCATTTTTTGTTATATCGAATGCTATACACGAGAGAAAAATCTTTATATTTCTATTACAGTGTTTTTTTTTTGTTTAATCATGCATTTCGCACATCTTTTATTAACGTTTACCACACACGCGTAACGCACGCACACGGAACGTATACAAATATTATAGATTTGTTTGAATTCTTGACAATCGTGTTGAATGACGCTACCGGTAACAATAGTTTATATAGCGAGAAAAAATACATCACTTTTAATAAGTCGGAGATTAGAACATTTCAACTAATTGTTTCGGGCGTTACTCTTTTTTGTTTTCTTTTGTCGACAACATTTACGATATTACACTTGAAAATTAAAAATATCCCTTTGTTTTTTTTTATTTTTGTTCTTTAGATATCTATATCAATAATTTTATTATTATTCTTTCGAAAGACGATTTATTTTTTCCAAACATTTAAAAAACATCCAACAATTTTTTTCATTATTACCATCGACGATTCATTCCGAAATCCAGCAGAAGATAATTTTTATATAATCGATAATACAGCGCTAATTTAATTCCCCTAAGTAGCGCAAACCATAAATATATATATAATATGTATATCACTAAAATAACAAGCCCGAAAATTTTCGCATCGAAAGCTTGTGGCGCTTGGCGCAATACTTTGTTTCTTTCATTTTTCCTTTAAAAATCTTTTTGTGTTCCAAACCCATAATAATTCGATCGTACTTTCCGACAGTAATATATAATTTCGAGCAACAAACTTATAATTTCTCTCTCTCTCTCTCTCTCTCTCTCTCTCTCTCTCTCGTAGACCAACAGTCACACAGCAGAGTACTTACACACATACACACACATAGACGAAAATTTTTCCTACACTTGCTAATATTAAAGTATACCTTGCAAACAAAAGCGAACTTTCCGTTCCTTTTTTTTGTTATTTATTTATTTATTTTTTTTCTTCCTTTAATTCTCAATTTTTATTTATATCGTTATAACCCCGTCCACGATTAATAAGCTTCGTTTCCCATACAATATAATGATTTCATTTATTTTTTTTTTAGTATGGTGAATTACTTTTATAATGTAATATAATAACGGCAACACGTAAGTTTCTCCTGTAAACGGATTTCCAAAAAAGTTACTCGTATTGGTATATAATCGTCAAAGATTTCCGGAGAAAAAACTTTGAGAAAAAGGGTGAGGGGGGGATAGGGAAGGGGAGGCTAGGGGTAGAGGAAAAGCCTTTTTCTTCGCTGTGCGTTAAAT
Source organism: Torymus tubicola (assembly GCA_035583055.1). Classification (NCBI taxonomy): domain Eukaryota; kingdom Metazoa; phylum Arthropoda; class Insecta; order Hymenoptera; family Torymidae; genus Torymus; species Torymus tubicola. Next base: position 6,639,055 of record JAWWEQ010000027.1, on the reverse strand, counting down.
ACAATATGATAATAATTATATCGTTATATAGGATAATATAACATTATACATTTTACAGGTATATAAATATGCTCTTCTCTCTTTCTCTCTCTCTCTCTCTCTTATCTTCCGTTGACGAAAAAAAAATGCCTCCTCGATGTTGGCTGCGGGGGAGAGGGACCCCGAAACTAAAACGCGAACATTGTGCACGAGGATATATATATATGTAATCGTAAACGGCGCGTATCTTATGCTCACATCTTTCTCTATATATAATAATTATGTAAAGAGGAAATAAATTGTTTTTGTTTGTATTTTCTCATATATACTTATCTCCTCCCGAAAGATATCATCATCCACTCTTTAATATTGCAGGTTGACTTAGAGTTGTTGGGTAATCGCACACGCATGGAAAGGCAAATGGAGTTCGGAGGTTTATTACTTAAACACGGAGTCGGAGAGCCGCGGCCAGTGCGCGAAAGAATCTATTCGGAATCTATGTATAACGTCTGAGCGGTTCTTGATGCGTGTATATATATATATTATAATAAATCGAGGGGATGTCTAGTTTTTTTTTTTTAAACGCACATCAATTAATTTAGCTACACTATTAACGTTTCTTCGTCTAATACTTTCTAATACCGAAAAAAATTGTTTCAAAGATGACTGTATCGGTAAAAACACAATAATACACAAAACTCGCATCCCCGCGATCGATGTCAACAAAGATTTCTTTCTAATATATATATTCCACGACTGACTTTGAGTATTTATATATACTGATACACATCATGCTCGCGCTCGCTCGCTCGCTCACACACTCACCGAGCGCATAACTTTCTATTACACGCGCACTTTGCTTTTCGCACCGGACGTTTTTTGCCCCGGCACTTTCACTCGACCGATAATACTTCCTATAACTACGCCGACCGAAAGAAATGGAAAAATCGACGTGTGTATATATATATGTCTATTTAAAAAGAGAAAAGAAAAACCGTGTATATACGTCTTGGTTCATACACGCGCGCGGGTACGTGTAATATGGTTAACCAAAAAAAAAAAAAAAAGAAATGAACGAAAATATCATCGTTTCTTCGACTGGAATGAAGGCTCTGAATAGAGTATATATGTAATATATGCTTGTATACAAGCTGTATATGTGTTTTATATACGCCCGCGGAGTATAGTTTCGATATACATAATTCTCTCTCTCTCTCGCTTATACTTGTAACTTTTTCTATCTCTCTCTCTCTCTCTCTCTCGCCCTCTCTATATCTGCGTCTGCTTGTCTTAGGAACTTTTAATACTGTTCGTATGGAGTAGCATTTACCACGAAATGGACTCGTATGTAGGAGTAGTATAGGCTCTTGTCTGTTTCTATATTTTATTTATCTATGCATTTGCCATCAGACGGATGAGAGAGACATGTATATGCTTTCGAAGAAGTATACAAACAAAACAAAAATGGTAAAAACGGTGAATAACACTGGAATGTCGTACACATATATATATATGCAGCAGTTATATACCGCTAACGCTTCTGGATCTGTCATCAGGTTTTTTCTTTAAATTATTAACTTCTTTCTTTCTCGCTCGTTCTCGCACGCGCGCGCGTGTAATAAATACGTGATGCGACGACGGCTCTCGTTGCATTATATATATATATATATATTGGCTCTGACGTGGAAAAGGGATGCTGTACATTAATTTTTCTTTTCGGGAAGGGAAATCGTTACACAACACGGAAGTAGTAGTACCGCGAAAAAAAAAATACCAGAAAAAAAAATAGTAGCTTTGCTTTATTACATCATTGGTACACCCGGTACATTCATTATATATATATATAGAGCGACGGGAAAAGACAAAGAAAAAGGATCGACGATTGCACAATACTTTCAATAAATAAACGTAATAAAAAAAAAAAGTAGAAATAAAAAAAAACACGAAAAACAATTGAGAGAAGCAATGATAATAATAACAAACAACAACGACGACGGTGTACATACGTTGGACATATACTACATCTTCGACATTTACTTCTTCATCTTCTTTTTCCCCCCTCCTATCTGGCTATAAGCTTTCCACGAAATGAGTGCCTTTTGGAACACTAGCGATATTATTTCTCCTTCACACTTATACTCGTACTCTCGCTTGCATATATACTCGCGCACTCTCTATAGCAATTTTTTTTTTTCATAATCCTCGTTCCCGTCGCGACTTGATGTACGCGCGCTCTCCTCTGCATTGTTTCGAATTGCATCGCGACCGCGATGTTGATATATATATTATCTTTTTTTTTTAAAAACCTTTCTTCGCGCATTCGCACACACTCATATACGGACGACGCATTCACGCACGGATTTTATTTTTGTTTGTAATTGTTTCGCTGTCATTCGCTAGCCGAGTATCCTTCTACATGATTTTTATTTTTTATTATTTTGTTTAATATTTATCGTTATTTATCACAGATGTTTTACACGCTCAGCCGCCCGTTCCTCGTGTCATATATAACTATTATACCACCGGCGGCTGGCCCTCACTTGTTGTATCATCTTCAAGTGTGTATATAATCTCTCTCTCTCTCTCTCTCTCTTTCGCTCTATCGCTCTTTCTATTCTTTCTCTCTCTCTCGCTCTCTTATACGCGCGTTTTTTTAGCCCCTTTGGCCTTCGTTATTATTTTTAATTTACTTTTGTTTTCTTCAGCGCATCACAGATTTTTCTAGCTAGCTTGCCGTCCACAGTTTTTATTTAGGTTTATTTTGCTTATTCACTCCGCGGTGTGGGTGCGTAAATCGACTGTCTAGAGATTAATATCCCTGCGAATCGGATACTGAATTATCAGTCTCGCGTTGAAAAACAAAACAAAAAAGAAATACTATATAGGATCTGTCTTTCGTATTACAATATTACACTATATAGCTATATCCATTGTTTGAAGTTGTCGATAAAATTCAGAATGTCCGGTATTAAATTATCGCTATAACGAGATAACAAAAAGCGCTTACATTTCTTTTTTCCCGCTAAAAATTCGATTGTTGCGATACGAAAGACAGTTGCGAGTTTTCGGATCGCATTAAAGTAAAGCAGTACCTATATTTTTGTCTCTTCGATTATGCGCACGCTCTTATAATCACCTATACTTTCTCAGAAGCCGAATCGCAGGTTGGTCATAATTTCTGCACCCCCGCGTATATACCGCGATTAAAACGCAAGCGCACGTGTTATTTAACAATTCCTTCGCGCGCGATTTTCGTTTCTATTAACTTCATCGTAAGACGACGGTTCGGATTTTTCAAGACCCGGTTGTTATTATATATATATATATACATATTACAAAGACATAACATGACGACGATCGCGCGACTAAAACACGTTTTTCTCTCATTTATTTACTTTTTTTTTTAATTATTTTGTTTTAGATTTGAATTGGTCAGTCTTAAGAAGGGGGTTTATACACATATACAGTATATATTATATCGCGTATATAGATGCAAGCAACGTCGTAGCCGCTGCACACCAGTCTCAGAACGTTTTCTCTGGAAGATAGTCTTTGAAAGAAAAAAAAGCTTTTATTTCAACTTTTTTTTTGTTTGTTTGTTTATATACTTTTTTTTGTTCCTCTCCGTTATCGGGATGGTTATCATCATCGTTCGATTATAGTTGGATATATTCTCCATGGGAGAGCTTTTAATACACACACACACGCGCGAGCGGGCAAATAAATAAATCATATACAAAAAAGCAAATAAAAACAGAAAGAATGAAAGAAATAAAGCAACGCGAGAGAGAGAACGGAATATCGTATTATTTATAATGGACAATGCAAGTTGTGTGCTCGTCGATGTGTACACACACACAGACGCCATACATCATAATCTAAACCGTTATTATACGATCTATAAACGCGTACGCGTATTTTATACGTACACGTATACGCGCATCATTAAGAAAAGGGGGGGGGGGGAGGATAGTACAATATAAATGGGCCGTTAAGAAAAATCCGAACGGTCGTCGTTTTTTTTTTGTCGCGCGACTTTTGGCGATCTCGTCGTTACACAACAAGTACTAATATCTCTCTTTTTTTTTTATTTCTCATCCAAGCGTCGTTCGAGTGGTAATATATACGATTTGTTACTTTTTTTTCGTTTTTATTTTGCTTTTTACAATAAAGAACGCGCGCGATCTGTTCTTTTATATATCTCGACGATCTTTCAAGCACCTATATAAGTGTAACCGTGTGGTTCAATGTGTGTGTAGGCGACGTCGACGACGGCGATGTCGACGTTTTCGTTCTTTCGCTCGCTCGCGCGCACTAAGGCCTGCCTTAGTATAAAAATATACTTTCGCATCTTAAAAATAGGTCTTGACTTGATTTTTTACTTTTATTTTTAATTTTTTTTTTTATTTTATTTAATTTTATCTTCGCTTGTGCTGCTGCTGTCGCTGCGCTTTCGTTTCTTTTAACGCGCTTTGCTTTTGTAAACGGTTGTATAGACTACCTATATTTGCTTAGTAATTGTCTTTATGGATCTCTCGCTCGGTCGTCGCGTGTCGCGGATATTTAATTATTATTATTATTATTACAGTATATGCCGCGTGCGCTTTTCTTGGATAGCTGCGCGCGTAATTAGTTATATTTTCCTTTGCGTTTTCTTTTGATTATTCGTTCTTCTTCGCTTTAAAACATTTGGATATATATACGTATCTTCATCCTTATCATCATCTTCTTCGTAGTTCGTTATCTTCATATATATATACGCTTGGAAGGGGCTTTTGTGTGTGTTTGTTTTGTTTCTTCATTATTTTTGTTCTCATATCATCGGGTCGCTCTCTTTCTTACTCTCGTTCACTCTCTCGTTCTTCTCATCTTTAAATTATACATCGGCTACCGGCAAAAATCAATCAGCCAGATACACACACACACACATATCACGTCTTTCTCACTTATTCAACTAAGAAACGTCGAGCTTCAGCGAAAAGAACAATAACGAGCTGGAATCTACGAGAAGAAGCTCTATTTATGCATGCTTGTGTGTGTATGTATATATAATATATATATTAATGTATACTTCGTAAAGTTATTTCGCTTCGCCATATATATAGCTTCTTCAATCATTCATTTAAATCTTCTTCTACGTCTCGAAATTGTAGCCCTCGTGATTGTTCGTGATTCGCGCGCGCGGATAATAGCAGGTTCAGTCTTTGATTATAAATGTGTGTCATAGTTGCGCGTTATATATATATATATATGTATGTATAATATAGTCGCACTGGGCCCTGAGTCGACAGCGCGCTTCTTCGCTGCTCCTGCCTTTTGTTAATATCTTCTTTTTGTTTATTTTTATTTTTGTTTCTTTGTATACAACGTCACGAGATGATATCACCTTATATTTCACTCTCTTTCTTGCTCTCTGTTATCTATTGGCTTCTATGATCCTCGTCAGGAACACTCACACACGTTTAAGTTATATCATTTTGAGAATGCACAGTTACATGACAGTTGGAAAGGAAATGAAGGTTTTATGGTTTGAAGGAGATTCATCATTTGTTTCTCATCTCCTATGTACTTATATCCTTACATCCTATCACACGAGGATTTTTTTATATGAAACGAGTTTTGCACAGTTTTAACGTGGAAATGCATCTCTCGACGGATACTCTTTCTCTCACTAACTCCCATTCCTCTACTTAAAGGTCTTGCGACGAGAATAAAATCGTTTTAAAAAGCAACGATTGGAAGGAGGGTTGTAAGGGGGGGGGGGGGGGGAATTACTCTTAATAGTTATACAAATTGAAAGTTTCAACACGGCATCAATTTGTCATCATGAGAATATTATACACGACTACTACATCATAACGCTCGCTCTCTATTTATCTCGTTCGCTCTCTTGCTTGACTGTTTGACAGTCGTGTAACTACGTATACTCGATCGTGCACGCTCTCGATCTAACTCACGCTCATCGCAGGCCAAAAAGAGTTGGAAAAAGTCATCGCCACCCGTTGTCTACAATAACCGGATGGCTGATCACGAAATATCTCTTCGTACGACGTTTCGTCTAACGATATTCTTCAGGTACATGTTTGAAAAGGCCTGCCCCGCTTTACATGCTTGTCCCATGCTTCTTCAACATCTTCTTCATCGTTATCTTCATTCTCAGTGCGCAGTCGACACTGGTCTAGCTGACAAAAAGTTTGCCTCTCCTCCAGTTATTCGACGCCGAATGTTGAACTCCGTGTGCTCGAAAATCCTTTTGGGTAAATAGTCTCACTGCGATTTTCTTCGTTTTTATTTTTATAGAGCATCAAAAATATAGCGAAGGAATTATTTCGCTCTATCTCTCTATCTCGTAAGACGCGAGAGTTAACATTCACATCGATGCAGTTTTCACGCACGTTGCAAGTGGCCTTTCTTTGTTTATCTTACTATATAAATTCTAAGCTTTGCGCGTAGGCTTTCAAGTTTCGAAAAAACGCAACATCACATTTAAAAAAATTACTTCGGTGTAAGTAACTACGAGACCGAGATATATTTATATATATGTATATACGACAATCGGTACAGATCGTTACGATTATACAAGGACTCGGAGAAATATATGAACGCTTGAAAATTAACAAACTTCACAGTGACATTTGACGTTCTTGTTTTAAGAGTTTGTTCTTCCCTTAATTTTCGTCTCGATAACACAACTATTCTACGTTTTGTACCCTTCAGTGTTATTTTTTTTTCGATTGATTCAAAGGTCTTCTTCCTCAGGCGTTCGTGGTTATCTCACCCGTATACAATAAACAAAAATCGAGACACGTGTGTCGTCGCGGTAGACATGACGATTTTTAAAATTCAAAAGCTACTAAATACATATACATATACATTTATATCAGTTAGTGACTAAGTTCTTCTAGACATAGATTATCTTGTATTTGAATTTCCTTTTTCTTTCTATCCTATCTCTCGGCGCTCTTTCGCTCAACAGAGCGCGCGTACGGTTGTAAGGGGGAGCGTTTTTCTTTATTAAAAGTCGTCCACTCGTTGGAAGTGCACAATCCTATCGTAATCACAGCGTGTACGCACATCAATATGCTTCTTCTTATACTAATGCGTCCGATTGGTTTTGGTATTAAAAATAACCTCGGATCGCTTGATAGTTATATTGTTTTGTCGTCGAGATTGACGTCGAGTTTTGGCGCAGATTTGTTTTTTATTCTTCATTACTCGCACGACTCTTGTAAAATATTTTTCTGCCCTTCGTTCGGCAATTAGATATCTTTTTTTTTCTTAACATTGCGCGCAACATCTTCCTTCTACTTCTATACTGCTCTTCTTTTATCAACACTATAAACTAAATTCCCATCCCAATGGAAAAATACTTGCAACATTTTTTCTGGCTAGACATTGCAGAACTTGAATTTTTTCGTTAACGGTGCCAAGTTCAGATGTTTTACCTCTGTTTTCTTCTACCTATCCCTCGACAAATCTATGTTGTGCTCCCTAATGTTATTTAGTATCATCGAACTATACAATATTTATCCCGTTCGTTGGGTCCACGTCACGAAAGGCTTCGTCTTCGCCTTGTAGTCTAGGTGTAATTGTACATTATACTTCACGATTTTATTAATGTTCAACAATGGAGACTCATCGAGGAACAGGATCGTTTGTCAAATTCTATATACAATAGTTCATCTCTGTTCTTATTACTATTGTGAAATTTTCCTTGCGATCAATGCTCTACTGAAAAATTAATAAATACGAATTTCTTCAGTACTTTAAATACGTTGTTGCAGCTTTCTTAAGATATGGATGGCTAATTCTTGTCACGAATGTATTTGTGAAAGAATGCATGACGGACTATTATACCTATACCTCAGAAATAGATAATGTAATATTCTTGACGTGATTTCACATAAAATTAATTAAAAAAAAGTTGCGTGTTCCGCATAAAAATATATCGATAGAAAAACAAGAACATGGCGTATGAACTGATATATGACGTTACGCTCATACTTCTGAGAATGAGTTTCACCCATAAGAAAGGACTGTTGATGATGGATGGTACTTGAGTGAGGTTGCTTAAATTTTAGTTTTCTTGGACACATGTTACTTTTGATCCCGAAGAACCATTGGCATTATAACTTCTCTGCTGTCACAATTCACAGGATCTATCACAACTTTCGGAAGCTCTTCATCACTTAAAAGCTTCCATTGTTTACCCATTACCTCTTTAACTTCCTATAAATAAGACAGTGTGATTTTAATAAATCATATAATATTTTTTTATGTGTTATTGATCACTTATTTACTTACTTCTATTATTAGTATTGCCTTACGCATTTGCCCTAAATTTTGCCCCATTCTAGCTCCTTCAAAAACAATGTTGCTTTCTGCAAACTCCAGACGTTTTAACATGGTATACCTCAGACGAACAATTGCAAGCAAATTATCCAAAAAGTACGTCTGACCAATAAATACTATTTCATTTAAATTTTTACATCTCCAAGCAGCTAATACTAAACAATCGGGGCTGTAATGGAAAATAAAATTAATTTACCAATTTATATGGTTTAGTTAAAGTGTCATTCAAGTTTAACCAACTTACTTATTTATGTTACCATAATGATAATCAGAATCATAATCATAATCATAATCATAAAAATTATTCAGATTTCTTAAATTTTTCTCAAAATTAAATGAATCTATCCAAATTAAAGATTGTAGTGTGTTTGAATACCAAAGAGAAATTTGATTGAGTGCTGCATAATTGACACTTTCACAGAAAAGTACTTTCAAATGAGTTAGAGGCATTGCAGGCTTCAGAATTTCAGTATCCAATACCTGAACAGCATTATAAGAATGGATAAGACTCAGACGTAATTCACATCGAGGACTGAAAATTTAAAATATTTTAATAAAAACAAAATTAAATAAGATATAAAAATAGTGAAACTTTGAGCTTACTTTTTTAAAGTGAAAGCTTCCCAGGTCTCATTACTTGCTCCAATATATTCTCCATTCCAGCCATGAACATGTATAACCAACCTTTCCATTATTCCACTATTTAATGCATTGAGTAAATCGTCGCAAACATGATCATAGTCTATACTCAGTATAGATAATCTATGAAAATGATAAAATACTGAACAGTCCAATTCTGAAAAGTCGTATCTATCAGGATCTTCTTTGACAGAGGCTAAACTCAAATGAGTTAAACGGTTTGCATGATTCTGTTTGAGAGACTCCAAAATGTCTGATAGATCTTCTGACAATTCCTCTATACAACCTAAACTTAATGCCTCTAAGCAATTTGATGTTTCTATTATGGCCAACAGCTGTTTTAACAACTTGTCACTGTTCACATCCTCTGTATAACATTCGTACATACATCTGGTTGTTTCCAAGAAAAGCTTACGGAGCTGTGTATTACCGCTCAATTTCCTTAATATGCACATTGCTTCTTTTACAAAATTATGGGCTGACTCACAGCGGATTGTTACATCTTGCACACTGAATTTAAACCAGCTCGACATACATCTAGAAAGGTGAATTATCATTTTGTAAACAATTTTAATTCTCTACGCTTAAGTCAAAGAAGTAATAAAAAAAGTAATAGTCACCTTGACCACACAACACTGTCGTCATCCACCAGGGTAAACGTGATTTTTTTCCAGAAGCTTGGATGGAACAGTGCGTACCTCCAGTTTCTGCATACCTTTATTCGAAAACACAGAAAAGGAAAACTGTATCACTCCATTTGTTCATACACACACACACACACACATACATTCATCATATACTAAGCGTATGAAAGGAGCTCTGGTAGAGCGCGAATAATAACAATAACACACAGCTTTAGAGTAAACAGAATGACATTCGCATTTGCAGGAGCGTCGAGCGTGAAAGGAAAGACGAAGAAAGACAGAGAGAAACGCGCGCAGAGATAGATATACAAGTGTATAGACTTACGATCGCGCCTCGGCTTTTAACATTATATACACATATTCTTGAGGAGAAATTCGTCGGTACCTAATAACATATATAAGTACAACGGCGAAAGCGAAAGAGCGAGAAAGAGAGAGAGAGAGCGAGTGATATTAGGTATATAGAGAGAAGTAGATAGATAGAGAGAGAGAGAGCGCGCGCGCGCGCGAGAATCAATGAAAATGGACTTGGCCGCTGCGCGACTCTATCTTTCTCCTTCAAGTCTTTTTTTTTTTACTAACTCACCTGGGATGCATCAATGCGGCTCTCGCGAGGCAGATAGGAGAATACCTCGAGAAGGATGACACTAGGTAGATTGTCCCAGCAGGCAAACGACGTATTATTGTTCTCCTGGGCCACAGCAGCAGGCACAACGGCGGTCGTTGCGGCGACATCCGTGCCGCTATTGTTGTTCTTCAAGGACGTCGTCGTCGTCGTCGTCGTTGTCGTTGTTACAGCTGTCGCTGTTGTCTTTAATCGATCGTCATCACCTGACTGTTGCTGCTGCTGCTGGTGTTGATGATGATGTTGTTGCACTGCTGCTCTCTCCTCATTCTCCCCTCGTACCATCATACGCGGAGCGGACACGCGCGCGCTATACTCTCGGCTCTTTAAATGTCCCCGAGGCAACGGAGACCTGCTGCGACGCACAGAGAAACAGATGAGATTGTATATAGAGATAGACAGCCGTCGTTGCGCTATTCTATGTAGTTTTTTTTATATATATATCTATAATACGTGTCTGCGGAGCTGAGAATGTTATAGATATATTGTATATATATATATTTTTTTGTGTCCGTGTATATATATATATGTGTGTCTGATCTCTGTGCGTCTATCTCTCCTCCGCGACCGCTCTCCGCTCACTGCGAGTTCGTTCGTACGTTCTTCGCGCAGTCAGCCAGCAGCAAGAGAGCCGATCGCCGCGGTATGTTATGTCCCCCCCCTCCCCCCCGGCGCTTGCGCAGTACGTATATAGATACTTATTTCATGTGTGGGAATGCTTGATATATGTATGTAGCGCGCTGGCAGATATACGTTATATATACATATATATATGTATATAGTGCTTTGCGTGCATGCTCTCACGCGAGTATTATAAAGTACACCTGACCTATGCGCGAAAGCATTATAATAGAGTGTCGTTATACTTGCGTTCACGCGCGCTAGATATAGCTGCGTATATAGGTATATATACACTTTCATTTTACTACTTATTTTCACCTTCGGAGCAAGAGTCCGCGATCAGAGCCGTTGTGTATATATATATACAATTAGGGTTTTATAATTCGCAGTCGATAGATAGATATAATAAGATATGTATATAGATAGAAAAGAGATAGAGAAATAATGTTATGATAATCGAGCGGTTATATATACCAACTTAAGTTTATATTGCGGATTCGATCGAGAGCGCGCGGGGAGAGCCGCAAATGACAGTTGCGGGTATATATTTAAGTACTCATGCGCGTTATCAGTAAGCGCGCGCGCACGTACAGTTGCGCCTATATAGGTATAATATACGCATGTATGCGAGTTCACTCGCGAATTATAAAAAATTTTATATGAATTTCTTTAATTATCTTGAACGATTATTATATAACAGTTAATAAAAAAAAAAGGCTGCCGAGTTATTTAAAAACGTTTAAATCGTGTGATCGCGTGGAAACAGGCTATCCTCTGCATATATGCAATATTAATGACTTTATAAATACATCTAGGCGCTTATTACTACTTAATCGAAGCGACGGACATTTGTTGCTCGCTCTTTGGCGCACTTGACAATCTACGTGAGGCGCCGAGCCGCGAGCGACGTAATCTTGGAGTTAGTGCGCATGCGTGCACGGCTGTCATCAACAACGCTCCTACTGACTG
>JAWWEQ010000027.1:6578226-6627126 GCA_035583055.1 Torymus tubicola | reverse complement strand
AGGGTAATATATGGGATGGTTACGAAGCGATTTAGGTGATTTTAAAAGAAAAAAAAATTTTGACCTCTCGATTCACCTGCGAACTGCCCATATATATATATATATATATGTTTATAAAGGAACCTTATGATAAGATCGTTTAATAACAAACGAATGTTTCATCTATGAATCATCGCGCGCGTCGTCAATTTCATATTATCGCGGAATATCCCCTCGATGAAAAACGCAGCGTTTAAATCATAATTACAGTGCGTTTGTCAACCTGCGTCGTTCGCTCAAGTTTAAATTGCGCAACGACGACAACGACATATAAACGCAGCAGAGGAAAAAAAGAACTCGCTCGCGTGGGAAAGTACCTCATTGACCGAGACTGATAAGGCGAGAAACTAATTATTTTCACACTCAAGCGACTTGGAAAGCGCAACCGCTATCTTGCCGTGTGCGCGTTTATATATATATATATTGTCGCATTGTGTATACGTACGATGACTTCGCGAATCATTATATGTTGTAATACCTCTGTATAACAATTATATACCACATATACGTCATATATATATACATTACATATGACGTACACCACATTTGTCCTTTATATACATTATATTGTACAATATATAAACAATCGGTTCACAAGAAAAAGACAAAACGTTCTATTGTACATTATACCCACGGTATACAAATCACTCGAACCATAGCTACATATATAATACTTTGCGTTATCTCGGACGACTTGGGACGAAAGTAGGCTAGCGAGTGTTATTCCACGAACTGATGTATATACCTATACTACAGTATGTATCGATGGATGAATGGGGGGAGAAAAAAAAACGATGTGGAGAAAGTAGAAGAAGAAGAAGCGTTCGGTAAAGCATAAATAACGATAGCCGCGCGCTGTTGAAGCGGCCGAGTGAATCGGTGCGCGGGCGTGGCGCCGTTGCGCTTCCTTCCCCTCCCCCTCATACACACTCGTGTGAATGTATGTATGTATGTACATGTATAATACAATGGAACGGCGAAATGACGAGGTCGCTTTTTTTTGGGAGGAGGAGAGAAATTTGCATGTTAATGGAGCGAATTGATTTTGACGCGCTTGAAAATGTCGGTCACAGAGTGTGTGTGTATGTGTGTATATCTCTATACGCCTGATTTCTAATACTACAGAGATAAGATGAGCATATGTATATGTATGTATATATACACACACTTTGGTATGGGTTGCGAAATCGCGTTGCGAGTAGTATAGTTTAACATTTTTGCAAATTCATAAGCTCGACGGAACGCGTGCGCGCGCGAGCGATCGATCGCGAATGTTACCAATATATATATGTATATAAGAACCCGATCCCTGCCTTGGAGGTCATTCACATCGTACGCTTATCTCATTCGTTTTTTTTTCTTTTTATTCGCGCAGGAGCACAGTATGAGCCCGGCGCTGGGCCAAGCGCCGAACCCTACACAAGAACAACTGCACAACAGCAGCATCTGCAGCAGCAGCAGCAGCAGCAGCAGCAACAGTCAAATCGCTACGACGATTACGATAATTATCCAAGCTCATCGTTGTCCAGGGAGCGGGCTGAGCGCTACCGAGGCGCTGCCGCCAGTCAGCTGCAGAGGAGAATGACGCAGAGGGAGGATGCTCTCAAGTTCGAGCAGAGCCGCATCAAGTCGCTGCAGGAGGAGCGGCTCCTCATCCAGAAGAAGACCTTTACGAAATGGATCAATTCGTTTCTGCTCAAGGTGAGATATGATCTCTGTCGGGGGAGAGAGGGGGTGGAGTAATGGGTTTTCTTTTTTATTTTATGGATAGGAACGTTGCGAAGATTTTTTTTACTACAGCTTTCAAATTTGCGTTTTTCTTGTTGGTCAGGGTCTCTAGAAGAGATATCCGTGGTAGAACAAAGTCCATCAAAGGGTATCATTTTTCTGGAGCCAATAATCAATTGTTTAAAAATGATTAAAAATAGCTCCAGTTTAGTTCTAAATTATTCTACCAAAAAACAACTTAATGTGAATTTGGAAAAAAGAAAATAAAACTAAAAAGCGAGAGCTTTCCAGATCTTTTTTCAATATTAGAAAATATTGATTCCTTTAAAAGTTATGTGAGTTTGAAGTTGAGCTTAAAATACACGTGGTCAATGGTTGTTGGGACAATTGTTGACCTTTTCACACCGTTTTTATGAATTTTTGTGTATTTTAAGTGGTTTTTGGTGGAATAATTTAGAACTAAACTAGAGCTACTTTTAATCATTTTTAAACAATTGATTATTAGCTCCAGCAAAATGATACCCTTCGATGGACTTTTTTCAACAACAGATATCTTTTCTAGACACCTTAACCAACAAGAAAAACCTAATTTGGAAGGTGTCGTCGAAAAAAATCTTTTGGGTCCATTTTTCGAAGTTTTTCACAGCGTTTGTGAGATTTGCACATATATACACGAAGAAAAGAATGTTGTATCTTCGCCAAGAATATTCGCACTTAACGACAGTTTTTTGTTTTTGCTTATCTTTAACGCGATTACCATTTTATACAAATTCTTGCAATCCTAGACATATATATTAATTCACTATTGTACGATTTGTCGTTTTTCATGTAAAAGTATAAAAAAACGATTCTTTAGAATAACAAAAATTATCATTCGAGATTCTGTAAATGACTTTGACACCTTTTTTAATTCGTGACGAAAGAAACGGGTTTTTTCATTGATAACATTTTAAAAAGTGGTTTTAAATGTCAACATCAAAATGCTAATGTAAACAAGTCTCTCTCGTGATATTTTTAATATTTATATAAATTTACTGTTATTAAAAACGTTTTCGAGCGTAACATAGGCTTTAATATACATGGTCATTATATTTAAAGTCACGTATATATGCATTTAAGACAATTGATAAACGACTACATTATTGAAGATAATTACAGCATGCGCCAATGCTATAACGAAACTGTGATGAATTGTTATATTGAAACGTCATAGGATTGATTAATGAATTTTTAGTTTATTGCAACATATATATTTTCGACCACGTTTTTATATAACATCCCGAAACCTTATCAAACCTCACATTCCGCACTACGACCATCTAAAAAATCAAACACATATTACTAACCCTTTTTTCATCGTAAAAATACTGGACTTAACCACGTATATATACACACATTCCTTCCACGTAAACTCTCCAATATATATAAGTCCCCTTCGCGTCATATACTCGTAACGTATTTCGAGCTAATTGAAACCCACGCGTCCAATCTCTTCTTCTTTTTTTTCATTATTATATTTGCTCTCTTATTCATACCACCTCATATATATACGTATGTTTACTCACTCTCTCTCTCTCCCTGTATGTGTCACAGGCTCGCATGGAAGTGGAGGACTTATTTACGGACCTCGCCGACGGAAAGAAGCTATTGAAGCTATTGGAGATCATCTCAGGTGAACGGCTCGCCAAGCCCAACAATGGCCGGATGCGCGTTCATAAAATCGAAAATGTCAACAAATCGCTCGCGTTCCTCCACACGAAGGTACGTTGATATATATGTACATTCGTACAAATGTACGTACGTTTATTATGTATACCAATGGTGAGGCTAATTTCCCCTTATATACACACACACGTGCAAGTAACTGTTTACAAACGTTCATTGATTTTACATCCGGATAAAGTTTGTCTATATATAACCGCGTATTATTAGTAATATATTACAGTTCGCGAAAATCAAGATCGTATTTTACGAGGGTATCTATATATATATATATATATATAGATTGATAAAGCGTACGTCGCGATGATGAAATGAAATGAAGTTTTTCATTTTAACAGGTCAAACGGTATAACTTGCACTTCTCGGGTATATAATAATAAATAATTCGCTTTTTCGTATAATAACATCTCAACTGATAGCATTCCGAGCTTAATTAAATAATAAATTTCACGCGCGTATATATACATAAATGCAGGCGGTTGTTATGTGTCGTTGATATCACTTATCGTTGCCTATAAAACCTCGCAGGCCCCGCGGTGACATCATCGAGCGATCGAACGCGCGAACTCTTCGCGAGAAGAGTTGTTTCCAGATTTCAAGGACACACGTTTATATATATACACACACAAATACATTTATATGTTTGCTCTTCGTCAACAATTGTGTTATAGATGTAAAACGTGGCGATGTCGGTTCGAGTCAATCATAGTCGTGTATATGTTTATGGGTTCTATATAGTTGAGCTTGTTATATAGATTGCTCAACGGTGGCAGTAATAATAATAAAAAAAACACGAGGAACTTGAAAGTTGCTCTTTGTGTATGTGTGAGTTTATATATATATATCGAAGCGGTATGAAATTCCGATAAAATATGTGTGTGTATATATATATTTATAAATGAATGAAACCGATTCATTCCCGATCCAGCGAATGGAATGTAGTATAACCGATATAATATGTGTAGGTTTAGCCTCGCGAAGTAATTTATCCGTAAAAAGTATATATAAGCTTAAAAAGATTACTCGGCTCGTTTTGCAAATGAGGAATTTCATATATATACTAATAAAGCAGTATATGTGTGTATCCTCTTACACTATACGGATAATATTATCCTATATCACAAAGCCGCATTTCGCTGTAAAAATATAAACGAAACGTTTTTCCAACGCGGATAATGAGTTTAAAATTACTTAATGCACGATCAGCAAGGATCCTCTCTCTTTGCGCTTCCGCGATGTGTGCGCCCGCGCGCGCGAGGATATCTATATAATACGATATACACACACACATATATGCACATATATATACGTATACGCGTACTCTCGGTACAGTCCGTTTAAAAATAATGCTTGCATCAATGACTCAAGAGTCGATCATTTAAATTGAATCCTCCGTTGATGCTTCTACATATATATACGCACCGTATATTATCCATATAATACGCGCTCTGACACGTAAAATAGCGACCGTGCGTTGTAAAATTTAACAAGTTGACGTCATTAATTTTTCCGCGTATGCATATTAGAGTCTACGTCTATATCTTCAAAATGATAAATTCTTGTTTAGAACGTACGATGTTTCAATAAATTTTAATGCTCTTCTCAAACAACGAGTCTAATTGTGCTGCATGCGTTATTGCTATATATCGTATGTGGGTAATTGATTTTTTTCTAGCTTACAGTATTGCGGGAGGTGCGGCGGTGTTTATAGACTTGTTATACTTCGAGAGTATATAGGTAGCTCTTCGAACAATAAGAAACAATTAACATTTCAATTATGCGTTAAAGACTATTGATGCGTATGCACGACACGGTATGTTGTGAATTTTAACGCTACATATATATTAGATTTCCGCGTGGGAAATACGACTGCATAACGATATGTACGATGGCTATATATATAATTTTATTATGCAATTCATACATATAGAGAGACACACGGCACTGTTAGCGTGTGAGAATAAACCGATCTCATTTTTTTTTCTATATATAATCGCTTTGTAATAGTTACGGCCGTTTTAATCTTTGTACAGATTCTCTCGCTCTTGGTTCTCGCGAATCTCCACTTAAGTATCATTGAGCAGCCGACGAATTTTTAGTATAGATGTATTACACTTCAGCAGCTTTGTGAATCAGACACGTAGTTTTTACGATCAATCACTGTACTATTAATCATGGTTATATACGATGTTCCCAGAAACACTCGGTCGTGCTTTATATATGTACTTTTTTTTGTATACTCCCACGGAATCTTAATAACCTCTGCAAAAGCTCGACTGATAAAAAAGAATGAATTCCTGTAACCCATATATACGTAAAAAAGAAGCTTATTCGATCTGCATATCTCTCTCTCATATAATTTATATAAGCACAACGACGCTCTTGTGTTATATGACAGGTCCGATTGGAGAGTATCGGAGCGGAGGACATCGTCGACGGCAATCCCAGGCTGATCTTAGGTCTCATCTGGACGATAATCCTGCGCTTCCAGATCCAGGAGATCGAGATCGACGTTGACGAAGAGAACGAGAGCAGCGAGAAGAAATCGGCCAAGGATGCATTGCTACTTTGGTGTCAGCGTAAAACAAACGGCTACCCAGGCGTCAACATCCAAGACTTCACGGGTGAGATTATACACAGACGCATATACGCGCGATAGATGTTTTTTTGAGATGTAATTTTAACTCTGCGATCATCATTGCATCTCGCTATTCAGAATAGACATCATTAGTCAAAACACATCGCGTTGTGTTATAATGTGCTTGCGCGTGACAGTTTGACGAGCGCGGCGAATATTATAGTTTTATCAATGTTCGCGGATGTTTCGCGATGATACGTCATCCCTATAAATATATGACTGTCTAATAGGGTATATAGATATCGAAAAGACGCGAAAAAAAAGAGAAATATATAGAGAGACGTGCGGATGATTATATTGCTTGCACCTGCGTGTGGTGTATAGTGAAACAGTTTGTCACGAGTGATATGTGTACAATAGGATAGACGTAGAGATGCTTACTCAAGTGTGTACCACATAAATTTTCATTTTCTAGTTTTTTTTTCTTTTCTAGCAGCGAAGATAATAAAATACAAAATGCGTGCGTGTCAAGGGCGAAGGAAGAGGTAATTCGCCGTGCGTTCCATCCGCGTTACGTGTGTAGCAAGTAGTGTGACTTGTAGCGATGATAGTTGGGTGTACATTTGTAATATATATTCTCGTGTATCATTGTTTATCGGTTTTTATTTATCGCACAGTTGCAGTGTTTTTTGATATTTTTTTTTATATATAATATGTATATATATACGCTTCGATCATTGCGAGAGTTATGCATTTTTTGTTCGTTATTAAATCGTTAATTTTGAAACAAAAACTGCTGCTGTTTATACGAACTAAATTAATTATTCAGCTGCGTTATCGTAAACGCCTTGTGATATTTGGAACACTTTCGTTTACGTAACCGGTATTAAATCACGAAGCTCAGAATGCATTTGTCATGATACTGTTATCGAGCAGCGACATTTGCAAACAGCGTGTAGATATACACTACTGCCTTACATTTACAAAGCGTCTTTCCTCAGCTCAGTGGAAATCATCTATTTTACTCTTATTTATGAAATAATACGTATTTTTGTTTATATATCGTTATTAAAATTTTTAACTTTTTTGAAAAATTATCATAAATTATGGCAAAATTTTCTTATGTTCTGAAAATTTATAATAATATCCGAACCAAAATTATCAGTAACTTTATATAATTTATGAAGAATAAAGTTTATCAAAACAAATTGTGACTCAGACTTACCGTAAATCCTTCACCAAGTTATTTGAAATTTTCATGAACCTCGAATATTAAAACACAAGTACTTACATTATCACATAAAAAAAAAACTAACCAACATTCTCCTCGAATCCACTATACCAGGATCATGGCGAAGCGGTTTGGGTTTCAACGCCCTCATCCATGCTCACCGGCCGGACCTGGTCAACTGGTCAGATCTCCAGCAGACGAAGCACATCGACAACCTCAACTATGCCTTCGACGTGGCGAACTCGGAACTGGGCATACCACGACTCCTCGACGCCGAGGACGTCGATACGGCACGACCCGACGAGAAGTCCATCATGACCTACGTCGCTTCGTATTACCATACCTTCGCCAGGATGAAGAACGAGATTAAAAGCGGCAAGCGTATCGCAAACGTTAGTTGGATTTTATAATGATATTCTTTTACTTTAACGTTAAATTGCTATCGGAACGATTAAGCTCGCAGTTGGAAAGTTCTTCCATGAATTATTGAAGCTAATTTACCCTAGGGAAATTTATTTCTCGTCGATTTTGCATGATTTCTTCAAATAACCGCGATGCAGTATTACAACTTTTCCCTCTACGTATTGAGTAATCGCGTCAGTTGTTTTTTTTTATTCCAACTCCTAAACGTAGTTCCGACAACCAACCAAGCTTCTTAATCAGTTGATTTTTACCCGGGATAAAAAGCTAGGTAATAACCATGCTTGAATTAACCTACTTTCGTTTATTCGTTTTTAATAGAATCATTCCGTGAAAGTATCGCTGCGCTCGGAATATTATACATTATGCAATATGCAACAGCCGCGCGTATATATCGGTGATTAGTATGGCTATATACGCGCGTATACCGCGCAGCTCTATATCTATGAAATTTATATTAGGAAACGTGGCAATAAAACCGAACCAGAATCGCCGACGACGAGCCATATTCAAATAATTTTAATTATAACGATGTAGCGGGACGTTAGAAGAATGCGACCATATATTTACGCGTAACGCGGCAATAACAATATTTTTCCAGATCGTCGGTCAAATGATGGACGCGGATAAGATGAAGATCCACTACGGTAAGCTGACGACGGATCTGCTCGAGTGGATAAAGCTAAAGATCGGCGTGCTGGAGGATAGGAACTTCCCCAACAGCCTAGAAGGTATACAACGCGAACTGCTCGCGTTCAAGCAGTATCGCACGATCGAGAAGCCGCCAAAGTATAAGGAACGCTCGGAGATCGAGGCCTTGTACTTCCACATAAACACGCGACTTAAGTCTCTTAATCAGCCAGCGTTCGTGCCTCAGGAAGGACAGCTGGTTAATGATATCGAGCGCAAGTGGATCGAGCTCGAACGGGCCGAACACAAACGTGAGGTAGCTCTGCGTAGCGAGCTGCTCAGGCAAGAGAGGCTGGAACAGCTAAATTACAAATTCGAGAGGAAGAGCGTGCTCAGAGAAGGCTACCTGAAGGAGATGATCCAGGTGCTATCAGACCCGCGCTACGGCAGTAACCTCGCACAGGTCGACGCCACGGTGAAGAAGCACGAGGCTATCAGTGCCGACATACTCGCGCGCGAGGAAAGATTTCACGATCTGACCAACATGTCTGAGGAGCTTGTAAGAGAGAATTACCATGGACTGGAGAGAGTGAGGACAAGGGAACAGCAGGTGCTGCAGCGCTGGCGCGAGCTCCTTGAGCTGCTGGACGGGCACAAGGCGAATCTTACGGCTCTTTGTGCACTTATGAGTTTGATGCGAGAGATAGAAACGACGCTGGCAAGTGTACAGGAACTGCAGCTGTGCTTCCAAAGCACTGAGGTCGGTCCTCATTTACTGGGTGTGGAAGATCTACTGCAGAGGCATAGCTTACAAGAACTGCAGGTGACGGCGTTAGGGGAAAGCCAGAGGAGATTGGCGAGACAAGCGACTCAGGTTCAGGCACAGGTTGCGATACAAACGCAGCAAGCACAGACACCACAGGGTGTACCTGTTCTGAACAAGGAGGCTGCAGTACTTGAGTCCAAGCTCGAACAGCTGAACAAGGCTTATGGACAATTAGGTGAGTAGCTTGATGTTAGGTTCATTTTTGGATTAGAAAGTAAAACTTTAATAATAATTGGCTGTATTTATTGTTTGAATAGGAGAGTATAGTAAAGAGCGCAAGGCGAGGCTGGAGGATGCGAGGAACTTCTTCCAATTCCTGCAGGACCATGAGGATGAGGAATCTTGGCTGGTGGAACGTCAGCGAATCTGCAGAGCTGGTATACTGGCCAAAGACTTAAGAGCATTGATATCGTTGCAACAGAAGCATAAGGCGTTGGAAGATGAAACGAAGACAAGGCGGCCGAAGTCGGAACAGTTGTCACAAGCGGGCAAGAGACTCGTCCTCGAGAATCATCCGTCAGCAGTGGAGATCGAGAACAGACTCGAATCATTGCAGGAACACTGGCGTGTATTGGAAGAACTTCTTGCTCTGAGAAAGAGACAGCTCGAGGAGGCGGCGGAAGCGTTGCAGTTCTGTGCCGACGCAAACGAAGCTGATTCATGGATGAAAGAGAAAATGGCTCTCGTGGCGTCCGAAGATTATGGCGTGGATGAGCCATCGGCTCAAGCACTGCTTCAGAGACACAAGGATCTGGAGGGTGAACTCAATGCTTACCGTGGAGATTTACAATCTCTAAATGCTCAAGCTGAACGCCTGCAACGCGCCGGTGTGTCAGCCCTGCAAGTCGATCAAACTCAATCATCTGAAGAACAAGCTGAGCCACTCGCGGAACTCGAACAAGACGAGTGGACGCAAGAAGTACGACTCGTACCCCAAGACGAGTGGGTTGATGAAGTTGTTGAACGCACGGAGACACGTACTGCTGTCGAAGAACGACTTGTACCTCAAGTTAGAAGTCTCTATCCTTTTAGTGGTCAGGGAATGCAGATGATTAAAGGCGAGGTGATGTTATTGCTTAGCAAGACAAATCCTGATTGGTGGCACGTAAGAAAATCCGACGGCACCGAGGGCTTCGTACCCGCGAGTTATGTGCGAGAAGTCGAGCCTAAGGTCATCCAAGTACAGGTACGCAAACCCGAGCGCGTAAGAGTTACCCAGCGTGTAAAGAAGACGCGTATGGTGAGACAAGTAGTACCGGTACGTCGTGTTAAATCCACACGTTCCGCTGTGAAACCAGCGAAACGACCTGCGCCAAGTGATGCAGACAATCTCGAGAAGCGTATAAAGAAGATCAATGACACTTATACCCAACTACAGGAGCTGGCAACACGCCGCCACGCCCTTCTAGAGGACGCCATTAGACTATACGGCTTCTACCGCGAGTGCGACGATTTCGAAAAGTGGATCAAGGATAGGGAGAAGATGCTTAAGGCTGATGACTCGAGGGACAATGTCGAGACTGCTAAGCGCAAGTACGAGAAATTCCTCACGGATCTGTCTGCCTCAGGCAAGCGTATAGAAGCCATTGATGCCGCCGTTGATGATTTCGTAGAGCAGGGCCATAGCCAGTTGGATAAGGTGCGAGCGCGCCAGAGGCATATTCATCAGCTGTGGGATCATCTGAATTGGCTGAAGGCTCAGAAAGAAAAGAGCTTGGAGGGTGCGTCGAGCGTGGAATTGTTCAACAGGACCTGCGATGAAGCGCACGATTGGATGTTAGAGAAGATCACGCAGCTGGATACGGCGGAAATTGGGCCGGATCTTAAGACTGTTCAAGCACTGCAAAGAAGACATCAGCATCTTGAGCGTGAATTGGCTCCAGTTGAAGAGAAGGTAAAAATACTTTTTGTTCTTAAAGGATTTAGGTAAAATATTGTTTAATGCATTGATGATGTTTTCGTTCAGGTTCGAAAAGTTAACTTATTGGCGAATAGTGTCAAGAGCACCTATCCTAATGAACTGAGCAACGTGAACGCACGACAAAACGAAATACGCGATCTGTGGCATCAGGTACAATCGAAAGCCATAGAACGACGCTCCAGGTTAGAGGATGCTGTAGGCCAGCAGATCTTTATGAATAGCTCGAAGAACCTGATCAACTGGGCAACAGAGGTGTTGGAAACTATGAATGTTGAAGAACCCGTAAGGGATATTGCTACTGCCGAACGATTGAAGAAGCAACACGTGGAGCTCGGCGATGAAATCAAAACTAAAGAGGATGAGTAAGTATCGCGTATTAATAACTATAATAATATAGTAGTAGATATTGCTCATGATTAGGATAGTACCTAAGCAATTTTTATTTCAAACCAGGTTTAGGGAAGTTGAAGCTCTGGGAGGTCAATTGTTACTCCGAAATCCGAATCTAAGCGAGGTGAAAGAGCGTCATGATAAACTACACGGATTATACGACTCAGTATCGTCGACATGGGTAGCTAAACAAGCTTGGCTCGAACAATGTCTTGAACTGCAACAGTTTAACCGAGAGGCTGATCAAATAGATGCAACAACGAGCTCTCATGCGACGTTCCTTGAATTTGCTGATCTCGGCGAATCTCTTGACGACGTTGAAGCGCTACTCAAACAGCACGAAAAGTTTGATAATACGCTTCATGCGCAAGACGATCGATTGAAAGTATTTAGCGATGTAGCCGACAAGCTTATTGCTCAGAACCACTATGACAAGAATAAGTAAGAAGCATTCTTTCTTTTCTCATATATATTTGAAACAAAATGATATTTTTGCTAAGATGAATCTTTTATTATTTTTAGCATTAACGATAAACGAAATCAGGTGTTAGCACGCAGAGCAGCAGTGAAAGAAGCTGCGCAAAGACGTCGAGCTGCTCTTAAAGCATCAGAACATTACCAACAGTTCTGTGCTGAAGTAGATGACCTGAAAGACTGGTTAAGTGACAAAATGAAAACCGCTTCCGATGAAACGTACCGTGACTTGAACAATCTGGAGCGTAAGCTTCAGAAGCACGAAGCTTTTGAAAGAGAACTAAGAGCTAATGAAGGTCAGCTCAGAGCCGTAAACAAAGCTGGAAAAGCTTTAATATCTGAAGAAAATTACAGGTGAAATTCTCTTTTCAATTATTTTATATACTTCTCAAGGTTAAATCCAGTGTTCTAAAATTAAATTTCATTATTATAGATCTGAAGACGTTGGTAAGATATTGAAAGACTTGAATGGGCAATGGGATCAGCTAGTTGTTCGATCATTAGAAAAGGGAAGACGGTTGCGCCAAGCAGCTGCACAACATGGCTACAATCGCATTATCGAAGATGCCCGACAAGATTTGGAGGAAATTGAAAATTCCCTGTCAAGTAAACAAGTGGGCAAAGATCTTCGCAGCTGTAAAGATCTTCTTAAGAAACATCAGGTTCTAGAATCAAAACTCATGCAGTGGGAACAAAAGGTTAACGATCTTGTGACAATGGGACAAGAAATGGCTCACGAAGGACATTTCGATGCCGATAATATATTAAAAACTAGTCAAGATACGCAAAAGAAGTAAGCTCTAAATATTTTTAAATATAACGTTATGAATATAAAAAATATGAAAATCTAAATATGTTTTTTCTTATGTGAAGATTCCAAAGTTTGAAAGAACCAGCAAAACGACGCCGAGAAGCTCTAGAAGAAAGTTTGCGATTCCACAAGTTCGGGTTTGAGTTGGATGCAGAATTGCAATGGATCAATGACCATTTACCTCAAGCATCATCAACGATGATGGGTCAAAACTTGCATCAGACCCAGTCCTTGCACAAGAAACATAAGAAATTCGAAGCAGAAGTGCAGGGTCATGAACCAATGATAATGAAAACGCTAGCATCTGGTCAAGGTCTTATCGATCAAGCACATCCGGAACGAAAGAAGGTAAACATTGTCGAAAGATAAACATTTTATCAACATCTCAGATACTTAGTTTTAAACTTAAATTGAATGACAAGTTAAGATAATCACATATTGATAATAAATATAATTCTTCAAATAAAAAAGATTGCTATTATTTCACAATATTTTTTAAATAATACTCAGCACAAAAGAATAAGGAAATGCATTGACACCTGCACAGTGTGATTGAATTTTTTTCTATCTGGGATGTTGTTTGGATTTATTATTTTAAAAGCATACATAAGATAAATTTAAAAAAGTACAATTGTACAATTTTTATTCAGCTGGAGCACATTATGGTCGTTCGGTACGGTTGAGGTAAGGAGGAGAGTAAAACCAAAAGCGCACGCAAAAAAAAAGTACAGTAAGCGTGTGTTTTTGGTAAAGTGTGCTCATTTAAGAAAAATTTGCAAATTTTTTAATAATGCTTCTCACGTTATTTTTATAATCTTTTTTTATTTTTTGTATTATTTTGTTATTTCAAAAATATGTTTTTATAACATTTGTGCAAAATTTATGTTTTCAAAATTTTCACGAATTTTACCTGGCAATGTTTGCGCATGAAGTTCACAATTTTGATCCAGAATCGAATCGTTGTACTTACTGGAATGTTTTAGCTTTACGTTTTTTCAACAACTACATGTACATTAAATTATGACCTTTTTTATTTTCATACAATGTGTATTATTATAAGTGTTTTATAGCTTTGTAATAATAATCTTCATTTTAAATTTTCTCATACAATTTTTATATCCTATACAGATTCAAGAACTCTGTGACACTTTGAATGACGCATGGAACCATCTTCGCGAAACGGCAGCTGAACGAAGCCGAGCACTTGACCTATCTTTGAAAGCACAGGAATTCTTCTTCGAAGCTGGCGAAGTAGAAAGCTGGTTAGCCGAAAAGAACGATGTTTTGAACTCGACCGATTACGGAAGGGATCGCGATGCAGCGACCAAATTGCTCACGAAACATAAGGTATATGATTCTCTATTTTTCTTTATTCCCAGCTAAAGATAAAATTGCCAGACAAAATCAATACTGATCTTTCTTTCAAAGGCATTGGAGCTCGAACTGGACACATACAATGGTATCGTGACCGAAATGGGCAACACAGCCGCGACGATGATCAATGCCAAACATCCCGATAGCAAGGCCATTGCCAACAAGCAACAAGCAATCGCTCAACAGGTCAGATCTCTTCAGCGACTGGCGACGCTGAGACAGCAACGCCTTATGGAGAGCATGTATCGACACGAGTATTTTCTCGAGAGCCGCGAACTCGAACAGTGGATCAAGGAACAGGAGCAGACTGCTGCGTCCGAAGACTACGGCCAGGACTACGAGCACTTGTTACTTCTGCAAGCCAAGTTCAACGACTTTAAACATAGGATTGAAGCTGGCTCTGAAAGATTTAATCAGTGTCAAGTTCTGGCAAGGAAGTTGATTGCTAACGAGAGCCCGTACATACAGGATATAGAAAAGCGTCAAGAGCAACTTGGGTAAGAGTTTGATGATCATAGTAACTATTGTTTTGATTTCGAAATTTTTTTAATTGTTTAAGTAGTTAAATATTAGTAATTGCATGATAATACGTATAAATTATTTATATATAGTAACATCTATAAGTAAATGAAATTTGCGACATACTATGCAAAATTTCTTGGAAAATAGAACTATTTGTTTAAGGTGTGGCATGGGTTTAAGTAGGGATGTGGGTTTACTAACATTAACTACTTTTCTGTACATACAATGATTAGAAAAGATGAAGACGATCCAGTGCTCGAGGTGGCTCAGTTGCATGCGGAGATTCGGTAAGTCTGTTTGCGTATGCAACCTTGCCTTGGTTCATTACACAACTGTAACCATTGTAGAAGGAGTGTCATTTGTCTTTCATATATTATATATTATATACTGTATCTATATATGAGTAGCATTGCAATTTCCGTAGAAAAATATATGTATTACAAAGTTTTGTCAATCATTAACTAAGGCCATTATGAATCATATTACATTTTTCAGTTTATGTCATACTCATTTGATTTTAAATCAACGCCAAATCATATGATACTAATGCGAACATAAACAAAAATTGTACATAATACTAATCATGAAAGCTCATATACCATAATATAGTAACTTACAAAGCTTTTTCTTCTCTTTCACAGCCACCACTTATTAAATATTGCGCACATTTTTCACAAAAGTCCAACGAAATTTCACAAACCAATTAAAAACATTGTTACTCTTACCTTATTTACAGCGAATCGTGGCAACACCTCTTGAAACTCGTACGAAACCGCGAACAACGATTACAAGCTGCCGGCGAAATTCATCGATTCCACCGTGACGTCGCAGAGGCACTTTCCCGAATTCAAGAAAAAAAGGCTGCCTTACCTGATGACCTCGGTCGAGACTTGAATTCAGTTCTGGCCTTGATTCGACGTCATGAAGGTTTCGAGAATGATCTAGTTGCCCTAGAAGCTCAACTGCAGGTCCTAGTAGAGGATGCCGCCAGGTTGCAGGCTCTATACCCAGGCAATAATGCGGCTCACATCGATCAACAGCAGAAAATTGTGCTGGCCAATTGGGAGGAGCTCAAAGAGAGATCGGCTCATAGGCGCGACCAATTGCAAGCCAGCTGCGATCTGCAAAGGTTCTTGACGCAAGTACGTGATTTGACAAACTGGACTGCTGGACTATGCGCGACAATGTCGACGCAGGACAATGTACGAGATGCTGCAAGTGCACAGATTTTGAAGGCCGAGCATGAAGCTCTGAAAGGTGAAATTGAGGCTCGCGAGGATACGTTCAGCTCGGTTCTCGACCTCGGTGAAGCGATGGTACAAACTGGACATTATGCAGCTACAGTAAGTGTTTGGTGTGATTTTGCTTAGTCAAGTAAAACTTTTTTCCGTAAGGTAAAATTTAATTTTGTTTCGTATTTTAGGAGGTAGAGGAGAAATGTAGTCAACTATTGGAAGAACGTCAGAAACTTCACACGGCTTGGCAGCAAAAGAAAATCCACTTGGATCAGCTAATAGACTTACACTTCTTCCTGCGTGATGCCAAGCAACTGGATAACTTATCAACTAGCCAAGAAGCAGCTCTGAGCAATGACAACTTTGGCGTATCTGTTGAGGAGGTCGACGCTCAGGTGAAGAAACACAACGAATTCGAAAAATTACTACATAGCCAAGAAGATAAACTTACCGCGCTTCAAGAACACGGTAGCAAACTGCTGTCCCAGAATCACTTTGAAGCGAGAACCATTGCCAAACGACTGGATGAAGTTGTTCAGAGGCGAGCTCGAGTTCGCGAATTGTGTAACGCGAGAAAGGCTCGACTGGAAGCTAGCTTGTTACATGCACAATTCGTTAGAGACGTGGGTGAGGCAGAATCGTGGATCGGCGAAAAACAAAAAAAACTCGAGGCCGAGGCATCCAAAGGACAAGTGTCGAGTCTTGAGGATAAGATTAAGAAACTGCAGAAGCACCAGGCGTTCCAGGCTGAACTGGCTGCGAATCAAAGCAGAATCGACGAAATCAAAGGTACGTTAAATTTTTTAAAAAGAAATTGTCGTTTTACTATAGATTATGTTTTTGTTTTGTATAGTCAAGGGTGAAACGCTACTCATGCAGAAACATCCTGCAAGTGTTGAAATTCGACAACAACTCGAACACCTGCTTTCGTCATGGAAGAAACTCCTAGCAGAATCGGAGAACCGCGGTCGGGGCCTGGAAGAGGCACAAGACATACTCGACTTTAACAATCAAGTTGAAAAGATAGAAGCTTGGATTCGTGACAAAGAAATGATGGTACAAGCTGGTGATATTGGAAAAGACTATGAACACTGCTTGAGCCTTCAGCGAAAATTAGACGATGTCGATAGCGACATGCGAGTGGACGACGCTAGAATCATAACAATAAACGCATTAGCGGATAAATTAATCAAACAGGTTTGTTAGGCTGTTTTTGTTTTTCAAAGTAATATACATTTTAAATTTTCACGCAAAACTAATTATTTGAAAACTTTCCAATAAGGAAAAAGACGAAGAAACTCGAGCAATCCAACAACGTCGCGATAACCTTAACAATAAATGGTCTGGATTGCAAGGTGCACTCAGTCAGTACAGAGAAACTTTGGCCGGTGCCTTAGAAATTCATTTGTTTAACCGAGATATTGATGATACAAACCAGAGAGTTGTTGAGAAGTCTTTGGCCATGAATACAAATGATGTTGGAAAAGACTTGGCTGGCGTTGAACACTTGCAGCGCAAACAAGAGGCTATGGAAAGAGATATGACAGCCATTGAAGGAAAATTGAAGGTATATTTAATAATTTAGGTTGTGAACAATGAAAAATACTTATTTTTTAATTAACTCTCTAAATTTTAATATAGGTACACCAAAGCGAAGCAAGAACACTGTCCCACAAATATCCAGAAAATGCATCACAAATAAATGCGATGTTGTCAGAGCTCGAAACAAACTGGAACGAACTGCAACGTCTAACAAGTGAACGCCGAGCGAACCTGAGCCAGGCTTACACCTTGCAAAAGTTCCGTGCGGAGTTGCACGAGCTAGAAATCTGGGTTGCGGATACAATCAAGAAAATGAACGATGTTGAAGCACCTACAACTATACTAGAAGCAGAAGCATTATTAGAATTGCATCAAGAAAGGAAAGCTGAGATTGATGGAAGACAAGAAACGTTCAAAGCATTGGCTGAACATGGACGTGTTTTAATTCCTTTAGGTGAATCTATGGAAAATAGTTTAGATCATCTCGATAAGCTGCAGCAAGAATTGAACGATGCCTGGTACAACGGCAAACAAAAATTGAAACAAGCTCACCAGTTACAACTCTTTAAAGAACAGGTTTGTACCATCACAGTATTTTCATATAATTAATTTATTTACGTTACTTTATCCTAGCATTTTTTTAAATTTAGGCTAATCAAGCTGACAGCTGGCTAGCAACTAAAGAAGCTTTCCTAAATAACGATGACCTCGGAGAATCATTATCAGGCGTTGAGAAATTAATGCGCAAGCATGAAGACTTTGAGAAAATGTTAATACCTCAATTAGGTCGAATAGAAGAATTAGAGAAATTTGCAAGTGTTGTTTTATCTGAGGGTCATTCGGATGCGCCCACTATTGAATCCAGATTAGCTGCGGTATGTGCTAGGAGAGATAGGTTAAAGAACAGTGCTTTGGCAAGACGAAATAAGCTCATAGAAAGTCGGCGACTACATCAATTCTTAAGGAATGTTCTCGAAGTTGAGGGTTGGCTGCACGAGAAGCAACAAGTGGCAAGTGATGAAAACTACAGGGATTCAACGAATTTACAAAGTAAAATACAGAAACATCTAGCGTTTGAAAGCGAACTTGCAGCTAACAAAGGTCGAGTTTCTGCTGTCACCAGTGAAGGTGAAGCGCTTGTCACGGAGACACATTTCGCATCCAAAGAAATTCAAGAACGACTGGATGAGTTAGAAGCTGAATGGGAACTTTTGCAAGAAACCAGCAAGTTGAAGAAAAATCGACTGAATGATGCGTACCAAGCATTACTGTTTAGCAGAACACTTGATGAATTTGAAACCTGGATCGATGAAATTGAGGTTCAGCTGCAGTCGGAAGATCACGGTAAAGATCTTTCAAGTGTTGCGAATCTACTAAAAAGACACACGAATTTGGAAAATGATGTTCTCAGTCATAACGAAGCATGTGAATCGATCAAGGAAACTGCATCTAATTTCCAACGGGCTAATCATTTTATGAGCGAAGAAATCAAAGAAAGAGCTGCAGCTGTTATAACTAGGTAATATTATACGTAAAAATGTTACTTGTTTTAATTAAGTTTAATTAAATATTCTTTACTATAAGTAAATATGTGTTCAAATTTTTTACAAAGGTATCACGGCCTGCAAGAACCAATCCAAATACGCAGAGACAATTTGGAAGACGCTAAACTTTTGCATCAATTCGCACGAGATGTAGAAGACGAACTCCACTGGCTAACGGAAAAAGAGGCGCTAGCTGGTAGCAAGGACTTGGGAAGTTCTTTAACAACAGTACAACGATTACAAAAGAAACATCATGCACTCGAAGCTGAATTAATTTCGCGTGAGCCTGTAGTTGCGTCGTTAGCAAGCAGAGCTACTGCTATGGTTAGAGGAGGACATTTTGCTTCAGAAAAGATCGAAGCTTTGTCACGAGAACTGCAAGAGAAATTAATGCAGTTAAGGGATCTTGCAAGTATTCGGAAATTAAGACTGCTTGATGCTGTTGAATCACAAATGGTAATTATCATTGAGATACTAATTATAACTAAAATCATTGAGATTCTAATAACTGTATTGTTTATTATAGTTCTACGCGGAAGCTGCTGAAGCTGAGCAATGGATTAAAGAGAAACAGCCACTATTGACTTCATCTGATTATGGTAAAGATGAAGATTCAGTTCAATCCCTATTTAAGAAGCTTGAAGGAGTAGAAAGAGATCTGTGTGGCTATTCGGGTACAGTTGAAAACCTGAAAAAATTATCGAAAGGATTAGTCGAAAGACATCATTTCGATAGTAAAAACATTGCTTACAAAATGTCAGAAATCGAACATAAATTTGAGGACTTGCAAAATTTGAAAGAAAAGAGATCACAGAGATTGCTCGAAAGTGAAAAATATCACAGATTTATCATGCAAGCTGACCAAGTCATCGAATGGATCGGTGATCAAACAACGGTTCGTATTTAAAATATACATAATCGTACACAAGAAAAAAATACGAAATAAAATTTTTAATTTAATTATTTCTTTCATTTATTACTAAAATTTTCTTTAATAAAGATCGCCGCATCTGAAGACTATGGTTGCGATGTCGAACACGTCGAGCTTCTCATCCAGATGTTCGAAAACTTCTTGTCCAGTCTAATAAGCAGCGAGAACCGAATGACCGGAATAATCGAGGCTGGACAGAAACTGATTGAAGAGAAAAATCCCGAATCCAGCAAGATTCACATGAAAATTGATGAGACGAAGCAACAGTGGGAGGATCTAAAGGAACTGGCCCATGCACGCCAGGATGCGCTCGCTGGAGCGAAACAAGTGCACATGTTCGACCGCACGGCTGATGAAACCATTTCCTGGATTCAAGAGAAAGAAGCTACTCTTGGTTCGGATCACGAGTACGCGCATGACTTAGAGACTATTCAGGCTCTTGTTCGTAAACACCAAGGATTGGACAGAGATTTAGAAGCTGTTAAAGAACAGGTTCGTGCAATTTATTTAATTGTATTCATGAAGTTTTCTATGGAAATTATTAATTATATACATTTTTTTAAATTTAAGGTGGAATCTGTAATGGAGGAAGCATCGAGATTAGCAGGACTCTTCCCAGATGCAACGGAGCATATAGCCGTTAAGCACGAACAAGTAGACGAAGCTTGGGGCGACCTTCTTGAAAAATCTGCACAGCGCAAGAGCAAATTGGTGCAAGCCGAACAACTACAGGCGTACTTCGATGAGTACCGAGATCTTCTCTCGTGGATCAACGAAATGGTAGCCAAAGTCACAGCACCAGAACTTGCCCGTGACGTACCAGGAGCTGAGGCTCTGATATCCCGTCACAACGAGTACCGTGCCGAAATTGACACGCATGACGATGCCTTCAGTAAGTTCTACGAAACCGGACAAACCCTCGTGCAACAGGGCCACTTCTTGGCTAAAGAAATACAGGAAAAGGTGTCCGTACTTAAGCAGAGACGTCAGACTCTCGAAGAAACCTGGCAGAGCAGAAAACTTATCTACGAACAGAACCTTGATACGCAGGCTTTCAAGAGGGACGCGGAAACACTGGAGAACTGGCTGATGAGTAGAGAACCGATGCTCAGGGATGAACAACTGGGCGAGTCGATACCTCAGGTCGAAGAATTGATTATGAAACACCAGGACTTTGAGAAAACGATCGAAGCCCAGGAGGACAAATTCAATGCACTTAAACGAATAACAATGGTACATTTCGTCTATTATGGAGCATCAGAATTACAAAATAACAAAACGTTTAAGTATATTATAATCATCTGTCTTTTTTTTTCTTAGCTGGAAAAAGCCTTCCAGAAACAACTCGAGACTGAAATGGCAGCGAGACAGGCGGAAAAGGAGCGCGTCGAGAGAGCTCGTTTGGAAGAACGCAAACGCAAAGAAGTGCAGCGGATCACGGAAGAACGGAAACGCGAGGAAGAACGAAGACGGTACATCGAAAGTCCGCGACACGTACCTCGGGATGAGATGAACGGTTCTTATGATAATCACGAAACAAATATGAATAGGTATGTTCTCGTACCCTGCGATAGTACTTAACTTTTCTTATAAAATTACTTAATATGGTATATTTAATAAAGATCGGCGTCGCCCATGAAAACTGCTAGTGATACTTCGCCAACGCCGCCGACAACGAGCAAATCTTATGGTGGCCTACATCATATGTTAAGCGACAGACTTCGTAAGAGTAAGATTAATTTTCATTTGAAACATTTGTATCTTATTGTTGATATGTATTGTATTAAATGTTAATGTTCTAATTTGATAAACATAACAGCGTCAGCCGCCGACATCAAACGAGCAGAAAGTATGAAAGTAGATACGAAAAAACCAAAGAGAACACCAAGCTTTACAACTAGGCGAAGAACGCAAAGCTTTAGGAAACATCAGAGGATAGAGAATGTTGACTCTTTACCACCTGTTGAAATCCAAGGCGTTCTTGAAAGAAAACACGAACTGCAAAGCGGTGGCAAAAAGGCTGCCGTTCGTTCGTGGAAACCATATTATACAGGTACTATTATTTTACAAATAATTTCATGAAAAGGCATATAATAAATTTAACAAGTCTTAAATAATTTCTCAAATATTTTCAGTTTTATGTGGACAATTGTTGTGCTTCTTCAAAGATACCGACGACTTCCAAAATAGTAAAGCAGCGACCGCACCGATAAATATTTTCAACGCAGTTTGTGAAAAAGCAGAAGATTACACTAAACGTAAAAACGTATTCCGATTAAAATGTACAGATGGCTCGGAATTCCTATTCTTATCGTCTAGCAAACAAGATATGGAAGACTGGGTGAACAAAATTTCATTCCATGCGAAATTACCACCGAGTTTACAACTCATGAGTTACGATGATTCACAAAAGGTAATAGTGAAATCTAAGAAAATATAACAGTAAAATGATATATATTTCATCACGAGAAAATCTGTTTCTATTCAAGGATGGTTTCGATGCAAGACAAAACTTATCTCCAGAACACATGGACGATGCGCCATCGACTGGCAGCAGTCATGCCTCAACCCCCGAAATGGAACGAAAGAACTCTGTAATTAGACGCGACGTCCCTGTTAGCCCTAACAAAGCGCAAGCCGAGTTTCCACAGCAACAACAACAGCAGCAGCATCAACAACATCATCACCAACAGCCAATTAGCAAAAAGCGGCCCGACATCAATCGCAACTCGGACAGCACGGACATGGCAAGGTCACCACCAGACTCTCAACCTCAGAAAGAATTCCTACAAATGTATATGCAACAGCAGCAACAACACGGACACCATCACCACCACGTGATGCAGCAACACCCGCAAGGAAGACAACACGAACAGTATGCAGTGCATCCGAGCGAAAAGCCGCCGATTCCTCCAAGAGGAGCTCCTCCACCAGTTCCCCAACGATCGCCTAGTTTCGACAATTCCGTGCCACTCCGACGAAGTGGTATTTACTTTTTCAGTAGTTCAGAATTTGCTTGAAATACTTTGTACTTGATAAACGTATTTCATAAATATATTTTTTACCTTACATGGTATATGTTTAACTTATAGATTCCGATCATTATGGACAGCAAACAAGGCCACAGTCGTATCAGCCAACAGGTGCGAATATGAACCTGAACGGTACGTCTGGTCAGTACCCCACAAATGACGGTAATTGGCATAGACAACATAGTGTAGATCACAACCCCCACCACCAACAACAAGGTATACGCACTGCCAGTAAAATGATTGTTCCAAGTGTTTGTCTTTTAATTTTGAGTTACAAGTATATTATTACTGACGATACTTTTTTTCTCTTTAGAAATAGTGCCTCCATTGCCATCCACTGCTCCCCCTCCTTCGAATAAGATGCCCCAATGGAGCAGTCCTCACGACAATGGTAACGATTTCACTAATTCTTACATTTATTTGCTCCATAAAGCAAGTTTTTCAAACTAACACGCCAATTTCTTTGTTCACGTGTAGCTGTAGCTTATGGAAATTTACCAGTTAACGCAAGACAGGTGAGTTACAAAAAATTTAATAATAACTATATAATATATAATGACGAGTATTTATAGTTTATCAATTGATTAAATGAAAAATCACTGTTAGAATTATTTTCTTTGAATAAAAATACGGTACTTTTTAAGATGGGTGGACAGCATCAAATGAATACCTTTGCCGGCCGACCAACTTCTTTACCTCCTTACGTGGCACCGCCCACGGCGTCGTCGCCAACAAGTCCGCCAAGCATTTCCGTAGTAGATGGTGCCGGTCGAAGGCAATCTGAAAGTGGATCGGAGAGCGAACACAGCTATAGCGGTTCGCGAAAAGACCGCGATTACAAGAAAAGTTCCGTATTGAGTAACTTGTTTGGTAGACGCAAAAAACCCTCGCAATAATAGTTTATATAAATATTTGGTGACAGCTGGACTGCGAGACTTATTTTTCTAAGGTATATGCCGTGCCTGTCGGGTGATAAAAAAGAAAAAGGTCAAACCTTCGTTCGACTCCTTTATTGTTATGAAATAATTTTATTGATAATACGCGAAATGGTCGTCTAAAGGTAGGAAAACGCCTTTAAAAATGTATGATTTACATTTCGTGCATAAGCTATTCAATCAAATTTTGAAGAAAAAAAAATTCTGTTATAGTACTGTTAAATCATTGTTAAAACACCTCGCGTTATGAAAAATCTTTTTTAAAAAAATTCTTATTTAAACGAATCTTAAGTCTGGTAACACGGTAGGCAATCAATGTTTCAAGACTAACATCGAACATGTTAATAAATAAACAATAATCAAGATAGAGGAATCAAAACTCATCAGCAAGTATATAAGTGAATGTAGAACAAACATACACCGGCTTAAAATGTACCTGACCATGTATTTGAAAAGAAAATAAGATTATAAACTCGACTGTAGCGCAAGAGATATGTATGTTTATTTTGTAGATGATTTAATATATGTTTAAAAATGTTGAAAAATATTGTATATTCACGGCTACTATTCGGGATCAATAATATTAAGAAGTATGTTGTATGAAATCAAATTTATATAATATAGTTTTGGAATATGAAGAAGCTTACCTTTTGTAAGAATGAAACACCATTGTGAGCTATAATAATGTGTAAAGTGTATGCTTTAATAATTACATATGCATATAGTCGTACTTCAAATTATTTTTTTTTTTATTATTTATGCTATGCTTTGGTGTCGTAGTACTAATACTGTAAGATTTATAATCAAGTCTAAGTAATAAAGACGTGACTGATTTAATTTTCTAAGAGTGTGATAATTTTCTCTAATATTTTTTTCATTGTTCCTGAATAGTTTTTTATTTTTTATAAATAGATTATCAATCTTCAGAAAATTGTAAATCTTACTCTATATACAGAAATGTTAAGAAAAAAAATTCATTTCCCAAATATTCGTACATATTATGTATAAAAACCATGTTTCATCAACTATATTTAAGGTCAAGTTTATGAAGAGAAAGACATTTGGTAAGTACAAAAAATTAAAGCGCTTTTTATTTGGAAAAATTGTAGGTAGAAGTCAAATTTAAAGTAAACATTCATTTGTCTTGCATTTCATTCATAATAGAAGCTCTATAAAAATGGTGCGCACGCAAATGAAAATGCGATTAAGACATCTATTGAGAAAACTTGGACAGTATTGAATATTATCAATACTTTGTAACGTATAAAAATTTTTTAGGTGTCTTTCTATCTTTTCTTTTTATCATATCGAATCATCAAGTTTTGATCGATGCAACATACATCGTTTAATAATTTACAGTTCAAACAAGTATACTTTTCAAAAGTAGTTCAATGAAATCTTTATTTGGAAGATACAAACTTAGTAGCCTGAACGCATATCTTACTGTAAAAAATTAAAGTAGGGAAAAAAACGTGTTTGAAACACAAATGTACAAACAAAATACAATGCGATATTTTTTGTCACTCGTTTGGCAGCAAATGGTCATTTTGTTAACATCACTTATTTAATGTACCTGCCATCGTATAATTTACAATTGTATATTCAACTCGACTTGCAATTTTAAAGCTCTGAGTTGTCACTAGATTTTTTTTAGTTTCAAAATATAATCTTGTATCTCTTTGCTATCGAAAAAAAATAAAGTAAAAAGTTGCTTGAAACGCAGACAGTCGACGCTTGAAAAATAAAATTGATCATAATTCGATCAACTTCTTTACGAATCGCATTCAAATTGCGATTAAATTCCCACAAAACTCTTATTAATGTCACAGAAAAAAGCTGAAAGGGAGCAAATGAGAGAAGGATCTCATTTGTTAAAAGATTTAAAAAGGTAATAAATTTCAAGACGTTTATTGGAATCTGATAAAAGTTTTACAGATTAATAAAGATTACTCGTTCTATTCTTCAGTTGATAGAATTAAAAGTTACGTATCAAGATAAGGGTGTGAGAAAAGCATTGCTCTTAGATCCTCTTTTTTCTGGCATTTACAAAAAATCACTAGAACACTGCGTCGCAACACGAAGAGTCATACAGGTGTTGTCTAAGTTTTGTCATTGTTTTTAATTAAGTTGGTAAGGTAAAACTAATTTTGCGGATGGTGTCAAAAAGTGACTTACATACAAATACGGTATACTAACAAAATATACTTAACCTATCCTACAAATTGTGATTACGTATATCATATTTATAGGTAAATCGCTTTTTGGCGTCATATGTAATTCGTTTCGCCTTCCCAACCTAATTTGATATTTCATTAAATACACGGTTACGTGTATTTACTTAAAATGCATGTATTTTCTTTTTTTTTGGAGATTTTTTAAATAAATTTATATATTTTTTTTTTTTTGTATTTCTTTATTCTTCTAATCTTGGATCAGCTGTTGTTGCCCAGTGAAAACTGCCTTCTGTCACAACACAATTAATACTTGCATGGTGGATTGACATGTATTTGAATTTGGCTGATCGCGCTTATTTTTCCACCTATTTCTTATGTTTCGCTTTACATTGGATTTAGAGCATTTTTGCTCAATTCAACATGGGACACCAAATTCAAGTAGCTATATTTATATCACTTATTCAATCATCCATTTCTAAAATGTTCCAAGTCCCAAGACACGAAAGAGTTTAAAGTTACATTTATATCTTCGCTACATACTTAGTTTAGTTTCATCAAAATAATACTTCTATTTCTTAGTTAGAATTCTAAATAAAATCGCTTAATAAATTTTTTTTTTTTTTTTTTTTGTACAAGTGAACAGGTAAAATCAAGTCTCATTGCTATATAGTCACAGCACTTAAAACATTAAAAAAGAAATGAACAATGAACTTGTTTCTTACGCAATTACCATACAATCGATGGCTTGTTAATTTATAAATCGATTTTACTTAAGAATTCAATACTTTTTACAGTTGAAAGTTAGTATCACTTTCCGTTCGAATAATTGGATATCGCCGTTGATCAACAAACTTGACGACTTGGATCATCGAATAAATGCGATTGAAATGTAGTTCGCTGTCAATATAGCATGAAGCTCGCTATGGCGTCTTTAATTTTGTGTTTGAGCTTTACCTCGAGGAGCATAATTAGTACGATTAGCGCCTCTTTGAGTTCCGCGGAATTGACCGCCGCCTCGTCCACCCCGATCCATTCCTCC
The DNA here is from genome assembly GCA_035583055.1 of Torymus tubicola. Classification (NCBI taxonomy): domain Eukaryota; kingdom Metazoa; phylum Arthropoda; class Insecta; order Hymenoptera; family Torymidae; genus Torymus; species Torymus tubicola. Next base: position 6,600,028 of record JAWWEQ010000027.1, on the reverse strand, counting down.
CCTGTCGCCCCGCGGGCCTCCTCTAGACTGATTACTAGCTGATCTTTTGAAACCGCCGGCATAACCGCTGTTTCCTTCGCTATTGTTGCTCCAGTTGCGTTGATACCCGTTTTGATAATTTCCGTCATTGTTACGATAGTAGGTGCCTGAAGAAAAAATTGACTTTATTAATACGAGATACTTGTTAGAGAAGTTCATGGAATGTGTACGTAATGTGAAATTGAGTTTATAGTATTAAATTAAAAAATAACTAAATAAAAATATAATTTACCTCTGCCATTTTGTTGATAGCTTCCGCGTCCCCTATTGTTATAGCCGTTTGCATTATTGCGTCTATTTCCACGACCTCTGTAGGCGCTTCGCTGCTCACCCCAAGATTGCTGAGAACCTTGTGATTGCTGTGAGTCTTGAACAGATGGTGGGGATTGGTCGAGTTGATTCCAGTCTCCAGCTCCGCCATCAGACATTTGTCCCCAGTCATTAGAATCGATATTGGGACCCATGTCACCTTCACCAATACCACTGGTTTCATTTACCGTTTTTTGAATGTTTTCCTAAACACAAAATATTACCAAATTTATTATTAAACTTATTACATATGAAAATTTTTATAATCTATTATAAGAAAAGAAAAAAAAATACGAACATGTATATCTTCTTTTTGTGGCCCTAATGACTCTTGCTGAGACATTTGTTCAAATGGAGTTGGCTGGGGTGGTTGTGGCTGTTGTTGAAATGCATTAGGATTCGGCGAACTGAATTGCAGATTGGTTGGATGTGTTGGAGGCATTGGAATAGGTGGAGGTGGTGGATTAGCATTTCCAAATCCAGGCATGTGTGTCATTTCTTGTGGTGGCTGATGTTGATACATAACCTAAATTTTTTACAAATTGTTTAACAAATGACCATTAAAATAAATAAAGCTATGAACTTGTGGGATTTATGATAATTACCTGAGTTGATACAACTGGTGGACCAGCAAAGGATTGATTCGTAAATGTTTGACTTGGAATAGGTGCATTTAGGGTCACAGTAGCAGCAACAACAGTCGCTGGAGCAGGAATGTGTGAAACTACAGGTGTTGGTGCCTGAGAAGCAACAGGAGGAGCAACCTCTGGTGCGTCAAGTTCAGACTCTTGCAAGAAAAAGAAGTTAGGTGCCGGACCAATTACATCATTTATTCTTGGTGCAGGAGCCTGAGCAGGAGTTGGAGCAGGGGCTTGCGACTGGGGTGGCTGCTGGGGAGGTTGTGGTTGCTGTTGAACTTGTGGAGGTACATAAGCTGCATTCGTATAAAACGATGCATCAACAGCAGGTTGAGGAATAGTAGGGATTGGTTGGGCTACCAAGGGGATGGGTGTTGGAACAGGTGTTACTCCTGAAACTACAGGAATAGCAGCCACTGGTACAGGGAAAGTTTGCAGAGGTATAATGGTCTCAGGCTGAGGTGGCTGAGGTGGAATGTGTCTTTCAGTGTTATTAAACTCTTCATTGACTTGTTCTTGAGGTTGTTCATTGTTGATTGAAATTTCAGCAACTACCTGTGTCGCCTGTAATAGGAAATCATAAAATTCAATAAAGAGAAATCTTATATTGCAAATTTCAATGGAATTTCAGTTAACCAACTTACTTCCTCAACAGCACTTTCCACCACTTGAACTTGGTCAAAGTAACCACACTGAGTTATGGAGGTGATGATTTCCTTGATTCTGGAATAGGTAGTTCCAACTACCTCCCTTTGTTTTCCGTCCACAATCATCACATAATGTTCAGCGACCTTTTGAGCCTGCTGAATGTACGTTGGGTCATTCTCTTGTCGATCATGCTTCAGCATCACTTCGTTGTAAAGATCGTCCAAGTACTTGAGATCATCCTCCGTCATCTTGACAGCTCCATTGACACCATTGATGAAATCATCTCGAACGCTCTGCGCTCCCATGTTCATCAAGGTATCTTGAATGAGCAGTACCTCACGTACCTACAGATAATTTAGCAAGCAAATTTTTTAATAACGAAATAACTGGTTCCTCCGTCACATATATATATATATATATATATTACTCATAATTCCGAGTTCGTCGCTCCTTATGACTCACCTTGCTGATGTCCTGCTGCATCCGTTCCAGCGCCTCCTTCCTGGCGAGCTTCTTCTGCTGCTTAGCAGCATCACTAGCTATGCCCTGTATCTGTTTGTACAGCTCCCGCGTGATATCCAGCGTTTGCTGCACCTCATCGTACTTGGCGACTGCCGTCTTCTGGTCGGCGTTGAGCTCGCCGCCATTCTTGACTATGTCCCTGTACGACTCGAGCTTACCCTACATCAACAAAGAACAAATGACAATGCGTTGTAATAAAACGATAGCATGTGAAAAAAAGAAAAATAAATCATCATTATCATCGTCGTCGTCGTCGAGGCGCGCATATAAAAGCCGGCGGCGACGACAGCGGCGCCGAAACGCTGCTGCGGTCCTCATAACCGCGCTTATCGCTAACGGCGTCACCAAGCGCCGTCGCTAGCACTTTAGACGCGCGACGCCGCTGATCTCGTGCGTCAAGACACACCAAGCGCATCCATCGCCGCCGTTAGTAATACGTATATACACAAGGATGACCCTCGCGCAGTTTTCCAGTGGCTCGCGAGCACATGGCACGGCGCACGTAGCGAAACATGGCGGCGACGGACTCGCGCTCTCTGTATCTCCTCGCGACTTTAGGGAATTACACGCGAGAGCCAAGCCCGCGGCTGACAGTGAGGATCGCTCGTCGTCGCCGAGACTCTCTCTCTCTCTTTTATCACTTCCTCTATAAGCTATATACGTTTATACCTTGCGCTTCTCGAGGTTCCGGATCTTGTGCTCGATGACGATGATCGCTTGTCGAATCGGTTCTACGGCCTCCGTAGAGGCCTGCTTCTCTAGTTTAGGGTTGGCAGAAGGCATCCTTCACGGGCAACAAACGCGAACTGGACCCCAGGCAGCAGTTGCTCGCTACCGTCGCGCCGCCTCCTCGCGATGAGAGAGAGAGAAAGAGATAGCTGCGCGCTAGTGTGCGCGCGCGTGCGTGCGTCCCCCACCCTATTCTTATAACGATATCCTCCGTATAGCCGGCCCGGTATATAGCCAGTAATCCAGCACTATTGTCGTATACATATATATATATATATATACATAAAGGTGTGGGGGAGCTAGCTGGTGGTGTGTTGGTGGCGCGCGCGTTGCGCCCCGTCTCCGGCACCGCGGGAATCACCATAGGGCGCATGCGTACTTCCGACAGGCCGGCATAACTAAGAATCTACTTGAACGACCGAGAGCGCTAGCCGCTGCGCCACCTTATGGTCCTATATACGGGCTTTAAGTCGCTTCTTCTTTTTTTTTTCCCCGCATTTCTTTTCTCGTAAAGAAACGTGTGCGTACTGCATATGGTGGTAACAAAGCTTATAGTGAAACCATCATGCGGTTGCACACAGCATTGGCGCGAAATCTTGCTCTTTTTAACGCGCGCGCAGCGGCGCTGGCTTTTAGTAGTGCAAACATTAGCAAACCGGTGAATGCTTTTTACATATCGATGACGTTTATTTGCGTAGTCCACGCGCGCGAACGCGAGGCGTGTGTGTGTATATATATAAAAGCTGGTGGATGGACGGTTGAGTGGTTTGCATGCTTCAAGTCGAGTGTGTGCCATTTTTATATAACTTGTAGGGATTTGGAATTTTAAGGGATATAAGTGATGAAAAAGGCATCTATCTATACAAGGTTTTGTTTTTAATGCCTAAGTAAATTCTGAATAATTGCCTGTTACTGTGTTACGCTTAAAATCACAAACGTTGACAAACGTCAGGACTTTGCGTAGGATAAACTTCGAAATTTACAGACAATAAATATTAGAATAGATAAGAAAAGAAATATTTCGTATTACTTATTACGTTTATTTTAATAAAATATTTTAAATCTAAATTACCGATCGATGACATTTAAAAATTTATGGTTGTATTTACATGGAATTACGTTGGGCGATGACAAAGTTTGGATCTATTTAATTAATGCTATTTTAGTAATTATACTACCAATGTAATTAAAAAATTATATAAAATATTACTCAAAAAATTGATTTTCATAGAAAAAAAATCAATTTAATCTTAAAATTTTTTATTTATACACGCGCCCATCCTCCCAGCTACTTTGCACATGGTTGCAAACCGTACTTGAGCCTACTTTAAGGTTTAGGAATACAAACCAAAATATTTTACATACACTGCCGCCCGTAAAATATTTTACAAACAAGCATTATTCAACGATTCTATTATTGTTAAATTATATTGTAAGTGATGCCAAAGAACTGTTTAATTAAAATTGTTTCAATAAATCTATTAAAATTATAAAAAATAAATATTATTATTACTTTTTCTTCAATTACTCAGTAAAATTATGTCAAACTTAATAAGTTTCTTTACAAATACCACTTGATATCAGGGGGAAAAAAGTATTAAAACATTAAATAATGTACGAAAAAATTTTTTTAATTTTATTGAAAAATTATTGATAAAAACATAAATTACTCCAGTTTAATCTCGCTATACATATGTTGAATGTCCTGTAATATTTTCGGTGCCTAATGTTAACCGAAAAAATACTGGAATCTTTTTCATCAAAATCATTTTGATATATAATATATAAGTATATTAATTAGGTGATGCTTAAAAAAATTCACAAATTACGTTAAAAGTATAAGGGTCTATTCGTTTTTTTTTTCATAAAAGACATAGGTACATACACAAGTATGTAATAACAATAGCATTTCGCGACTTTTCGATTTATACTACATGTACAGTGTTAACGGTTAGCATCACGCGCGACCAATGTCGAGCCGCCGCTGCTACGCAAGATTTTCCTTTCTGAAGTCTTGCTCTCTGAAATAAAACATACTTATTCTCAAACCGAACGATAATCGAAATTCTCAAGATTTACTTTCATTCTAACGCAAATATAAAAGCATACGCTTAGTAGAAAATATTACATGGCACAATCCCTACGTAACATGTCGCATGTAACTGCACATTCATCAATCGGTTATAATTCCTTAGCAGATTCGCTTTTTCTGTAAGCGAGAAACTCGCCACTTTAAATGCCCGCATTTCAAGAAACCAAATTGATTACATGAATTGAAAAATTCTACTAAGAGTAGTACACAACTCCGTCAATTGAATCAACTATTCATACAACTATAGCTTATTACGTCGTTATTATTACATATTTTTACAATTTACAAGTATAATTCCACATATATTTGCGTTATTTTTCAAAAATACATTCACAGTATTCACACATCCTTCAAGCATTTTTCCACCTTAACCAAACGTACAATAAATCTGGAACATGTCAAAACTTAAACATCAAAAGGCGTAAACAATTATAATAATTATAGTCGTCTTGATAATATCATTCTATAAATATACATATTCAATCAATATACAGAAAATTATTAGAGAATATATGCCATCTCTATCACTTAGATTGAAAATATGAGTAATATGTAAGGGAAGCCTAAAGAATTTAACAAGATGCACATTGTCTTGTATTGGAGAAAAAATGTTAAAAAATAGAGTTGGACAAATTCTGAAATAATTGAATTTGTTCAAGCGCCTGTGATGCTTATATCCAGTCTATTTAGAGGCTATTATTTGTCAGAGCGATAAGACAGAATAATGGAACGAAACACAATTAATCGTTAGAACATTTCTCCTTCTATACTTTCACACAATCAGTCAAACATATACACTTTTTTCTGTTTTGAAATTATAGTCAAACAATAACTAAAATCTTGAAATATTTAATAATTGATCTTTTTTTGACGGTGGGAAAATGCCACCCAACGTGTATCACAATAATTTTTTTTGCAAGATTTTCCTTGCGAATTTTATAAAAAGTTAAATTGCTTTTTTTCACAATAAAGAAAAGGTATCGTTTAAATTGCTGATATTTATCTTTCAAGCATTGCAAAGTAATAAAAAATTTAATTTTTATCATACAATCTCAAAACTTTATCTCGACAATTTGTCACGTTTCAATTCTTATATCATTTAAGGTATTTGATACACACAGCTATATTTTTAAAAGCTGATTCACGTTACTTATCTTTCATACACCTCTTTAATTATTTAACATATCACTCACACTTGCAGCCGAAGCTTTAGGAAGTTGTAGTTGTCAATGCAATTTAATTATATGCTTTTGGTGAACATGAACTAAAAATATTCTATACCTGTAAGTAGATATATAGATAATTGCTGTCTGCGGTCATAGACTAGGCTTTATGTAATATTTCAGATAATTTACTGCGCATATGCAACAATTACTACTTCCTTTTATTTGCAACGCCAATGATACTGTAATTAATTTAGATATAGAGTGACGGGATCTGTTCACTAGCATTTATGAAATGCGGTACATTATTTAAATTGCAACAGTACGTCACAGTCAATAAAATATTTGTTTGTTGGATGTACGTCTGTAGCATGCAACAAAAGTCCCACAATTCGGCACCTATTTCATGTACTTTCACTTTCTAACTCACTCATAAGTTAGCAAATGCATCGAAGAACTGGCACTGTAATTATGCAGATACTAGGACAAGTTACTGCTCATTTGATCATTATACGAAATTGCTTGAGATTCATTTGATATTTGTGCATCAGAGGGCTTGAAATTATTCGTTGATGAAGTTGCCGTATTGTTTCCAACAGCTACTTCCGCGGCTAAATTTGCTTTTCTTTTCGCTTGCTGATGTATATTATCAATTTCAGCCCAAATTGTCCTGACATCTTTGAAAAGCTGTAAATTTAATTTAATTTGAAGAAAACTTTTATTTATGAAAAGCATTTTATTAAAAAATTAAATTAAATTTTAAATTGACAAACCTGATTCAACCATGCCTCATCTGCTAGCAATTCATTTAGAATTATTGTAGTATCTTTATGTGGATCTGCAACCCTCTTATCAGCAACTCTTCTTGCACATTCCAAAAACATGAGGTACTTTTGATGTGCCACTTTATTAAATAGAGCCACTTTCATTTGGCAAAGCCGACAAAATAGGAAGTCCTAAAATTAATCATAAAGAAATATGGTATTATGACGTTTTAATGCAATGAAAAAAACATGTATTGTAGAAATGGGTACCTTTTCCTGAGGCACTTGAGGATCAGGTGGCGAACCTTCGAGTGTCGTGCTATTGTAAGGTTGTCCGTATAGAAGAACCCGGGCATGAATTTTAACTCGATTACATCCGGCACATTGTTTGCCTTTATAATCTGCTAAATTTTCTTTTAAAACATTCACACAGGGCCAGGTGGATAAAGCAGTTATTACGTTTTGTTGCCAAGTAGTTGTTGATAATAATCGCTGTTTTCTGTCTTCTGTTATTTCGTCGACAGTTTTAACATTTAATAAAAAGTAATCATCTAGAAACAAATATTATAGAATGAATAATAAGATAAGGTTGCCATATAAACTTACACAAATACTGAATTGTGAATATGTTTCGTAAAAGAAGTAAAACACTTATTAGATAAGTTGCCAATTACCTTGTTCTTGGAAAATTTCAGTGAGGAAATTAGAGTCTAATGCTTGAGAAATTAGTGTTTGTATGTAGACTTCAAAATTATCTTGATACTTTTCAGTGTCCTTCATGAATCTATTTATGTATTCACTAAAATAATCGAAAAAATGTTAATTTAGAAAAATTTTGATATATTAGAAATCTTTAATTTTAGTATCTTTACCTGTCGTCTAAAATCATTTCATCTCGTAAGAATTCGACGACCGTTTCCATTTTACCTTGGTGGCAAAATTTGACTGGAACTTGCTGATAAATGTGACGATTTGTTGGTGCCCATCCAGAATACTGAAATTAAAAAGTTTTATAAGCACTAGAACATAAACTCGGTATTCTATTATAAGAAATCTAAATACCGTTGAAATATTTCTGTATAAAGTTTTTCCATTAGATGGAAATGGTTCGTATTTCTGGAGTAAAGTTTTGCCGTCAATTCTCCACAAAGGAGGATATTCTTGATCCAAATCACTTTTTATTACGACAAACTCCCCGGGCTACAATATAAAAGAATCAAGTTAAAAATTTTGTTCACATCAATAATCTTCATCTAATTGTTAATAAATACTAAAATACTATAATCAATACAAAAAACTAAATTTTAAATCTCTAATTTAATTTACATAATCAAAAAGATTGAAATTATCATTTGATCTCAACTTTCAAGAATTCAAAAAATGATATATTACAACTGTCCATCTTCTAATTTTTGAAACTGGATCTTTAAAAAATAAAAGGTAGAGATCATTAACAAATATAAATTAACTACCAAGATGCATTAGTACTAACTTAAAAAATTGCAATAAATTAAAATTTAAACAGTAAATTAGAGTAGTTCTTAATACATCAAGTGTGCAACACAAACACTTATAAAACAATGAATTCAGAGTTATGTTAATTAAAATGTATTACTATGTATGAATTTATAATTTTTGAAGTTAACAAGAATCATGCAATTTTCAATGATGAATGAGAATTACTTATAAGTTAATATACATGGCCGAAATATGTGATTGCTGCATTCAATATAACATTAACACATTTTTATTAATATTTATGGGATTTAGCATAAATTACATGATATATTAAATGATAAATAATACACCATGATATATTAAAAACACATTGCAAAACAAAACGAAAATAAAAATGGCGAGAAATGATGAAAAAATGAATTCGTAAAGTATTAAATGTGTTGATTATGATTTACCGCATCTTGGGAATCTCCGAGCGTAGAATGCTGCGTGCGACAAAGGAAGCGTTATATTAATAATGGACACGTGGATAACATGAAAGCATTGTTTATGATGAATTATAATTAGCGTTTTGCATGTGATACGTGACAATATAAATCCCATATAGCGAAACAAAAATCATTATTATTTGCTTTTATATAAAAAATACAAAAAAGAATTAAAATCTACCTTGAATGGTGATATGTCAATGTCCTCGTCACTGACTGAAGCAAGCAGTTTCTCGTCTATTTTACAAGAGAGTTTCGTTATGCCCATGTCGATGTGATTGCGCCTCTTCCTGCCTCTCTTGGGTATAATTACGTGATCGGAAAAGTCTGCCTCGCTATACTTTTTGCGCTTAGAGATAACCGGTCTGCCTCGTTTTTTGCGCTTTTCTTCATCGTCGCCAACGGATTTTGCGGCTGGCGTCCACGCGGGATCGGAGTCAGAGTCACCCTGGTCGTCTTCTACATCATATGGATCGGCAGTCTGTTGACTGTCTAACATTTGCTTAACACTCGTCTTTTCTTTGGCCTTTCTTCTCGAGCTCTCTCGCCTTGGAAGCTGCTGAGCTTCTATATTTACAAGAAGATTTATTTTTTATTTTTTCTCATGCATTAACATCATACAGACTTGATACTTAATAGTAGAAATAAGTATACTAAATTATTCAAATATATTAACGTTTTAGTATTTTTCTATACAATTTCTATTAATAAAATCAGAGTTTAAAAAGGTTTTGCTGCACTTATTATATTGACTAATTTTAATTCTTAATTATCACTTTAAAGGTAATACAAATCCGCTCTACTTTAAGTTATTTCCAAATAAAGTATTCAAAATCCAAAAACGTAAGAAGCAATAAAAATAAACTTACACAGATAAAATATTACCCAGAAATACCTAAATGAAAATGAAACGATGCACTATGCAAGATAACGAATGCAATAAATAACTTACATAACATGCACTAATATTTTTCGTTTCTTATGTATTATACTCATTTTCTAAGGCTTTCACTGCACTGGCACAGTTATTAAGAATACTACGCTTTTTTAAAGTTTGAAATAGTCACATTGTAGACACAAAAGTACTTCCCACAAGAACCACTTTCCATTATTCTTAAAATTAGGACGTCAGATCGTATAAAGTGAAATCAATCGTTATTATGAGTCAGACGAAAGTGTGACGCAAACGGGAACTTACTTTTCCTCGTAGTCGCCTCGACGGGTGGAAGCACGATGCCCTGAGCTGCGGCAGCGGCCGCCGCAGCAGCAGCCGCCGCGGCGGCCTTTCTCTTCCGATCGGTCGGCCCACCAGGCTTAATGGGTCTACCCTTCTTAGGCTTGCCGTCAGGCCCTGTTCGGTTGGGTAATGACGTCGGCGCTGGTACTTGTACCGAGGGGTGATTCGCGACCTGGCAGGTTGCCGCCGCTACCGCAGCAGCTGCCACCGCTCCGGCGTCGGCGAAGCTACTATTATTATTATTTTTTCGCTCCTTTGTTTTCGAGCCGAACGGCGGTAGCTCATCGTCGCTGGAGAACCCATCGTCGCTCGAGTCGAAGTTTTGCTTTTTACGCTCTTTCGGTAGGGGGAAGTAGCGTGGGTCATTGGCGTAGTCGATTTGGGGGACGTCCTTCGATTTGTCTGTGGCTGCCGGCAGCGTTGTGTTCGGCCTGTTCCACATGTCGCCACCATTCGACTCCATCGGTACGTACGGCTTCCTATTGTTCCAGGATGCTCTTCTCCCTGAGAGATTTGTTAATAATGGTCGTTAGGCGAATACTTATTTTCTCACATATCACGATGGGAGAATCACATATCAACATTGTACGCTAGATATCGTTTCGTTTGTAGATATTATTTTGATGTTAGGTATACAATAACAATCTATATTACAAAGAAATGAAATGTAACACTATCTGTTACTTATCTAATAGCTGCGAGTTGTTATAAGTGGTCATTATACGAGTGCTCACTTTCTCGCGCGTCAATAGGGGAGGGGCAACGTACACGAGAAATCAATTTGTAAGCAGCTACTATTTTTACGTTTAGCTGTATAAGAGCTATTTGTACTAGAAAAAAAACTCAATATAATAGCATTTTAACTGTTTGATAATAAACATATTGAAATTACTATCAGTATATTTGCAAATTTTAATAACGGAGATTTCAAATAATTAATGTTTGAACGATTAAAAGAGACAAAGTTCTTATAAAATATTCTATATACTTAAAACGTTATAACTAATGTACTTTCGAAGTCATAAATTACTGCAATTATGCAAATCAATGTTTGTTTGCTTTTTTAATAATGAAAACATTAAGAATGAGTATTTAATTCAAGTAATCATTAGTATGTGAGAAATTACTGCTAGGTATTATCACGGTCGTGTAATGTAACTTCATAAAATTTTAATCATATTAATGTGCTCACTTTCAATTTCTGTTCTCAGTCATTAAATTGGCCTTTGTAAGCAGTGGATATATTAACAGCCAGGGAATTAAAAAGACGATAAAAATGATCGTTTTACCTCGGGCTAACGGTGGTGGAGAAGAATCTTTATCGCCTTGTAGAAACTTGAGATAACTTGTCATAAATCCGGAATTTGGATCACACGCAGACATTCGCCTTGGTTCCGGATTAATAATTGGCTGGACAGGCGGCACAACCGTCGCGATTTCCGGCTGCTGGAGAAAGCCCAGCTCCTCTTCCATATTCGGCACTATCACTTGTGGTTTATCGTCCTTAAACGCGTCCTGAGCACAAGCAGGATTCGGTTGGCAGCCGTTAATGTCCGCCAAGTTGATAGTACTCATCTCATGCAGTCCCGAGTGCATATCGTGCGGATGATGGGACTGCTGATGATGAAGTGGCTGATGATGAAGCGGTGCCACGTGAGGACCCGTCGATCCTATGTGAAACGTGGGGAAGTACGAGACCGTGGGCGTCGTGTGATGAGGAACGAGAAGCGCCTGATGCTGATGCGTTACAGCGTTGTTAGCCATATTCGCCGAATGATGAATCTGTGCGACTTGCTGATGGTGCGGATGATGCGGATGCTGACCAACGTAGCCTTCAGATGGTGCCGTCGCCAGTTTTGTGTGAGGTAGGTTCATGTTCCATCTGTCGTACTCTACGTAACCATTCTGCTGCTGCTGATTCACTATCGCGTTATGGTGAGCAGGGGGAGGAATTCGGTTTAAATAGTCTGTCACTGGTGCCGTTGCTGCGAGCTCTTCACCGGACATTTTATCGATGCTTTTTCGTTTAACACCAATAGCACCGGGTACGCCCTGCTGCTGATGGTGTCCATCGTCGACAGCTTTGAGCTTGTCACTGTCTTGTTCGTTTCCGCTGCCACTCGAGTGCATATTCTTAACGATACTCATAGAATCTCCTCGACAGCTGCTCAGATCCTGAAGCGATAGTTGGGCGGACTCCATGCACGATGACTGGCGATCCGGCACACTCATGATCCTCTGCATTTGCTGATTTGCAAGTACGTTAGTGTCAGCACTTTCTGGAGAGAGATACGCGGAAGAGGGAAATTTACGGCCGTCGGTGTCCCAACCCATTTGTTTGGGTTGCGTGAAATCTGGTGTCCTCTCATAACTAGGCCTAGTTGTCACTAAATTTATGGAATAACACATTGTTTATAAACCAATTATTGTATGTGGGTAGTGTATTTAGTAAATATTTCAACTATCTTTCGATAAGCGCGTAGCGTATAATTTGCAAACTATACTTATTTAATAGATACTAAAGCTTGCTTTAAAAAGAATTTTCACTCAATTATTAAATAAAAATGAATTTATTTTTTATTCGTTTACTCAACGAAGAAAATCCGTGTGCATAAAATATCACCAAACAAAGAATTACATAAGCCGATATATTTTAATATCTTTTCAATTCCTTATCTTATCTCTAAAATTTGTATTGAGTCATCAATATCCGCCTAATGGAATTATTTCTCCGGTTCGATATACAACCTGCGTGAACTTATATTATACTGAAAGTAATTTAGACCCTCATAACGATTAAAGAACAGAAGTGCGAAATAGAAAGAGTCTCACCATCGGTTGTGTACGAGGCCTTGTTTTCGTTATTGCCGAGAGCCCTTGTAATCACTGATGAGTAGACCACCTGTCCCTGTTGCGAGGGCGGCCTCGTCACGGTGACGTCGAGTGGCGAGGGAGGCGTCATTTGTTGTTGCACGGTGCCCGTCTTATAGGGCGTGCTGGCGGCCGAGCCATCGCCGTGCTGTAGAGGCGACGGCGAAGACATGCTTGCCATCGGACTATTATACATAGGGTAGGTGGCAGGACTGGGCACGTGGCCCAGTGGCGAGGCCTGCGAATGGGCCTGCAATGGGCTTGGCCTCCGTGGTACCACCACCGCGCAGTCTGGGCCATTTTGCGATGTGTTCGAGGAGTAGGCGCTATCTGTTGACGCAGCAGATTTGGAGCGCGCTGGATGATGGTACTCAGATTCGGCATTGCCTGGGTACAGGCGGCAAGAGCTTTGCGGTGGTTGTTGCTGCTGTTGCTGGTTGAGCATTTGGAACTGAACGTTGCCGTTGACGGGTTGCTTCGCTGTAGCACCGCTGTAGTTATTGAGGCCACGCGAATCCATGATTGAGAAACTGATCGGTGAGGACTGACTGCTGTCATGGCCGGGGTCTGGGCCCGTATGCTCATTGTGATTACCTGAGAGATAAATTTAATAGGTTTTTGATTTTTAAACGTTAGTTGGAAATTTATAAAATTTTGTATTAAACATAATATTACAATTACGGAATCCGTTAATTTTTAAATAGCAAAAATTTTGTAGTGAAAATATAATTACTGATTTTGCTTTTATGCAAGAAATCGTTCAGCAACTGAAAACTATGTTAAAACTGGTTCTTATATTTCGAGTTTGTTTAACTTATAACCAACAAGAAAGGTAAATAAGTTGTCATGTATATCTCTAATGCGTTGAAACATGTATGTTTTATTCATGCAGTCCAATGTCCTATACTTGTAGCTATTGCATAATATATATATTCAGGTGAAATGCTTCATTGTTCATTCATATGTGGTTCAATTGATTAAAAATCAACTGAGCTAGTACCTGAGATTTTATTTATATACTGCTCATTTTTTATATGAACTTGAAAAGGACTATTTGTCAATTCAGTACTGCTTTTAAATCACAGTAAATTTTGAATGTTTAATATATTTAATACAATGTACTCAGTGCTAAGAAATTTGAAGTTATAAAAATACTGAGATGTTACATCAATTTATTATGGTATATTAAGAAATAGAATGGTTATATGCTTCTACTAAAATCGTTTTTATTCAGTAAGTGTTAGTAAGCCAAAAATATATATATATTTCACACACTTTGTATGACATCTTATTTATAGTTGTTGTTTCCTCAAAGAAAAATCGCAAAAATTGTCAAAACTCTGATTTTCATATTTTTCGATGTTTTATCATATGAACGAAATTGAATTGAGTATGTTATGAACATTACCTTGTGTTGTTTGCTTATCTTGCGTCGTATTCATATAAAGCGTCGTTGGCACTGGAGATCGCGAGGGTAATTGGGAAATTCTGTTTGATGGCGTGATGTTTGGAGTCGAAACGATACACGACTGATGATGTAAAGATGATTGGACCACCGGTGAAGTCGCCGTCGACTGATCGTCGGTCGAGTAATTGCTCGTCAGACCGTCCGAGTTGAAGGCGTTTGATCCTTGGAAATACGTGTGAGCACCGCCAATCGATGACTCTGTTACTATACATTTTATTGGATTATTATTACTACTAATAGGAGATTGTGCTCTATTCTTCTTATTGGGATCGGTATTGGACCAAGCACCAGTCTTAGAGTCTGTTCCGGTTATTGAATTTCCATTGCTGCCATAGTGATTTACGAATGGATTATCGTAAGTAACAGTGTTCGGAGGTTTTGTTGTAGCTGGAGGATCTGGAGGAGATGAAACATTAACACTTTCATGTGGAAGAATACCAAAAGGGCTAGTTGTGGAGTGTGATAAACTCCAGTTCGTTGTTGGAGATGTAGCTGCCGTTTGATGCTCAAAATATGTCTAGAAAAAAAAAAAACAATTAATAAATCATAATTAGTGATTTGCAGTTATATCTATTTAGTTAATTGTAGAATAAAAAAGATTCTTACATCACTTTGTTGAGGAGAAGCATAATTACTCCTGAGGGCTGGAATATCTGATTCTACTGGAGATCCTGGCTTTGACGTAGTAACTACTTGTGCTCGAGTAATTGGTTGTGCATTGTGAGATACATAATGTGTGGTTTGTTTGGAGTTTGAATGAGGGAAAAACGGCGTAAAAACATCATAGCCCACTCCCGTTGGAGTGGACAGAAACCCTCCCGGGTTAAAGGGCGATGGTTGTCCCGCCAGGGTTACTGCCGTAGGAGCTGCTGTTTGAAGAAGCAATGTGGATACAGTTGTGGAAGGTACTGTCTCAGTATTGACAGCAGTTGGAGTTAAGAGATGAGATGTGGGATCTGCATTCGTATTTGTTGGAGAAGATTGGAATGTACTAGTGATGCCTGCAGTAGTTGGGCGGTTGTACGTTGCGTACCATGGACCAATGGGATCCATTTACC
This sequence comes from Torymus tubicola, assembly GCA_035583055.1. Taxonomy (NCBI): domain Eukaryota; kingdom Metazoa; phylum Arthropoda; class Insecta; order Hymenoptera; family Torymidae; genus Torymus; species Torymus tubicola. The sequence continues at coordinate 6,584,544 of JAWWEQ010000027.1, read as the reverse complement.
CGTTATTGGCACAAAAGTGCCTCTTGGTAATTATATTTATCAGTTTGTCACCATCAACTGATAAATTCTAGATAACACAGTCTTTCGTTATTTAAAGTGATGTGTTTGTATTGTCTTTTCCACTTTAACTTGTGCATTTGAACCATTTGGACTTGGCATGCATGAAACACCAAGCAGAAAGGACTATATGCCACCTAGAAACAAAAAAAAAACGTTTACACATTGAGATTAAGTTTATAAGTTGTAGATTAAATTCAAAAACTATTGAAAAACCAAATATGACTATCTTAATATGAACAGAAAAAGTAGTTCAAATGAGCAAAATTGGAATTAAATCTAAAACATATTTATGTGCAATAAGTCAAAAATATTATATTTATGATCTGTTAAATCATTCAGTTTCACATATAGTTTTGTTTATTATCTCATTAAAAGAAAGCTATAATTCGGTCAAAACAAATTAAACAAAAACTATAATTCAGTCAAAACAAAGCTAAATAAAACAGTACATAAACATTTATTGTCTAACTCCCATTTAACCTTTCTGTCACACTGTTACTAGAATCATTCAACACCCATATCCATTATTTTGACACACAACTGTTGCCAAACAAAGCAATTCTCAAAAATCTCCAAAAACTCATATCACTGCTCCAAAACACACTGTCCAATCAGTTGGTTTTAACAGGTTAAACTCATTTTTTCTGTTCAAACAATTCACTTCATGGAGGGACAATTGTCAGAAAATTCTCTCCCCACACAGAGAGGCAGGACTATACTGTTCAATACCCTGCACACACCATGGGAGAGTCGTAAAAAGAGAGCCACCCACTGAACCCAGTATCCTCCTCCTGCTCATCCACCACCACCACCACCACTACTACCGCCACAGTCGCCGCCACTGCTCCAAATCATAATCACAACAAAAGCCTTTGCGTACTCGAATCGAACCTGCCGCGACGCGATCGCGCTCTCGTTTGCGATATATGTAAGAACACGCAGGCACACACACACACACACAAAGCCCTCTCGACTCAGCCCGATTCCCGCTACTCTTACTCGCTCGCGCTCTCTTTCTTTCTCTCTGTCTCTCTCTTTCTCTCTCTCTCTCTCTCTCTCCGAAACCGTCGTCGTTACCGCACGTGATCGCGAAAAAACCTGGCTTGCCTTCTTCTCTCTTTCCTCGCTGAACCAAGGCGCGTCTTTATGCAAATCCGTCGTGCGCGTTTTCTGCGTGTATGTATCTGACTCTATCTCTCTCTCTTTCTCTCGCTCTTCGTCTCTCAGTGTTTCGATGTCGTGCAAAAGAGAGATTCTGCTTGCTTGTGTGCGAGTGCGCGCGCGCGCGCGCCAGCTCACAAATTTCGCCTCTCTCGGTCCAAACAGAGACAGCCCGAGAGAGAGAGAGAGAGCGAGAGCAAGCAAGCAAGCGAGCGATCGAGTGTGGTATAGATATATATATATATATATATATGAGAAGATGGAAAGATGCGAACGAACGAGCGAGTGGTAAAGCTGTTGCCCGCCCCCGCGTACAGCAGCAGGGCGCGCGCACTGCTACAGCTGTCTCCCCCCTTTGGGTTTAACGCGAAATCATTGACTTTCGGAGAGAGCAAGAGCCTCGATACATATATATCTATATATCTGCGTCGTCGAGAGAGAGAGAGAGAGTGCCCACCCGCTCTCGTCTCTATATGTATGTATGTGTCGTCGTCGATGTCGTCGTTCGCGTATATAGCCGGCCAGGGACCCCATCTCTCTCTCTCTCCGTTCGAAGCACACAGCAGCATACATAATCCCCAACGATACATAGGCGTGCGCGCTACCCGCTCTCTCTCTCTCTCTCACTCGAGTATAGCGATAGGTTAGGTTTTTTACTCATCGCCGTGTCGTGCTCTCCACGCACTCTAGCCGCCCGAAAAGCTCTGCGCGCGCGCATTATACCCACACGCACATACATGTACATATAACACATACACTTCTTTTACGCTCTCTCTCTCCCGCTTGTTCCGATCTGATGTTTACTCCGCTTCTTTTCTCTCTTTCGTGCGCTCTCTCTCTCTCTCTCTCTCTCTCTCTTTCTCTGTCGAAACGACGGCATCTCTCGGCCTCATTGTCTTCGCCGCGCGTGCGAATGAGCGAGAGCGAGAGGGAAAGAAACAAGAGAACGAGCGTTCGAGAAAGACGGAGCGCGAAATCGGAGCGAGAATATAAGAGGGAACTAATTGAGCCGCAGGCGCGCGTGCTATAGGGCAAGAGAGTGAGAGAGTTGTAGAGCAATTAAAGTCCATTATAGTATATATATATATACCAGGCGAGATATATTGGGCACACATTATTACCACTAGCCTATACATATACGTTTATGTTATACTTGCGACTTACGAGTATATATATATATATATATAGGTATCATACGTACGGCGAACGCGCGCTCTTAACCCGTTTGCTCGCTCTCTCGCGCCCCCGCGCATAATTACGCGCGCCGCGAGCAACCTGTTTGCGCGCCCTTTATCTCTCTCACTCTCTTCCTCTCTGTCTGGTCCGCGTATACATACATATATATATAGAGATACTGATGATGATGCCGTGTCTTACCTTGGCCGTTACTGTTGTCTCGGTCTTCCGGCCGCTTGACAGCCGCTCGAGTATGCTCCGTTGCTCCGCTCTTGAGCATTATACACTTTCTTCGTACTCTTCTCTTCCGTATATAACGTGCGCTCACTTTACTCTCACTCGCGCCTTGTGTTTTTTTCCCCCGCACGCACACACTCTCTTTTCTCTCTTCCGCAGCTTGCCTGCGTCCTTATCTCCCGCTCACAAGTCGTCTCCTCGTGTATGTGTGTATATATATCTATATCTCTCGTCTGCCGTCGTCGCCTAGGCTATAGGGGGAGATTCCAGATATATATGTACACACAATCTCTCGCTATCTCTGTTACGCACGTATATACGTGGGGATCTCGGTGCAGCAAACACGCACAGTGTTGGGGCGCGTACACATATATCGCGCACGTACTACTGTATATGATCCACACATACACAAACTTACACAATGACACTATATATTATGTATATATCGTCGTAGCGTAAAAGCAGTAGCTACACGAGAGACGAGAGCACATACGTCTCCTGCTCCTCTCCGTCTGCGTCTGTATCTCTTCGTGTGTGCCTCTCTTGCGGACGCGCAGCAGAGAGACGGGCGGCGCGCGCGTGCACGCGCTGCTCCCTCTATCCTTGTCTCTCTCTCTCTCTCACTCTCACACACTTCTCTTCTCGCACGTATATATATTCACACTACTTGACTAATATGTATACACAGACACATTCGTGTGTGTATGTCTGCTGCTGTCTGCGTGGAAAAAGCACAACCGCCGCTCGTAGCGGCTTCTCATACCTCACGCGCACCGCGACTAAACGTCTGATTTCCGAGGACGACGTGGTGAAGTATCTTCGCCGTCGTCGTCGTCGTAGCGTGCGCGTCGTACTGCTGCTGCTGCTGTGGGGCTATGGCGCCCCGAGCGCATTCTTCGTCTCACTCGCGCTCTCCCTCTCTCCTTTCCTCGTGCTTTTACTCGCACTCTCTCACGTCCGTTGTGTGTGTATGTATATATATATATATATAGGTAGTAAGTATATATCGTATACACGCACTCTTATACAGCGCTCCTCTTCTTTCGCGCACACACTGAGTTTGCTCGCTTTTCGATTCCCACGAGCGACTCGTGCGCAAGCCGCAAACGCTGCTGCTGCAGTTGCCTGCCAGTAATGCGCACACTATATAGGTATATATGTATATACAACTACGCACGCAGTCTGCCCTTGGCTCTGTCGCTCGCTCGCTGCGCACTGCCCGAGAGAACAGCGCGCGTGAAAATAGGCCTCATGCGGCTGCGGCGGCGGCGGTGGCGGCGACGACGACGGCAGTGGTGGTGGCGGCGGCAAAAGCGGCTACTACTACTACTACTTACTATCTATACTGTCGCTTGCTGACTTACACGATCCCGAAAGCGGTGGCGTATATATATATATACATAAGTTGGGAGAGACGTCAAACGTGTGCGCCGCTGCCAATGTGCACATTTACACGTAGCGCTTTAATGGTATTAGTACTGCCTGTATGTCACTCGTCGCTATATGTAATATGTATATACTCGTGTATATATATATACACACACACAATACAAGAGAGTGAGATCGGCAGGTATGTATATATATGTAAGAGAAATAGCACTGTACTGCGAGCAAGTCGCGCGAGTACTGCATTACTCCACCAAAGAGAGAGAAAGAAAGAGAGAGACATGCACTTGCGCGTATATATAGGTAGGTAGGTATATATGCACACACGGCTACCAACGCGGCGAGAGAGAGAGAGAGAGTGAGCCGATCGGGGCCGTCGTTGTCGAGGATTTTCGCGAAAATTACGCGCGCGCTCGCTCGTGTGTTCGTGTAGGTATATATATATATGCGTGTCGAAAAGAAAAGTCAGAGGAGGCGAGTATAGTGTCGCATGGTGAGTGTATATAGAGGGGGAGTAGCGCGTGCGAGTTAAATGTATATGTATGTAAAGTATGCCCGCACTCGTGTTATGTATATAAATATAATATACAAACGTAGGATACGCACGTGGTTGTCTATAGCCGTATAGTAGTGTATACACACAAGCAGGTAGCCGGAACGAGCGTCGGCGGGTATACTTACCTTTACCTGTCCATTTTACTTGTCATCCTGCGGCTATACGCTGTTTCTTGGACCAATGCATTGTCGTGCTGCGTGAAGGTTTTCTGGTATATATAGGTAGATATAAAGCTATTGTGTTATGTGAGAATGGAAGCTTATTTGGGATGTATTTTGAGAAATGGGAAAATAAGGAAGTTGGAGGCTTTTAAAATTTGTCGGCATTGCGGAGTAATTCTTCGAATTGCGGGTTTTTAAAAGACGAATGCACGCATGCGTTGAATTACATCTTTTTGTGTATCTGTGTGGTTATATAGTATTTGTAGCATTTAAATTCAAACTCGTATGTCAACGAATAGTCATATAAAGAAAATACACAAGTATGTTTATACTCGTCAAAAATTTTCGTTCTTTGATAGAGATCAGATAATTTATATGAAATTTATTTCAGCGATAAACTCATTAACATTATTATGTAACTGTTTATTTTTTTTTGCATAATTTAAAGTTCGCTTTGTTTACTCTCTATATATACAAAGACCCGAATCAACATAAAACGCACGTTTATTAAGTGTGATAAATACGGATACAGTTGAAAACTTAGCGGAGTATCGATAACAACTACAACAAGTATATTTTTATTAGCTGTGTATATACACCGCTTCTAATCGCTTTTTAATGACTAAACCAAATGGTATGCCTATACACACCACATGCGAAGAAATACGGTGTACACTATTATTTGCTTGAAGTGATTATTGGACATTACTAGTTCACTTTACGATCGGAGCTGTAGATTACTTACATCACCTGTGCATACCTGAAGAACCTTCTCAGCGCTGTCCTTTGCTCACGCCCCAATTGACAAACATTTGCAATCGCTTCAATCTCTCAAGCATAGTAATATGAGAAATCCAGGTATAAGATTCACTTGGAAATTTTCCTGTTTGTTTTATAGGGTGTATAGACACGTATTATGTTTATTATTGCTTCACGTCTTTTTTTTGTGGCATAAACGTTTTAATATTTAAATTTATTGTATATAAAAACGCGTAGTTATCTTACAAGTAACTGAAACACGTGGCGCTCCAAAATTTTTTTTCGTTATACCGTCGAGCAGTTGTACCGATCATTTTTATTGAACCAGTTATACAAATAAATCATTAGGTTCAAATCGGAATAAATACATTATTTATCATTTTTATTACATACGTGTACTTTAATTTACTAAAATATAAATACATTATTTTTCTTTGCAAGGCTTAGGATTGCATAATAAATTATGCGCTAATGACTTTTACTAGCAAACAGTGGTACATTAGGCAGAAAAACTTCCGTAAATCCTTTCCTTTATTGTATTAAAGTGACATTTCCTCACTTTTTTCCGACCCGCCCTGAACAATTTTTGAACAAATTTTTGAACAATTATTGACCAAATTTTTTAACAAATTTTTGAACAATTTAGAATATAGGATATTCTATTTTATATAGCCCTTCAGCGTTAGCCATTCTAATAAGTACTTGATAATAAATAAATCAATAAATACCCAAAATTAAATAAATGTACTCATTAAATAAATAAATATTAGAATAAATATTAGAATGTTGCCCGACTCTCACGACGTGGACGTGCTGATAAGG
>JAWWEQ010000027.1:6562666-6578126 GCA_035583055.1 Torymus tubicola | reverse complement strand
AATAATTAAATAGTTTTTAAATAAAAATAAATTTTAATTAAATATTTTCACATATAAATAATGAACTATAAATAATTTAATATAAAATTATTTTTACGCAAAAAAGTTCAATATTTTTTATTATCATTTTTCTTACTATTTGTGAGACGTTTCCAAATTTTGTATAACTATTTTCTATTGCAAAAGTCATTGTTTCTCGAAACAATACAATATCGTTTTTTAAATAAATTTTCTGTAACTCTTGCTATAAAGTTTCGGTAGGTATATTTCTAAAAATTTTAAAATAAATAAAACAAATATCATTTTTGTAAATAAGCCTACTGTCCCCTTTCTATTGCCTGGTGTCGGTGTCCTAATCCTAAGCTTCTTCTTTAAATTTTGTTTGGCTTTGTCTATTTTTATATATCAATATCTTTTTAATTTATTATCTACTTATTTGGTGATTGGTGAATTTAAGTCGTATGTGTAGCATGTAAATGGCATTGTGGGCTGATAACTTATAGTAAAATTGCGTTCGTTTTACTCGGATAATTCAAAATTTCTCGCCATTTGTACAGTTGCGCATGCGCAATGCGTACAGCCTGTTGTGCAAAACGTTTTAGTGTTTTATTTAAATAAAGTAAATTTCGAGAATGTAATTGTGGAGCAAATTAGAATAGCGTTGGAGCAATTTATACAAACAGCAATTGGTTTAAAATAATCATTATTTATCGAGATATAGCTGTTTTTAGATATTGAAAAACGAAATTTTTGTTTTAATTTTTTTTTGTGATTTGGAGGGGAGCTAATTAATTCATTAGTACCACCAGGTAGAGCTATTTAAATACTATTAATGGGTATTTTTTTTATCAAAATTCATCAAATTTCGTTGGTGGGGGGGGGGGGTGGAGCGCATGCATGACTGCAGCCAATCAGAGCTTGACTGTAGAAGAAGCAAAGATTTTTTTCCGCGCGAATGAAGCTGTGATTCGCTACAGTTGCGCTGCTCGCAGGCCAATTTTTTATGAATAATTTAATCATTATAAGAGAAAACAAATTAATTAAATATATTATTGTTATTTAAATAAATGAATAAACTTTTTAATTTACTACGATTTCTTTCCGTTTTGTAAATAAAGAATTTCATTAGAATTCATGGGAGTTCTTTTTTAATCTATTGTTATCAATAATCTCTATTTTTTTCATTAGGTTTCTTTAAATAATTTATAACAGAAAGATATGATTCCTTCTTCAAATATTCTAAATTCACTTATGTAAATATTAAAACGTATTAAAGAAGATTCACCCAATGAACTCCTAATGAACCCTGATCCTAATTAACAATTAATGAACTCTTTATAAATAAAATGTATTAAAAAAAAAATCCAAAAAATATACATTTTAGAACCCTTTGTCCAATTCTTACAGACTACTGGCATACAGACCACGTATTATTAATAAATTCTTTATTAATTACAGTATGACCAAATATTACACACTGTGAATTCATCGTTATGTTTAAAAAGTATTAATTTTATACTAAAAATGTACACCTTGTTGTATTCAGAATTTAAGTAAAAATAATTCCTCAACAATTCATTTCTTTCGTTTACGAACTCTTTTAGAATACATATTCTTTAAATTCTACCGGACATAACACAGATTCACGAGATATGTTTCAGAGGCGCGGATATGTACGATCCCGATGCAACTAGTGAACTGTTAATTCCCTTGGTAGAGCACGCTTTACGATTGAAATTGGCGGGCTGCTCGATAAGTGAAAAGAACGAAGAGGCGTTGACGTTAAACGAGAAACGTGTGATTGATCATGTCGGCGAAAACTTTAAGATCAATTGCTCAGAGGAGCTGAAGCGCATGGAATACGTTCGTCTCAACGAGACCAGGATGACGTTGCGTGACGTGCTTAACATTGATCGTATAACTACAATCAGTTGCGAATGCTCGGTGGCAGCAAGACCATTCGGCGTCTCGTTGGCAAGCTTTTCGATAATTATCCAATATATGGATACTTGGTGATACTGCAGTTCCGCCGTGGCTACAATATAGAGACGTACGTCAGATTAATATTAGGGCCGTCCCATGCTTAAAAAGTTTGTTGAACATTATTGCACTCAATTGCCAGACGAGTGCGCAGAGATGATACTGAGCTACCTCACAGTCGAGGATTTAGAGCATTTAAGCCAAGCAGCCAAATAATATTAAGGATCGTCGCTCGACTGTTATGCTGGACATTATTTTTTATCATTCTTCATAATCCTTCATTTTTGTATTATTAAATTTGCTATTATATGTGAATTTTTGTAAATAAAAATATTTATATTTTTGTACAAATAACTCTTAAAATTATTAATATCACCGGTCTGAATACTGAGCTACCTCTTAGTCGAGAATTTTTAGAGCATTTAATAAGCTAGAAGCAGGCAAACAATATTTATATAGGATCGTCACTCGACTATTTTTGACATGTTCTTTTTTATCAATCTTCATATATCCTCATTTTTTATTACATTTGCTATTTATGTGAAATTTTGTAAATAAAAATATTTATATTTTTACTACAAATGACACTCAAAATTACTAATATTGCATGCATGGATATTGTTCATATATTGATCAAACTTTCTATTGAGACTTCCTTTATATATATATTATACTCTTATTAATTATTTCGGGAAAACACGCCGTGATTGATATTATACTTTATGAGTAAAACGAACGAAAAAAATATCATTATTTATATGATGACTATTAATCTATTGATTATAGTTATTATGTGCTACTAGATTACTACAAAAATTTTATACATATAGCATTAAAAAAAAAAACTCGTTTAGTATTAAACGTAATTATTGAATTGATTAAATCTTATATATTTTAAAATTAAACAATTTGACAGTTGTGAAAGAATTTTTTTTATTATTGAGTAAAGGTTTAATTTTAGATAAATCTTTGTATATTTTACTGATACATTCGAATTTACGTATTTTTCATATTACGAGCTTAATTTTTTCGCATCTTCGTACAATATATAATTTAGGCGTTAATGAATGTATCGATTGTTTAGCAGAGCGATTTATCGAATTTTAATCTCGAAAGGATGACGCCATATAGTATAGTTTTAAAACGTGAAACAAAACACTACCTATATCTTATTTCATATTGCACGAGTACGTTGAAGGCAGTTAATACAATGCCGATAAGAATGGCAGTTCGGAGAGTTTACTGAAGGATACAGGTATGCGGTACGCCATATTTTATACTTTATTATGAAAAATAAACTTTTTCACTTGACTAAAGATTTCGGTAAAGCAGGTCATTGTAGATTGTTAAATAATATATACGATTTTTTTTCAAACATTTCTCGCATGTTTTGTCTGGTATTATAATAATTCGCTATCCGTATTGCAATAAAAAATTCAGAATTACATTAGATGTGATTTTTAATAGTATAGTTATAAATATTTTAATATATTGCAGTGATTTGGTGTAATATTGATATAACTTTTTTTTTGACTTTGCAGATCATTCTAGTTTTCAAATTTCTTGAAAATTTTCATTGAATTACACACTTGGATATTAGTAATTCTTCTGTAGAAATTTGGCTAATTTGGCTGTTACAAATATGGCTCAAGAACTTAGCCCTGTAGTTCAATGTGAATCTGATTTATATTGTTTTAAGTGGATAATACCAAAGTTTTGTATTGGTATGTACCGTTTTCACAAAAGACCACCTGCATTTTATACAGGAGACATTTGGTGAATATAAGTGGATTTTAAAATTTACTTCAAATAGGGCTGGTTCTGTTCGTCTCATTATTCAATTATTGAATCGTGATGAAAAAAAAATAATGATCATCGTGTTAGAGTAGCCATTGTAACTAAAAATCGTAAAATAGTTACACCTACTGAGGTTACAAGAATTTTAATCAAATCATGGAATATTCATTTGATAATTTCAAAGTCTTTTTTTATCGAAGAAAAGTATGATTTATTACACAATGGTGCTTTCACCATTTGGTTTGAAATAGAAAGTGTAAAACAAGTGAAAAAATTTACAAATAATAAATATCTATCTTATTTTAAAGAGATTTTACAAAGTAAAAAATATTCAGATGTAACATTAGTTGTTGGAGAGAAGGAGTTTCATGTGCATAAAGTAATACTTGCACTACATAGTTCTGTATTTTCCGCAATGTTTGAACACCCTATGAAGGAAAAGGAGCAAAATATAGTAAAGATTACTGATATTGATGATAAAACTGTAGAATCTTTATTGGAGTACATTTACACAGGAAGAGTAAATAATATAAATGATTTTGCACATGAGCTTTTTTTTGCAGCAGAAAAATATGATATTGAACAACTAAAAGTTGAATGTACCTATGCAATGATTCAGCAAATTACTCTTGAAAATGTATGTGAAATGATAAAACTAGCAGATAAATATGAAAGTAATGATTTAAAAATAGCAGTATCAAAATACATATTAAGTCATTATGAGGAAATAAAGAAGATACCAGAATACGAAACATTATCAGATTTGCCATTTTTATCATTAGAAAACGTAATCACAATTGTAAAGTAATTTTGTAATTACTGTAGCAAGTTAATAAAATATATTATTCATACTACCAAAAATACATTTTCATATTTCTCATTATTAACGTAAGATTTCCATTGTAATATTTCTCTAAAATTATTGAATTTTAAAATTAATATACATTGAATGTAATCATTCTGTAATATATATAAATACTATGAATAATAATGTTGCTATGAGTTTCACATTTGTTTTATCAATATTAAAAATTTTAAAATGAAATAATTCTAAATATGTCTTATAACGTTGAGTTTTAAAATATAAATCAAATCAGTAAAATTTTAAAGTATTGTTGTTACACTAACTTATTTACATTAAAAGTAAAAATTAAATAACTTATTATAATCAAGGATATAATCTTAAGATAATTTTGATACTCTGGGACATAAAAATACAAACAACACTATGCTTTGTTAATAGTTTATTAATATCTTTAAACATATATATATATAACATTCGTTCGTTAGTGGAACGGAAGTCACAAAATCAAAGTAGCATATTCGGCCGTAGTTCGTGTTCTTCTCTTTCTCATTAAAAAAATCTAGAAAAGTCGCAAGAGATCGTCTTCGATATATAATAATGTACGTTCACGTGCCGGAAGAAGCGTCACTTTAAATTTGGTCTTGGATTTCATTTCTCCTCTTCCTCTTCGCATTGCCGCATCATTGCGCGCAGTACTTATGTCCTCTAGCTCGTAAATGCCCGGGATAAAAGGCCCGTGAGAGTTTCGTGTTCGGAAATTGAATCGAAACGAAAAGAAAAAAAGGGGGCTGGGAATTATTATGTGTAACTTTGGGTGAACAGGGCGTGTAAATTACAATTCTACAGCCTATAAGAGTATGCGATTTGACACATTGCTTGTTTTTGTTGCATGCATTGTTTAATATAACTTGGTTTTATTCCCTCGTGTTTAGGTATATATATTATAATCATTTAATCCCCTTTTTCGCGTTTCGCTTTCCTTTTTTTTTAGTAGGTTTAATTAATTTTCTTATATATTTCTTAGCTATAGCAGGCGCGTAACAATCGGTTCGTTCGTTTCTTTTCTGACTATTACAATACATAAAACATTTTCCTTTTCCTCTAGCGTTTCTCATCCGTTTTTCTTCTTATTTTTTTTTGGCAATGATATGACGAGTCACAATATGTAGTACTTAAAAGTCGCTCGCCCCCTTATTTATAACGATGCGGGGGGTAGAAGCTTCGAAACAACTCACTCATTATTTCACCTCCGTATCTTCTTCGTCTCCCTACTTCCGATAAAAGAGCAGTCCTTTCGGCTATACAAAAAAATCTATAAAATACCCAAAACCATCGCGCGATATGGATCGAAAAAGTCCCTCCTTTACTTTTTTGACCCTGTGGTAAGTGTGTCCCATTTTGTCTTCATTAAAATTCTCGCTGTCGTTGCTTTAGCACGCGCAATTAAATTAGTACTTGTCTCTTTCTCTCTCTTTCTCTCTGATATGCAATAAAACCAGACTTGTCGCTCTTGGTCAACGATACAAATTGATGATTAATGTGCGATACAATGGGCTTAACAGCATCGGTTATGACAACTATTTTCAACTCTTACAACTTACACAATCTTGTGCTGCTTAAGGTTTGTTCTTGATGAAATAAGCGCGATGATTGTATTTGTATGATGTCTGTATTATGCGTGTACCTGTGTATGTGTATACATATGCGTGCGTGAAATTGTATGACGTACACGATTTATGGGTGTGCACGGATTTTTCGGTTGTGTATTAATCATTTGCTTTGCCTTCTTTTCCTATATATATTTATATATGTATATATGTATATTCGTTTCCTTCGCGATTACTGCTTGAAAGCTGGAGGGGGAGCCCGCTGCTGCTGCGGCTGCTGTTGTTGCTGTTGCTGCTGGCCGTTCGCCTCCGACTTGTTGTCCTCAGTCATGACTGTCACCAGGTCGCCAACGGCTTTACTTAGATCCTCTACAATGAAATTATAAAAACGTTAATAAGCGCATAGTTTAATTAAATATTTAGTTCAATTTTATGGTAATTTTTTTTTACTTAAAAACGTTTGATTTTGCTGAAGGTTTTGACAATAATGAATGAAAATTGAAATTGATTTAAATTCTACAGTTTTGGTGCAATTTTATATATGATATCTGTAAATACTTTTTAATTTGGATTGTATAGTACTTCATTAATCATCATTAAACATATGTATCGATATAAAAATATCATATGTATTAATAATTACCGTAAAAATGAATACATTACGATAAAAAATGTTGTAAAATACAAAAACTTTTTTGTAAAAATCTCGAGAAAAATTAAGGATTATATCAATTATGTTAATGACGCTCTTATTATAAACTATTTGTTTCTCGAGTTTTTTAGACTTTTTAAAATATAGTAATGATAAAACAGAGATAGAAATACAGAAAAATTATAAGCCAAAGCAAAAGTATGAAGAAAGAGACTGATTTAAGGTGACTTAGGACTAAAATATATATATTTGTTTTTATAATACAAATTTTAATAGAAAATTTCATTGTGAATATAATCTTCAACTTTGAATAGGAACAAAAATTAATAATTTTTACATTCATAATTTTTATAAAATTTACATGTAGTGCTTTAAACAAAAACTGAATTATAATAAAAATATTATTTACAAAATATAAATATTTCTCCAGTTCTTTCAAAAATGTAAAATATATAACATTAACAGTATTAGATGAAAAGTAATTAAACAAATCTTAACTTACAGTATAAAATAACATAATTTTAAATAAATTAAATTAATGATTATTGAAAATTAAATATTTCATTTACAAATATTATGTGATTTTGGAAAGCTCACCTTCTTACAACCATCCTATAAAGTGACAGCAAACAAGACATTAGAATTTTTAGATTTATTGTGAGGATTGTGCATGCAATTACATATTCAAAGATTGGGTATACAAATGTTAATATTATTAGTGATAGTAATTGTAACACTTTGCAAAATTTATGTTTTATTACATAAACCAAAATTGTCAAAAAATAGAAATACAAAAATAGAATAATATAAATTTTGAAACAGAAAAGAATAATTACCTAATAATCTAAAAATCTATTCCATTTTGACAATTTTTGTTGTCTAAAGATTACAGTAAAAAGGGAATACACATTTTACTACAACGTAAATTATCTAGAGAAACTTAAGACAAGACTAGCAAAAATTATCTGAATAAAAACATAATTTATATTTCCAAAGGTATTATAGGATAATGGCAGGAGAAAAACTTATTTTAAAAAATTGCACAAAGGAATAACAAAATTATGATATAGATAATGTTACATATTTGAAAACTCTATTATAACCGAATAATTCTAATAAAAGTTATATGACATTAATTTTTGCTATAACAATCACGAATCCTGATACTGATCAGTATCTAAAAATGAACCATTTCGTATGTAAATGCCCAAAAAGATTTTCAAATCATGATAACCATTAAGAAAAAAATGGAACTGTTATTTTCACTTCAAAAATGCATATTTTAATTTTTGAAATATTGTTACTTAAATTATCCATTAAAACAGTTTAAATTCTATAGTCGTTAGAGAGGCGCGTCTTTCATCCAACTGTGAGTGATTTATTTCAAATTAATATCAAGCCCTGAAATCAAGATTAACAAGCAGTATGATCTACACTACTTGACCAATTTTTATATTCAGGAGTTTCTTTTAGTTGATAAAATGTAAATAAAATTGTTAATTCAATACAATTAGCTCAAAACATTTAGTCATTTGCGTACTGGCGTGGCACATAATTTACACCCTTTAAGTGTTTTAACACTTTTAGCGCTTTTAAAAATAAAAATTTGTATAAAATTTTTGTAAAAACATAAAAATATATTAAAATTCATTTAGTTAGACATTCTTCAAATAAAAAAGAGTTAGTTCCAGCCATTAATTGATCAGTATTAAGGTCGATGACGGTATAGTTAGTTACAAATTATTAATAAAGCGAACAATAATAGCTTGCCGGCAGTTTCTCCAGAGAATGGACACTTTCGCTGGCAGTTTTTACACACGCAGATATACACACTCATACATAAATGGGACGTAGTGATGATCAAGTTTTTAGTTAAAAGCGTTTTTCGCGTTGCGCAAATGGTAAAAGCGTTATGAGTGGGAGGAAAAAAAAATGTCAGTGGTAGAACGAGCACAAACCTGCCATGTTCAAGAGGTTCCCCACGTTATGAGTTACGCTGTGAGAATGAGGCGGCGGCGGTGGTCTCTCTAAGCTGCTTACTCGACCCTCTCCCGAGCCTCCACCACCACCTAAGCCCAATGTATATCCGAAAAGCGCGTTTACATCGAGAGAGAGATAGAGGTAGAGAGACAGACAGAGAGGAAGAGAAAGGTGGAAAATGATGATGCATGTGTATTAAAAAGTCAAGCAAATGTTTTCTTATTTTACATTTAATAATTTCTACTGCTCTTCTTTTAATAATTGATCATTGTGGATTTGTATTTATTTTAATGTCAATTTTGAAAATTCGTTAATAACAAAGCATTTGCTTTACATAATTATAAAACCAGAACTCAATAATTTCACCGTATCCAATAAAAAATCATAATTTTCCAGTGTTAGTAATGAAAGTTAATGTTATAATTCGTATTGATGATTGTCTTAACAAACAAAACGTTATCAAAATAGATGAAAAGTCTCTAAACGTGATGTAATCCCGTGTAGAATCGAAAATTCGTTTTCTATACCTGGAGAATCGTGATAGTGACCGTTCATCTTGGCAGGAGAATCAGTGGCCAATTGCGAAGCGGTGACACTTCGGGTCTGAAGTGTTCCAGTCTTTGAAGGTGACGCGGCGTTCGGCTGCAAAACATCATTTCTCAGATCAATAAAAATTATCGCACATTATTTTGAGGACATCTTAAAAAAAAAAACAGTTTCTAACTGTTTCTATTCAACAAAAAAACTTTGAAATAAATCTGCTTCTTCAATAAATAATTTACTTTCAAATAAATTGCGAAACTACAATTCTTTATATTTTCCTGTTAAAAATACCAACAAACTATTGAAAAAAAATCGATAACTCAATATACATGGAATTATCAGCATACGTTTATAACTTAAGAGAAAATTTCGTCGAACCGCCATACCATCACAGCTTTCGCAATACCCCGACTTATATCAATACTTCCAAACAGTCTCAAAACCTCACTAGCTCTATACTAATCCGATAAAAGACTGTTATAAGCACGTCGTAAGCTTACCTCGTCGAGCAGCTGTCTCAGTCTCTGTAGCTGAGCCTCGAGCTGTTGATTGTGGACCTCGAGTATCTGCATACGCGCTTCGAGTCGGCCCTTGTGCTGACGCAGCAGCTTCGCTTCGGCTATCATATCACAGTCGGGTTGCCGGCCGCCACCTGGATGCATACCGTCCTCGGGTGTCGTGCCGGAGGTTTGCTTCGAGCGCAGCCTCTCGTATTCGGCTTGCAGCGTCGCATTCTCCTCCTCCAGCTCACGGATCATCGCCTCTAGCTCCTCGCGCTGCTCAGCGTCGATCGCTGCCATTACCTGCGATCAAGTTGATTACAGTTTTAATACAGTATGTTTCTTTTTTTTCAGAGACCATCGAGTAAGCGATAATTTGAACATCGACGGATAATCAAATAAATCAATGCATATTAAATAAATTGACAAAGTCATTTGTATATATATATATATATATATATATATAATCATAGCTCTTTTTTTTTAATATCCTCACGCCTCCATTCTTCACTGTCCAACTTCGAAAACTCTCAAGGAATAAGACAAGAAAAACAACATCAATGCGTTTCTTACCTGCACAGGACTACGGGGCACGTTAACGCCGTCACCACCGTTGAGGCTCTGGCAGTAATGGGCGATCAGCTGATGCTCATCGTCGCTATCGGGCGTCGAGTTGCTCCTAGTGCGCGAGAGCTCGACCTCGGCAAGCCGCGACGCGTAGATCTCGAGGCGCGAATGCATATCCTGACTAAGAGAGCTATGTTGAGGCGAGGGTGCTGGACTCTCGAGAGCGTCGCCCTCCAGGACTGTTTGGACTGGTAGGTAGCCAACTCGTGGATGCTTCTTGAAGTAACGCTTCGACTTGAACTTGTTGCGCAACGCACGTGTAAAGTCACGCACATCCTCGCCCGACGTCGTCTGCAAAAATTATTAGTTTAATTGCCAAAAGAATAATTCTACCGTAAGTTTTCTCTATTTATGCACTTAATTTATTAATATGTTAATAACTTCACGCTACACGTTCATACATGAATTTGCTCGATTAAAAAGCACATGACCAACATGACATGATAATATATAATAGTATATATGACTTACCGCTGTGCAGTACTCCTGCATCGGATGCGTGAGCTTGTGGTTCTTGGCTTTGCGCCCTGAGAAGAAGCAAGCCTGACACATATCGAAGTTGAAGCACTTGAGGCATCGATAACGAAAGCCAACGATCGGATACTCCTTGCAGATGTTGCACTTGGCCTGGTGTTTGGCAGCCTCAGCAGCTGAGAGCCGATGAAGCACTGGCAACCAGACCATACTCTGAGGTTCTTGTTGTAACCAGCTGAGGAAGTGCACAGCTTCGATCTCGCTCTTGTCTTTGCCAGCCTTCTCGAAGCAGCTACGCACCGACGGCTCGATGTTGGAACCACCGAAAGCTGCGACCTCACCTAACTGACGTGGTACTTGAATGCAATCGTGTAGCAGCAGGCCGAGTTTGCGCTGGTCGACCAGTCGATTCGGATCGGCGATCAATCGGAATAGGTCTGTAACGTGGAAGGATGTTTTGGTAAATTGTTTGTTTGTTTTACATGTTTTTTTTTCTTTGAACATCGGAATGATCTTTAATAATAGATAAATCGTGGTGACATATAGAAATGTAGCTTACAAGGAAACAAGTGTAACGATTTTACAGTACTACATCTAGGATTATATTTGCTTGGATAGATTTGCCAATGAAGCACAGGTATAATATTTTTTTAGATAGTTACAAAATATTGACTGTTTTTTTTTTTTAAGAATGGAAGAAATCTGTCATTAACTCACATCTATACTTCTCTTCGAGGTGTCCCTTGCACAGCAACACCAATCCCACCTTGAACGACAGCACGCGTATCTGTCCGGTTCGTTGACTGAAAAGGAAAACCGAGCGTAAGTATACACACGTATATCTATACTAATCTATGAAAAATTTGTAAAAACTTTGAAAATTATATAAGTTTTTAAATTTCGAATCTCCAAAGCTTCGAAGCACTAAAAAATTCGCATTAAACCCCAAGAAATTATGAGACATTCAATATATACACATTACAGGAAGTTAGCAAGTATACTCGAGAATTTTAATTTTTCTCGAAAATTACGAGTTATATATAAGTATATATTATATTACCTGTCGTAAACGTTGAGTAGCCAATTAATAGCGAGATCGATGCAAAGCGGCGCTGAAACCTGACCGGGGTTCTCGGCAGCGATGTGCTCGTAAATAGAGGTGAGCACTGTCACCATATCCGGGATGTCGATAAGCTTGTCGTTCTGCGCGCGCAGACCGTGCGAGTCAAACTGCTCGAGAGCAGTCGAGAGACTCAGCATGTCCACTGTGTGGACAAGTTGTAAGTTTGTTAATAATAATAATAATTAGTGGTGGTTTGATTGAAAACAAAACAAAAAGGATTATGCGTAATTTAACAAAGTTATGATAATACTTACAGCAGAGCCGCTTCTGCACCGTTCTCAGCTTCATCGCCGTTCTGTACGCTGAGAAGCGCACCTCGTTGAGATCGCCGAGCGAGGACATTAGCTCGATCATCTTCGGATGGTCCCAGTGCGTCGTTTCCAGCTGGTGGCTGTAAAAAAAAAATAGTCAATACAACTTTTAACCGAGATTCTTTTACGACTTTTATATTATATATTCTATATCTATTTCCTATTAATTTTTTCTATTCTTTTCTATTCTTTTCTATTAATTTTTTCTATTAATTTTTCCTATTATTGACTACTGCTCCACTATCATAGTTGACACGACGTTGAACCAAAAAATCAGACTACAGAGACTTCAGAATATATGTGTCAGGTACATATATGACATAAAACGATTTGATCATGTGACTCCCTTTAGAAGTAAGCTGGGTTGGCTAAGAACTGATTCAAGACGGCAGTATTTTACTGCTGTCCTTTTATACAAAATATTTAATTATCAAGTGCCGTCATATCTGCGGCAAAAGTTTGAGAAGCGTCAAACCAGTCAGACGACGAGGGGAGCCACCAAGGATTTTTTAGTTCCTAGATAGCGTACCAATTACGGCCAAAGGTCCTTTCGAGTCCAAGGTGCTCACTTGTAGAACTCCCTTCCTGAGCACATTAAATATCTACCATCGCTCAACCGTTTCAAAAAGCTCTGTACGAATTTTTATTATCACTTGACTGAGATCCGTTATCTCTAATTGACTATAGTTAAACTACGTGACTCTGTGTACACATCTCTAGTCTATGATTATCATTATACTTCTATACTGATCTAATACTGTATTCTTTATTGCGACATTATATTTTTGACTACGATTTCTTGTATGCGACGACTTATGTTCTCACGATGCGTTACGTGTATATATATATATATATATATATATATATATGTATGTGTGTAACATAAGTTCCACGCGTTAAGCTTAATGCTCATTATCATGTTTTTTCTTTTTGTTTTTTAGCTAGTCCAAAAATAAATTCAATAAATATAAATATAAATATCTGCGTTTGTGATTATTTTACACTTTATATATATATATATATATATATATATATATATATATACGCTTGAATGTAGTATATTAAAAAGCCACTTTTCTTATTTTTTTTTTTTTAATAGTGTTTAGAAAGGTACGTAAATAAACGTAAAATGTATATATTTGTAGAAGGGATATGAATAAGAATAAGATATAGACTCACTTGATATAGTAAGGCACTTTGGCGGGCGTGAGCGCTCGCTCCCAAGGCGGCTCGACGCTACTCGCGAGGAAGGCCTGGCTGCCGGGCGTGCTGCCATCCTTACCGAAGCCACTCAGCTGCTTGTAGCGCTCGTCGACTGCCACCTGCAGCACCTTCCACCTAGCCACAAAAGAAAAACGTATATCGATCTAGCGTACGATTATATAATATGTAAAAAGTAATATTCTACTTTTTTTTCTTCGTTTATTTAAATTATTTTTCCATATCATTTCTCGTTACTTTAGTATATAAGAATTACATTTTTTTAATATTTCAATTACTGCTGACAATGTTACGATTGAAGATTGATATCTTAGTTTGTTATACGATATTGTAAGACTTCTATTTGTTTCTCGAATTTTATACGTTCGAATTATATGTGAGTTTAATATATAAAATTAAACCAACATCGAAAACTTGTTTATACCAGTTATTTCAAATATCTCATGTCAAGAAAAATAAATCATACCCTACATATACACCCCTACACTAACCTTTAATAATAATCCATTACAAAAACAAGCGTCTCACTCACAATCTGCCCTATATAATTCTATAACCCCATCGACATCATACACGTATAACAATATAATCCACACGAATATAATATACATATATACATCACACACTTACCTAGCGTTAAGATCCTCGAGTTTAGCTAAAAGCGCGTGCGACACGATGACACTGCTCGAGGCGAAGGCGCTTGCCTGCTCGTTTGCCTCCTCTATGAGCCTTTGTATCGGCACTAATCGTTCGCCGAATTTGTGCAGTTGCTCGAGTTGCTCGGCATTCTCAGAACCGCCACTACCAGCGCTACCATTCGTCGTTACCGGCCCGTTGCCATTAGTCGAGGGCGGTGGTAATGTTGATGAAGCTGGTTGGGCTGGTACTACCGGTTGCCAGCCACTTTGTAGCGCCTCTGCACCGGCTAAACGCGAGGACAACTCCTCCAAGGATTTTTGGAAGACGCATAGTTTCTGTTGTGAACATAAAAATATATATAATAATTAATATTATATAGTACGGTTAGTTATAGTGCGTAAGTATGTGCTAATTATATAAATTTATGTATTACTTTTAGAGTTTGCTCTCGTAAAGGGTGGTTATTATATATACTGGTAGCAAGTTGTATATATTCATTAACATATCAATTGTTGGCGTAATTATATTCTGGGTTGGAAGTTTTTTTTATGGTATATTTGTGTCGAGACGAGGTATATTTGAGAGTAGGTGGACTGTTTGCGGTATTGATTGGTCAATTGTTTTCTCAAGCTGCGGAGATTGTTTTCTCATTCGCTCGTGGATGTATATATACCATCTATGGAAAAGAAACGAGCGCTTCTTCTAATTACGTTTTCATAATAATTTTACATTACGATGATGCGCCACGTCGAAACGTGTAATAACATGTGTTCATTAAAATTATAATAATATAATTATTATTTAAAAATATAACACTAGCAATATTTTTATCGTAATAATTCAGGTCGCAGAGTAACGTCCCTAATCTTATCATATATATAATATTTTTTATTTTTAGTTTGTTTAATACACCGACATAGTTTTAATTAACCCATTAATTTTGTTGCTCTACAAAGCAAACATACCCAGAAACATGTAGAAAATTTTCTAATTAAATCTTTTCTCGTTATATTCAACGTTTATTCTTCACCAAAGGACAATTATAACCCATATTTCTACATACTATATAATCACAGAGAAAAGATACTTTTGGCGATATATGTGGGCAGTTCTCTGGAGAATGGGAGGTCAAAATTTTTTTTTCTTTTAAAATCACCTAAATCGCTTCGCAACTATCCCATATGTTACTCTGAATTTTTTC
>JAWWEQ010000027.1:6470896-6562566 GCA_035583055.1 Torymus tubicola | reverse complement strand
ATTTTCGAACCTTCACTCAAATATCCCAATTCCCGACAACTACATGGGTTCACTCTGTATGAAATACAGAGGCAGGCCACTCGTAGTTTGTCGAAAAATATAATTTCCAAACAATTTTAATTATAAAACATTCGCATCGACTTTGCCATCCCTAGCCCTTGGTTGACTCCAGACTAGAAAAGGCTAAAGTGGAAAAATAGCAGTGACGTTCATCTGGACGTCGCAGAAGGTATTTTCGAAGTAGATAAGTAAAAAGTTGAAGCAATAATAATAGTTTCCTCTTTGAAAGCAGTGGTTGATTCTGTTAAGGAAGACCATCGCAAAAGTAGTTTTGAGAATTCTTAAGTTAAGAAAATATCTTTCAATATTAACAATATTATGCGACGTCCGACTAAAGTATTGCACTACTACTGACAACTCTTCAAATCACATATTTATATTTTTCTTATACCGATATTGAGGTTAATGATTAAAAAAAATTATTTAACTAAAGTCACTCCGACCAACGTCTCTCTAGACCTCTGACAATCGACAAAAACCCAGCGCGCCGTGCATTCCCATTTCCCTGTCGCCGCATTCAGCCGATTTTCACGCTCCACCTTCCTATCTCTCTCTCTCTTCTCCTCTTCTTCTGCACTCCCTTCTTCCTCCACACATATCCTCACAACCTGCATCCGCGAAAAAAGCGGCAGCCCACACACGACAGCCAAGCGAAAGACGGCGACGCCTTTGATAAGTCCGCGAAATTGGCTGCGAACCAATCGCGCGAGATGGCTTGTGTGTATCGGAGCGCGCAGTCTTCGTGTATACGCAAAACACGCGACGGACGTTTTAATGCCGTGAGGCTGGTTTTTTTCTTTCTTTCTCTCTCTCTCTTCTTCGTGTACAGGCACTGAGGTATTGTAAAATGGAAAGCAGTTTGCCGGATGAATGGATCTGTATGGTGAGCGTATGCGCATACACATATACACAAGCGCGTGTGAGTGGGTCGTGGTGGGGGTACAATACGCTGGAGGAAACTGAGCGTGGATATATTTAATACAATGCGAGAAAGTAACGAAAAGAAGAGTATAGGGCGAGGGTTTTGGCTTACCTGTGTGCTGAATGGGAATGAAATGCGGTTTGATATTGAAACTCACCTGTAAAAGAAAAAGAAGATTGCTCTTGTAAGTGGGAGCCGTGACTGTACATATATTGTGTGATATAAAAATTATATATAACATAGAATAGTTTGATAATATATAATATAAAGAAACAGAAGTATGGCGATATGTGGTGTATAATTTTAATTTTAAAAAATTGTTGGTTCAGCAAATGAAATGGAAATCCCGAATATGTATTCTTTTTTCTGTTCCTCGTTGAATTTTACATCGAATACTCACCCGGAAACACGATAAAAATATAATTAAACATTCCGGGTTGTGCCTCCGCCCCACGAGAAAGACTTCAAACACTCGGCTGTTTGTTTAACACGCTACCGCTGCTGTAAACCCTTTAAAAATACACAAACATTCGATCGCTGTTTGCATCCAAGGACTTTTCGAACGGTAGGGTATATTAATATATTACACCGGGAGCGAGTACGAAATAAACGGAAATTCATGATTAATTAGCCAAGCAAATTTGCGCACCTTTGAGCCCGTTCTAAAAAATTTACGTGAGTATTTATCCACACTTCAAAGAAACGTTTGTTGTTTCTCTCTACCACGTAATCTCCTCTACCCGACACCAGACATGCAATTATTTCAGATCCATCTTGTCAAGATTCCATTCGACTCCTTAGCTCGATTAATACTCGACACCAAGCGACGACGTTGAACTTTGATTCAATTCCGAAGCTGAGTATATATACGCACATACAGAAGTGACAAAGTCATTTTTGTTGATCGATAACACTACACATATAAATTCACATCGTTGAATAGTTTCACCGCGGTAGTTGTCGATCTCTCGAATTTGATTTCTCAATTAGACGTGGAACTCTCGCGGACAAGTTTGCCCGAGCTCCTCAGCCGTCGCTCTCCCCTATTATCAGAGACTCCCTCTTGAGCGGTGCAATTCTCTCGTCCCTCGCGTCAATTGATCAGGCCAAGAAGGTGCATGCACGGGTACTTGTGTCTATCGGTGCGTGTAATCGCGTATAACAAATGTTTAGGTATATATACATATGTATATACATATAAGACGTAGGTGCGTATCCATACGATTGTTTACACTTGATGACCAGGGCGTGAATTATTTTCAAGGGGGAGGAGCATATATCCAGAAACAAAGAGAAAAGAAGGACTAAAGGAGCGACGTTGAAGTGTGTCGAAGGTACACATAGCGGCAGTAGCTAATTCCGTCCTCTACTCCGAGCCTGAAGAAGAAGCTACCATCGCCTATACGCGTATACTCTATACATATATATTACACCTGTGTATATATATATTATATGTGTGTGTGTACACAAGTGTTTGTCGGCAGAGAAGTAGCTTCGCGCACCTATGCGTTTGCGAGTGAGAGAGAAAGGGAGAGGAACAGAGAGAGAAGATCTTCTTGCGTAATTAGAGGACGCGAGCCGTTTGAGAGCTCGTGTACACGGACGCACGTATACACGTTCATCGACACACGTTAAAGCACATATATACAGTTACACCGAGAGGCAGACGGTGAGAGAGAGAGTGAAATAACGAAGTCGAGGGAAAAAGAAAGCCTGTAACAATCCGAGAGAGTAAATAAGCGGACGCGGGCGATGCGCCTAGTTAGCGGGGATAAACCGTCGTGCTCTTCACCCCCTTTACGCCGTTGAAAAAAAAAGCAAATTTTTTAACGTCGGCCCGCATACCCAACGTTCGCTAACGTGCACATGGGGGACCGTCTAAGAAACGAGCATAAATTCGTTAAACATCTCGCGATATAATGAAAACTTCTGTCTATCTCTCCCTCTCTCTTTCTGCGCTAGCGTCGCTAATAAGCGCGGCTACGGTCGTTCCTCTCACTCTTTTTCTCTCGTACACACATACAGTCACATTCACACATATACAACGTACGTATACAGAGACGTGCGCCACCACTTCCTTCCTAGCGGATGAACGTCGAGGATGCGCGTTCTCCGTTCTCTTGTCTCTCTCTCTCTCTCGCTCTTTCCCCGGGGTATAATTAAAAAGTAGAAATAATCCGAGTGTATATACACCCGCGCGAGCGAGCGAGCGACACACGAGCCCGGCCGAGGGAAAAAGGAAAAAGTGGGTCAAGCGAGAAATCGTTAGTAACTACTCGCGGGAATGTTTAAGAGAGGCTACGGTGTGGCAGCGGAGTCGACTTGCTGCTG
Source organism: Torymus tubicola (assembly GCA_035583055.1). Lineage (NCBI taxonomy): Eukaryota > Metazoa > Arthropoda > Insecta > Hymenoptera > Torymidae > Torymus > Torymus tubicola. The sequence goes on along the minus strand of JAWWEQ010000027.1, from coordinate 6,559,253 downwards.
CTGCTGCTGCTGCGACGATTACGTGTATGTGTGTGTGTGTTCAGAGTCCTTTCCGTATCCGGGATTTATGGCTGGAGAAGACTCTTTTGTCTAGTGATAAATCGGTAGTCGATTTAATTAGGTGTAGAGCGAGCGATTGGCTCGTGATTTTAATTATTCTCGTCGTCGTAGTCGTCGTCTTACTCCATTTGCTCGTATCGCTTCGTTGAATTTTGGTTGTAAAAGTTTGTCGATATCCGAGGCTCAAGTTTATTTAACGAACGAGGAGAAGGGAACTCGATCGTTTTTAAGAATTCAGGCCACCGAATCAGCGATCCATCTACAACGCGAGAGCATATATACATACATGAACATTTGGCAATGAGTAAAAAGCAGCGAGCAGCACCGACTGAAAGTATAACAGCTCTTGAGGGAATAAATTTATTTGACGCGTGCGATGATCTCAATTGCTGTTTTCTCCCTCCTACCCTAACTATCCCTATACTATATATATATATATATATATATATATGTATAACCTTTCATAAGCCGTATACGCGAATATGTATCACTCGCGTTCGTCCTTTTTTGTGCACTAAACTTCCGGATTCGTGTTAAGTGAGCTTTTGCAACACGTGAAGTTGACACTTGAAGCTCGCACGCGCATGCGATACTTGAAAAAAATTTTATTTTTCAAGCGAAAACGTGGCTGGTGTCGGTGTTTGACATGACGCAGCGTGCACGGCCAGTTTTATTTCAACGCGCGGTCGATGAAAAAAACTCAACACCCGACACTCGGGCAAATTAAGGCCGTTAGATGTTATTTTAAATCCAATTTTGTATACATGGTTGAGAGAAGAGGGTGGGGAGAAGTGTTTATTAAGTTTCTTTTTTTTTTGAATGGTGAGTGTTATATTATTTTAGTTGTGTGTCGGATGGAGGTAATGAATGTATAATATGTTTTAGACTACCGTTTTAGCGGCTGTCAGATTTCGTTTGTTATCTTTATTAGTTGTCCATAGATAAGATTTATTTTTGAATACACTAAAATTATGTAGCATGAAATCTTCTCGTTTAAGAATTTGAAATTTTCGGTGAATTTACTTCAAAAAACTTAGATTGATTTATTCGAATGTTCAACGAATAAGAAAATTTCTACCATATCAGTATAATAGTGCATTACAATACAAGTGCGAGAAAGTAGATTTCCTCGCTTCGCTCGGGTGTAAACATCACACGAGACGAGAATCTCTTTCTAGAACATGTATTTTTTGATACGACGTGTGCAAAGTCAGATGTTGAACACACGTTTTTTGCCGAGCGTGTGGAAAAACTAACTTTCCGCACGGAGTGCTGAAAAAGTATTATTAGTATAAAAATATCAGTTTCACTTTACGCAACAACAAAGCAAAAAGACGACGACGAAACAGTTGTAAAATATGTAATTTACAGATTACAAAAAGATCTCTAATACATATCTATTACTACCATCTCTAAAGTCCCCCCCCCCCCTCAATTTCCTAAATGCCAACGAGCGACTCAATCTCTCGACGAGTCACTTTAAAAAGAAAAGCCAGAAAAAATCTAGTACGTCGTATTTCGAGTTAATATCAATTTTTCAACGACAGCGTGCGCGCGCGCGCGCGTGGCTCAAATAAACAGCTCACTCCGTCGGCCACGCAGAGTTGCAGGCGCGTTCCACTTTCTCCCTTAGTGTAAGGTGCATGGAGGACGTTATTGCTGCGGTGCACGCGCCGCGCCTTTAATACAGTTTTATGTGAGCCACGACGAGATATTGACATTTGTAAAGTGGTTAAGGTGCTTTTGTAAGTGTGTATGGCTGTGTAGGCGTTGATCGTTTTGTGTATTGCTGTGACGATTTTGTCGATTAGGAATTGTAAATGTTGGTTGATGAGAATCGCTGGTTCAAGAATGGTTTGTTCCAGTTTGAGTAGATTTTTAAACATTTGATCTGACATCGTGAATAATGAGCCATCCGAATTATTCAGTACATCACCTTTAAAATTAAAAAAAAAAATAAAAAAAAAATGAAAAATTCATCTACCACAGCGCAGTACTAGTCTAGAAAACTTTCTTCATTTCAACAAAAATCTCGGCAACAAACCTCAAAAATACACCACATGACCACTGTTCACTTAATATACCAATACACAAAAAAATTCCCTAATAACTTACTTCCCAAGCCAACTTTCACCCCCCCCCCCCCCCACTACCCTCGCTTCACTCTTTCCCTATGCTTGAAACCTCATTCAACCTCAAAAAGCTTCGTGCCAGCACCCTTACTCGCACTCTACTACGGCTCTTGACCTGTGCGCTGGCGCTTGGCGCCGCCGGCGGCGTTATTAGAATGGCGATTAGCCTCGGCTGACCGTACACCGACTCACGCTACTACAACCACACCATCTTTGTCTTCTTTCCTCTCTCTCTCTCTCTTTCTCTCTCTCTCTCTTTCTCTTTCTTTCTCTCGTCTCGCAGAAATGAACCGATGATGCGCTAGCTCGCGCGATGAAAAGTTTCTTAATATCAGAGCGCTCGAAACTTGACTCTCTCCCTCGTTCGCGCTCGTTTTCTCCTCTTTACTTTTTCAAAGGCGTGCAATTCCGCGCGCGCGCGCGCGCGAGGTGCTGCAGGTGCGCGAGGAAATAGCTACGCGCGCGGGAGCTTTCTCGTCGGCTTGCGTTGCTCTCGGGCCATTGATCAATCGCAGGAATTAATGGCTTTTTCTGGAAAGGAGGAATGGGAGATGGTTGGTGGCTGATAAGATAGCCAGCGGTGCACAGAGGATGGATCATGCTGGTTCGTTGGAAAGAAAAAGGAGTCGTTGTTTTCGTTGTTATTGTTATATTGGTGTTGTTAACGAAGGTAACAGGGTTGTTCCAATCGAAAGGGCTTTAACTAGATTGTACCAAATTCTTCAGTGATTTACTAGAAGATATATTTTAAAACTTCTTCAATAGTAGGAAATTAAATTTAAATATTACGCAGTTAACATATTATTTTCAGGATTACTACTTAAACTTTCCTATATCCCTTAATATATTAAATTACATCGATATAAATACACTTGATTTCCACTTTTAGCTGTTTCTATAAGCACGGCGTCAAAGCTCTCCTACAAAACATTTCCATCCTCGTACTTCTCGCATAACAACATCTTCTAATTTATTCAACACCCGTAGTATTTCAGGAACTTGCTGAAACTTTAACCTGATCACCTACGCGTATTCGGCTCGAAATGTTCTTCTATAATTGCACCTGTGCCGCAAAAAAAATCCGTGACTTATCGCGCTTATTTATAATCTCTCTGGTGTTGCGAGCGCAAGTGTGTGACGAGCGCATCAATAATTGACGAGGCACGAGGCCTTGACTCGACCCCTCGGCGTTTCAGTGACGTTCGACTTCCAGATGTGTGAGTATATGTATGTCTTTATTTTTGGAAAGATGCGGTAGTGAGAAATGGTCAGGGAAGGGGTTGTTGGACTATTGTTTGGAAGTTTTTATTAGAATTGGGGTAATGTGAACGTCAAAATCGATCTTTATGTACGTAGATGGATAGTTTATATTTAAATTAAAAGATAAAAATATTTCGAAGTCCTTGTTGTTATGTGGATTATATTTTTTTATTTTTCTTCAAGAACTTTAATACGAAATAATTGAACGGTATAATTATGTATTTCTTAATAAACATTTGAATATTACAGTTGCTACACTGTAAATATATGAATGCAGGATCTTCGTATACAAAAATCTCTTAAGATTATTAAAAAAAATCAAATGAAAAAATTAAAATTTTTCTTAAAATTTAAATTATGTGCAGTTATTCACCGTAAAGTTTTCGTTTAAAATTCAATTCTAATCTCTCGATTACATATAACTTGAACCATCATAAGAACCTTCACTCAGCCACTCAGACTAAAAAATGAATTTCCCCAGATAATTAAATTAAAAGATTACCACACCACCTCGTGAACGTCACCCCACTTAAAGCAATCCTCTTCCTCTCCAAACAAACAACCTCCCGCTAAAATTCATACCGCTAATGAAAAAAAGCAGTAGCAGCAGCAGCAGCTAGTCCACGCTCTTGCTTCATTCATTTTCAAGCCATCCCGTACAAGAACACCTCGGGGCGGTAATGATTTTAAAGCCGCGAAAACAGCCGGGAGCCGCGAAGAAACGCGCGTCGTGATGTAGGTCAGTTTTCTCAGCCCTAAAGGCCGCTGCACGTGTGTATATGGATAGACGAGCACTCGAAATAATTTAACAGCGATCGATGCTGTACTCGCTCTCCAGGGGATGCTGGAAATAGATGCTATACGCGAGAGAGAAAAGGTGAGATGGTGCGGTTGGCCGGGTGTCTATTATTTTTCTTTTTTTTTTTTTGTTTTTCAAACGCAGAAAGCCTTTACAAGGGGGACCAACCTGCGAATGCATCTCGTTATTGGTGGGTGGTCGTTAAGGTCGAGGAGGAGTTGAGGTATATGTGCGTTGAGCTGAAGAGACGTGAAAAGTCCAAATGGGTCGAAATTGGAATAGTCGATTTGGAAATGTAAAGGCAAGGCTTTCCTCGTTTAGCGGGTTGTTGGGTAATTGAAGTTAATGAAAATTTTAAGAGGCAAGCTTGATCATGAAAATAGATATTATGCCGAAACTTTTTTCATGCTTATACTTTGTTAATTAAATCATTTACCTCAGAAATTTTTATTTTGTTTATACTTATATAAGAGCTTTAATCAAACGATTAAAGAATCCAACCGTCAGTGCTGTCGACGATTTTTTCGATTCTTTTTAATTCAATATTTTTTAATGAATCATATTTATAGGATTTTTAAAATTCAAACGTTTCACTTTATTCATATTATAATCACTACTCTTAAAACTTCAAGATTGCCCGGTACTAGACATAGCATTATTAAAAATATTTATACCCAAAAAAGTACGCCGTACACCTCCACTCCACTCTTCCACCTCTTCTCTCTCTCTCTCTCTCTCTCTTTCTCTCTCAAGCGCATCCGCAACAACGAAACATCCCCGGCGAAATTAAAAATTTCATGAGCCACCTCTGTCGGCCCGGCGAAACAATTTCCTTACACAAAGCGGCAGCATTTTTCTGGCCGGCGAAGGAATGCAATTAAGGCACACCCGAGCGCGATAAGAAGAGTAGCGTTTACCTCGGCTCGCTTCCTCAATTACGACTCGAAGCACGATATATATTATTTATATGAAGCAATGGGGTTGGCGAGTTCTTATCGAAGGGGCGACTACTGCTACTAAATTTTTGTCGCGCGTGGAGGTGTTCGGTCGGCCGTTAAAAGGTCGGCTCGATGAAATGTGGCAACGTGGTGTAGGCATGAGGCATTGATTTATAATCGGTTGTACGTGTTTTTTGGTTCTGCTAGTATCGTAGTGGTTCGGATTTTTTTCGTCAACGTTTCTACAGATTCAAGTATGATTAATGTTGATAATATTTTGCAAAGTTTTTGGTATGATAAAATACAAAATGGAAAGTACCATTTTGAATTTTGAATTTAATAATGATATGTATGAAATAATAAGGGTAAATAATGTAGAATTCAGTTGGATATAATTAAATCAAGTATAAATGTGAGTAAATGTTTATTTTCGCTTCTTAGTAGAGCAAATTTAATTTATTCTGAAATTCAAATTGAATAAAAATATTTTTTTTTTTCAAACATTTCCAAGAACACATAACGTTATTTTTCAGGATAACAATAATGTTTTCACTCCACATCACGGGAATGATAACTTTTATCTCGACATTTCATAATATTTATAACAAAAACATGACGTAAAGAAAGTGGAAATATAACATCGAAAAAAAAAGTAAATTGTTGAAACGCGCGCATCAACACGCAACCGGAAGGTGTTAACAGGAGTTGTCAGTGCAGCGCGCCAAAATATAAAGCGGGGCCCATTAGCGTGGCACACGCGGTACACATACATGCTGGCGTCAATTCGCGTTCGCCATTGGCAAAAACAGCGTACGCGAGAGAGAGAGAGAGCACACCTCCGGCCATTTCCTCGATCGTAATTGTCCCGGGCAGCCATTATTCCATCGATCGTGGCAATCGAGTTACGCCGCGGACTGTCACTCCTTCAACCGTGGAAATTCCCTTACGTACACACATACACACATAGCTATACGATACGTACAGAACGTACGTACGTACGTGCACCGCTAAAAGCATCGATCGTAGCAGTGGCGCTGAAAAACGCGTGACGCGCATTGCCGATGAGCTACGACGACGGTAAGTGTACTGCACTCTCTCTCTCTCCCTCACGTATATATAGAAAGATAGAGAAAGAGGAAAGGGAGATTCATCGGGCCGAGGCGGAAAATTGAATTTGAATAAGTAACGAATAAGTAATGAAGAAAGCTGCGGGAGATTGCACAGTATCTCCCGGTATAATGTATATATCGAGGGTAGCAGTAGCAGCAGCAGCTGACGACGACGGGAAATCGGAAAATCAAATTGCGACGGGCACAGAGGCGAACGCGAGCCTTCGCAGAAGAATGAGAGTGCAAAATATCGGGCGGAAATTAGAAGAAGGGGGGAGTGGGACGAGGCAAAGGGAAGGCGGGCGGGCAACGTGACGGTAAAAAATGGCGCCGAGTTTTTCCGAGATCGCCACGACGATTGAGCTGTTTTATGTGACCCGCGCGGAATTATTATTCTGGAAATAGGCAAGGCTAGGTTGCTCTTTTGCGCGATGTAAATTTTTCCTTGATTGAATTAGGGTATACGCTTTAAAATGTATAACGATGGGAATCGAAATAATAGATCTCTTGAAATTTTAAAGGGATTGTAATAAATTATATCATCGCATTGATATAAAGGATCCATCGAAATATACCTATATAAATGTTTTCTTTTTCTATACCAGAAAAATTAAAATTTTAACAATTATCGCCGAAATCTTCCAAAACCACATGGCCACTTCGTTTTTTTTTTCTACTACATGATATTCAAGTACACCGTCCCAACGACATCAGTAATGTATTGCCGTTGGAACGCAGCCCAGAGAGAAGTGGCTGGCAAGTCTTGATCGAGAGTCGAGCTTGATCGCTTGTTTGCCGGAGCTGGCGATGTGTATATATGCACAGTTACGGAATTCATCCATCAATTTCGTCCTGCTGTATCATAACGGCGGGGAATTTCGCGAGAGGTTGTCCCCCCCTTTTCTATCTTCGACGAAGGTCATGGCTGTGGATACAAAATAATTCGATTTTTCGGCCGGCTGAGTGGTTTGTACGTATGACCGATGCACATTATTTATCGATCATCTGTAATACGATAGTAGTTTGGGTGATTCAGCGGAGTCCATTAACATGTAGGTTCTCCGTTTTTTATTTCTTTCTGGTAAGTATCTCAGACAAAACTTGATTGATTCAGTTGCAGTTTCTTTTTTTTTTTTTTATTATTAATGACAAACCAAAAAGTTCAAAATTCTTTCATTAGCCACATTTGCGAGGGCTTGTATATAATGTAAAAAAGCATCTGGCTTCATATCATTCCATTGACATTTTCCAGACACCAATTAAGCCATTCCCAGAGACCTCCGAGGCAACCAAAAATAGGTCGAGCCCCACGCCACCTCGGTATTTTCCCATCGCGGCCCAAGCATGTCATCCAAAAGTGCTCTCATTACACTCACCAACCCAGTGAACCGCCACCGCCATCACCTCAATTTTTCAACGACCCACCTCACGCACTCTTTTCCTACCTCTCATCGTCCCTCCCGGATATATCGATTCTCTCTCTCTCTCTCTCTCTCTCTCTAGCCTACCCAAACATCTCCGCATCGGCGAATACACATTTGCAGATGATGATTTCCTCCTCTCCCCCGTCTCTTCTATTACATATGTATATCGTAACGTCGATCCGCGTGCTCCGGATCTCTCAACCTTAATCCATACACGCGCGCGCGCGCGAGAGCGTTGGTGGTACGGGCGCGATAACGAATGTCATTATGTGAAATAATCAGGTCGCGCTAGACGTTTGTGTGTGTGTATGTGTGTATGTGAGCGCGATGCACCGGGCGGCAGAGGGACTCTGTATCTCTCTCTCTCTCGCTTCGGGCCGGCGTCATAATAAACTTAACGACGCTCCTATGAATATTCAATATAACGGGGACAAGCAGCAACGCTAGCGTTAGCTTCGAGGGCTACCACTGAAACAGGTATATGTGTATGTGCGTGTGTGCTTGTTGGTGTTGGAGGACATAGGTACGGATCTTTCGGAGCTATCGAAACGTAAATTGTTGGCGATTGAAAGCCGACAATGATGATAACGATGACGAGTTATGGCTGCGATAAATCGCTGGCTAATTGACGCTTGAAAAGAGACGAAGTATACTGAGCACTCTTTCGATTTGTTCGTTTTCTGTTTTCGCAGATGCGCTCGAGTAACCACGTAATAGCGATTGTAGTGGAAATGTGCTGCTATTGTTCTGAGGATGACTGTTGGCATGAATTGGTGCGGTATTTGAGGATGTGAGATGTAGGGCTGTTAAATTGGGTAGTAAGATGAAACCATGTGATAAAAATTCTTCTACATGGTTATTAGAGCGTAAAGAAATATAAAATGATCTAGGAGAAAATTAATTAACAGATGCAGGTTTACATCTGAATATGAACAATGTGATGTAATAATATATGGAAAACAGGGTAGAACTGACTATTACGTAGTTATTATGGTGAGATTAAGCTTAGTATCCTGTAATTCTGGAACTCGCTCAATGGAAATTAACTCGAAATGCATTGCAATGGGTAGAAATGATAAAAACTTCCTTTGATCTAAATAAAAGCTACTCATTGGTAGATAAGGTTACAACGAATACTCCATGACTATGCATTTCGACACAGCGAATTAAAAAGTTGCCTTTCACCCTTTCATCGTTAACCCACAAAAGTGTTTTTATCAAAGCGATGATTGCGGTGTTACGCGATGGAATTCATGAATATACCGTTATGCATCATGCTGTGCAAAATCACGTCATCGCTTTTCAACGTGCGCCCGCTCGATTGCCGGATTGTTCGTCATACCCCGAGGGGTAAGAGAGGGGGTCGATGAGAGAAGCGATGGAAGCACCGAAATTTGCATTTTTAATTATATAATGTTTATTTTGCGAACCCAGGCGCTCGCAACGTGCCCTGATTCGCGATACGTCGAAGCGTAACGAAATTTACAGCTTAAACGCGCGAACCGATGGTTTTAAAGTCTAGTATAATGCCGCGTGTACTGGCCTGTACCATCAATCAAATATTTACACGTGGAAAATGGAGAATCGAGGAAAATTTGCGGGAATTCATATATTGCGTGTGCGCGTGCGCGCGTGTGTTTCATTTATACGTCTACTTGGGTTAAAAGCGTGATTATACGTTTTGAAAAAGTGCTTCACAATTCGAAACCACAATTACGGGATTATGACAAATTCAGGATATTGATAAACAGAATATATGTGATATACATATATATATACACACATTCGTTACCCAGTTATACGATACTCTTAAAAAAATTTTTCAAAATGAATAGAACCTCGTGAAAGAACCGGGCCACTCGCGCATAGCCAAAACTTTCTCTTGGTCGGAAAAAAGCTCGCGCGTCTACGCGGGAATAATCGGCCTAAAAACTTTTCCGCCTTATTGTAGGGAGAGCAAAAGTTCTTTCTCTCTGTCTCTCAATTGACCCAATTTCCGTGCGCTCGAGTGCTACTACCTAGAGTCGCTACTCGAGCCTTTCGGCCCTTAAATATTTGCAGTCTTGCCGGTGCCCCAGTAGTGCCCACTCGCACGATTCCCAGCCGTGCACGCGTTCTGGATGAAACGAATAAGGTTATTAATTACTGGGAGCTGCTGGTCGTTGGATTGGCGATAGGTAGAGGTGGTTGGGGCAAGTTGGATAAAAAAAACTGCAGTGCGAATGTAGAATTGTTTCTGTAAAGAGGAATAGATGTTCTTCAGAATCATAGATACTGTTTAGATGTAATTTTAAACTGCTTAATTGGACGTAAGTATATCGATTATAAAATTGAAACGCAGAATATCAATATAATATTTGTTTCTATTTTTAATAAATATATACGTATACAAATATAATTCTGCGCAATAATGTATTTGAAGATTGAAGAAATGAATTTCTTAACATGCGGCTTCTTGTGTAAAAATAAGAATCATGAATAAACGAGAATCTGATTTCCTTAAGTGCACGGATATATACGCAATCGAAGCAGAAGCCAACGTACACGGCATATCATGCACATTTCTATTCGAAAGCTCATCCTTTGTAAAATCCTATATACTTCCTTCTGAAACGCGAGACTCATTGAAGATTACAAATATATCACGTGTCTTCATTTCCATATGTGGCTGTGATTTGAAAACCCCTTATGCGAGTACTTTAAAAATGAATTTTTTTTCTGAATCACAAAACAGAAAATTTTTCTCTACTGAAAAGAATAAAAAAATTTTTATATTCCTTTTAGGTAAGATTATAACACAGGGAACATCTAAAAATATACTTCACAAATCCCAACAAATCATCAACCATCATTCTACAACTAACTCCATCTCCTATGACAACCAAACCTACGTCATGTGAATAACTGATCCCTTTTGCTCTTCACCTTTGCCGCGACATTTCTGATTCCTCCTGTACCCGACTACACAAGCAGCGCGGCAGTAGCAATCGATCCGCGCAGCTCCACCAACGCCGATACTCCCGAGCCTCATGTCGCCGCGGCCTAAACTTTTTCCCGGGATATCGCATATTCATGATCGTGGCCATGCGATAATGGAGAGCGAGAGAGACCGCGAAACTAAAGCACTGCATGCAAATGCACAAAGTCGGCGCAAGGAGACGTGCGAAACGAGATGAATATTCGCGCTTAACTACGACGCGGCCTGAATTATATCACGCTCGAAGAATCTTTTTTCGTTCATGTGTATTTTTGGCAGGATGACGTAGGTGTGTCTCGTGCCCTAGTGGAATTAGAGAGGAAGAAAGGTTTTTGTTCGACAGGATTATTCTCGGGGTTATGGGCAATGTGGATAGATTCTAGGTAAGGAGAATGCCGTACTTGATATAAGTCGAAGAACGTGGGATTGCAAAAATTTGTTGTGTAATGTTTAATGATTTAATAAACGCCTCTTCTATTTGCAAGTCAGATTTATGTGTACAAAGTATATACATATATATATATATCGGAATATAATTTCTCTAGTCAGATGTCAAAGCAAAACAAACATCACAGCAACGTGTTTTGAGACTTATCAAGAACGTTTAGCAACTTGAACGTTTAGCAAGAGCCTTTAATAAATTGTGTTTATCTATAAAAAAAAAAAAATTATTTTCAAAGAACCATATTGAATAGTAACTTACATAAAAGTTTAACTCTATCTAAACTTAATCTCTCTCACATTAAGTATCTATGAACAAAGAAAAACCATTAACTAACCAACTAATCACGTTATAAACGACGGCATAATTGAGCTCTGTTGTAAAACAATAATTAGTGCACTAATCGATATGCATAACACCCGTCGCTCACTGCGATCTATTCTTACTGAATCAAAAATACCGCATAGGTTCAATGAACTTCCCAATTACACTCCCTATATTTACCTCACCAACCGGCTAAGCCGAATTCATCGATAACAAAGCACAATTAACACCCCCCGCCCCTCTTTCTCTTACATACATTCACACGTACAATGCGCGCAACGAATCAAAATAGAACTACACGACAGACCACCGAGAATAGGATCGGACTTCGCAACTCCAGCGTAACAAGGAAGCGTACGGCATGTCGAGACAGAAGCACAACGTGGGAAGGATGTGGGTAGAGTGAAGTGAAGTTTCTAGCCGGCGCGGGCAACAGCAGTGGTAGTAGTGGTAGTGGTGCCCGTCAAGTCACTCCCCTTGGAATTCCGGCGATGCACGCCCCCGGGATTTTTATTAATAATCCCGGCTGGAAATTCTCTTAGTATATGGTATATACTACCTCGACAGTGCAGAGAGAGAGAGACGTTCATTAGCCTCGCGGTGAAGTTTCGGGGGACTATAGAGTGAATGACCGATCGCAAAGAGGATGGAGAGGATGGAGAGTGATCGGATCCGCGCGTTCAGGCTGGTGTATACGTATAGAGGATATTTATCGGCGATAGGATGGATACGCTCGTGGGATTGAGTTGCGTATCGATTGATGGTATACATGAGAGGACGATTATGCAGTTTGTTATGGCGATTTTGTGGTGCTCGGGAGAGGTTCAGTGGTTCACTGCTGATGGGGGATGATATTTTAGACGGGGGATTTTGGGAGTGAAGAAGCGGTGCTTGAAAAGTGTGGACATGTCAGAGTGACTGAGAAGAGGTGTAAATAATTTGCGTACTGCAATTAAATGTCTAGATGCTTTGGTGAATCTTAAAAATTGTATACCCCCTTAGAAAAAACAATGAAGTGCTTCCTATACGATTACTGCGGCGTGTACGAGGTGAACCTTTTATTATTTCGTTTTCTTTCTTGTTTTAATTCTTAAAAGTTCAGAATAAGTCGTATCAAAATATATAAAAGCCAATATATCTTAGTGTCTTTGTATTAACTATTTTCAACGTTACCCTTACAGAGTTAGGAACAAAGGTAAAACGCAGACCATTTCCAAAACTATCCCGCCACCTAACCTACGGACATTCCTTCTCCATCTCCTGCTTCGCCTTGAAGACAAAAATCTCACGAGCAGCCGACGATTCCCTATTCGAAAACCAAACCAACGTACCGAACGACATGCAACGGCGCGCCAAAGAGCGAGCCCGTGCATCCGGCAGATATAGAGAAACTCGCGTAATTATGCGACCACGGCGACTACGACGACGGCAGCAGCGGCCGGCGAGTACATTCCCAACTGCCGAAACTTCGCGACTGCAAATTCAGGGAATGTCCGGACGGTAATCCCCTCTTAATTAGCCCGCGGGTACGGCGTGCATAAAGTATAAAGCGGCCGACGGCTCTCTCTCTCTCTCTCTCTCTCTCCCTCTCTCTCTTTCAATATATACACGTTCCTTCGAATGCTTCGCTGGCTGGTCGCGCGAGTATACGCGCATGGAGAGAGAGAGAGAGAGAGGAGAGAACGATGTAGCTGTCGTGCGCGAGTTGCGAGAGAGTTTGATGACGACGAGCGAGCGCCAGGAGAGAGGCGGTGATGAATGAACGCAAAGGGAGGGAAGAGGAGGTGTATTGAGAGATCAAAAGGACGGTTCTGATTTTCGATGAGGCACGCGGTGATGCGAGTTGCGCAGAGATTGGATTTCAGAGAATGTGGGTGTGTGTGTATACATGTATGTATGTATATGTATGTGTAGGTTTGTGGGAATTTGCCTTGGTGTTTGAGAACGCGTTGATTGGGTAATGATGAGGTCAAAGTGTTGTAAAATTAGATTGTACGGATGACGAAGTAACTTACCCGGGTGAGAATGTGGAAAGTTTATTTGTATAACAAGACAAAAAAGTAATGTTATTTATGGTGAATAAAAAGATAAATTTTTATAACTTAATATTACGGTACAATCTGAAGAAAAAACGGCCCAATCAAAAGAGTTTAGAGTAAGGTGAATCAATTTTCTTTTCAAAAGAGAGACATCTAATTTGCTTATTTTCAAACGTTATCTTATGGATGCCGGGAGATTTCGTTTATGGGAATGATTATTATTGTATTAAGCAGTTTTTTTTGGTTCAAGTACTTCATCAATATCACTTGTTCTATAATTCATTGTAGCCTACTCTTGTGATTTTAAAATACATTTGCACAATTTCTCATAGGATTTTTCTCCCCTTTAGTGCTAACTATAATATAATTATAATATACCAGTCATTTACTATTTCTTGAGTATTGAAAAGCTCAGTACAAATGAATTCAATAAAACTATATCTAAATAATATTTAATGGCTTTAAAACAAAAAAATTCAAATAATAAGTCTTCCTACAACAAAAGAAAAAACAATTTAAAAAACTGCTCATTCAAAAACTGTCGCGACTAACCCAACTTTAAAAAAACCTGCCACCCGAACGAAAACCACCTCCCCTTACCGCTGCAGTTCACCTCGACCTTAAAATTCACCCAATAACAGTAAACCACATCCCCCTCGCGAAAAAGCCCATCCCGGCGCACGTTCGCCTCTTCCTCACCCAGCGCGTGAGGGAGAGAGAGAGAGTCGCGTAAGTCAAAACCCGTAGGCAAAATGAAGCCATTTATAACCGACATATCGCGTATGCACGTGCCTGCCGGCAAAGGCCAAGAGCCACAGGCATCTACTACCCGTACACCTCCTTCTCCTCGTAATTCGCCTGCGCGCACTGATTTACTGTAAATTAGGGCCGCCGGAATTAGCGGAGAGACACGCGCATGCAAGGGTCGACTGAGTTGAGAGACTCTCACTGATTTGGGTGAGGGGGGAGGGGAAGGGGAATGTAAAAACGAAGGTTTCGGATAGCAAAGATTTGTGGTTTGTTTTGGGAAAGGATGAATGTGTGTAAGTGTGAGTGGACCGTTTGATGTCGGTTTTATGGGGTTTGGATCATCTTGATGAAATAGTGGTGTTTTGATACGCGTTGAACGGAGGTTAACGAAGTCTTGAAAGGGGTAAAGGAGAAGTGGGTATATGTTAGCAGAATAATAATTGATTAAAAACACGTAATAATTCTCTCGTGTTTTTAATTAGTTGTTAATCGGATAAATTTTGAGTAATTAATAACTGCTATGCATGTATTTTATACGTGAACAAAGTTTATTTTTACCGAAATTAAATTCCGAAAACACGGCATTAAAATTAAAATTGAAGCAAAAGATTAATAAATTTCATAACGAACGTAACTACTAACACAACGGAATTTCCCTAAAAATATTTTATCGTCAATTCGCAGAAGACGTTTGATTAAATCGTTCCCCCCCACATCATGAAAATAATTACAAACACTTCAATCCCCACGTCAAATACCCTCTTGCAACATTCACTTCCGTTCTCTCGTCCCCTTCGCCAATAAAATCAATCCCTCAAGCCCAAAAATACATCATTCTTTCTCCCTCTCTTCTCGTAGCTAGCCGTCGTACTTGTTAAAGAAATAACGGGCGAGCATAAATCCGCTCTGCTCTCGTGCGATCTGGAGCAGTGCCAAGGCAACGTGCACACCCTCGCGGCAGGGAAAGAATCCGCGAGAGCACGCGGTGACAAATTTTCAAGAGTCGGGACCAAAACAAGGATATAAAAGCGAGCATCGCCGGCTGTTTTATCGCCGCTGTTAAATGTGTGCAGAGAAGTGGAGGGGAGGGGGGGGGCGAAGTTTTTATACGCGCGCGTCGACCGTTAAACGGACCCGAGTACGGGAGGGTTCGAGTGGCTATGTTGGTACGAGTGTCGAGCAATTAAAGTTTTTGAGGGAAGTAGGGAGAAACGGGATGTGGTAATTGCTGTGATTATAGAATTTTTACGTGGAGCGATAGTAATCAAATGAAGTGTTATGGTTATATAATGATGTGAAAAGTATGGAAAGATATATTATTCATATTTTAACATAAATAATTCAAAATATATTATAATGGTTAGAATATCTTGAAGTGCTCAATTTAAAATTGGTTTGCAAAATCAAATCGCCACTTTTCATGATTTAGCTCAATGCTGGAAAACTAAAAGTACTTTGAATTTCTATTTCGAAACTTTTATATTTTCCAAAACTAGTTTGAAACCGTATACATACACTCGGTAGAGAAGGGGAAATACATAGCATACAAAAGCCGTATTATTCTCCATCTATGAATACCATAGATATAATAGAAAGCCATACAAACTTTAACGCGTGTAAAATATTTATCGCGCGGTATTACAACCATATGTAACACGAGAGGCCATACATCGAACCGCACGTAAACTGAGTTACGACACGACTCTCTCTCAACCATACCCATCGCCATCATGTACACATAAGTCACGCAATACCTCCCTCATTAGCTCCTCTCACTGTGGCACCAGCAAAAAAATAAAAAAAATAAAAAAAAGAAGAAACCACTCGCCACAATACAAACTCTTAAGACGTGCCCGCTAATTACCACTCCTTTGCAATTACCACACCGCACTAGAGACGGTAGATCGGCCGGACTGGATGGGATTTGCGCCAATCGAGTTAATTTTCACTCTCCAGCGACGAACAATTCACTCAGATGCTATATGCACAAGAGAGAGAGAGAGAGAGAGAGAGAGAAAGAGAGAGAGAGATAACACAAGTATACGTGTACACGTACATAGAGAGAGGGAAGCGAGTGACTTGGGCGCACTGCCAGTTATATATATATATATATATATATACACATACAGACACGACGGTAGGAGCCGCTGGAGAGTTGGAAGCGTATACGACGGCGGCGCCGAACTCTAAGTACTTCTGATAGGATTTGCCTACGCTACGGAGACAGGACGAGAGAGAAGGGAATAGGGGAAGGAGGAAGAAAGGCATCTCCTCTCTCTCTCCCTCTCTCTCCTGCTCTCTCGAGTTCTCCGAATTCGGAAGATCGTAAATCACTAATCAGAATTCCCAGCCGAGCCGCTAAGACTCCCGGAATGCTTAACGCGAGTGAGCGAGAGAGAGAGAGAGAGAGAAAGGACGTATATTAGCGCGGGGAAGTGTGTCTTTCGCTGTCTCGGTGGGCGTGCGCTCTGTGCCGGTGCGAGAGCGCGCAGTGGGAGAGTGAGACGGCGAAACGAAGCGTGTCGATTAGATCGCGCCGTCGCTGCTGCTGCTGCTGCTCCTGCCACCGTTGCTATACTGCGCGTTTGAGGGAGTGTTTTATTATTGGATGAGGGAGTTGCTGGGAATTGCCGTGGGACGTTGTGCGGTGAATGAAGATGAAAGAGGTTCTGCATAATCGGCAAAGAATTATTACATTGTGTAATGAGTCGTTTGTGAATCTATTGTAAAATGTCAAAATGACGGTGGTTTTAAGGAGGCAAGTTTGATCGTGAAGATGAGAATTTAACGTATTCTATTCTATTTTATTATAAGACATCGTTGTACCGACACTTGTAATCTAAAATAACTAGGGAATGAAGAAGAAGGTACCGTGATATTTGGAATTGCTAATAAGTTTTTGATAACCAACAATTTCACTTCATCGTTCTTTTTTTTAAGCGAACGCATTTCAACAATTCGATTCCGGAACCAGCGCGAAACATGTTTTCCGAAACTGAATATAACTGGCGACAACATGAATTATCAATTGGTTTAGACGGACGGCCGTTCAAGTTTGCGGTTATTCCTTGCGGTTAGGAAGTCGACGATGGAAGTTAGCCGACGTCAGGAATGGAATATGAAGCAGCAGCCAAGTTTGAAGTGATTTGAATACTTCTCGACTAGGTTGATTCCATAGCGACATTACAACAAAAATCATTTTATTCGAATAATAATAACTTGCTTATTCGTTAATCTTTTATGATTTTGAATTACTGCAATGATAACGAGGTAGGGTTTCTAATTAAACGATTGGGCAACCTATTCAGTAATAATTGTTGTTTAATAAATGCCACAAATGTATATATTTTAATTACCATAGATTGATTTGATGAGATGACTGTAAAATGCAATGATTACCATATTAAATGGTCCAGCGAACTTAGAAATTCGGAACATAAATGCAACACACGAAGTAGTATTAAATTAAATATGCATTATTTGGTTCCAACTAAACTAACTTCTACGTACCAACATACTGTTATAAATTCATAATTGAAGCTTGCACAGTTACACTGTACCTTATTTATCTCTATACAAAACTAAAATAAGTATAATCTAACTCTATATAAATTAATATTTTTCCTAACCAAATAGACATTAATTTAAACATAAGACTTTAAAGAATTCTAAATTTAATATAACCATTGCATAACACGAATTCATAACAATAAAAAATCCGAAGTTACATTCTCATTACAAAAATACAACAACTACCAATACCCATTCAAGTGGCTAACCCACACATAACCTATTATCGAACGAGGAACCATTCTACTCGTACTCGAAACACTCGCAGCGTCTCGTATAGTTATATTTACGGCCCGCAGTACGTCTCTTCCTCTCTTGTGCTTATCTGTCAGAGCGCGTAGCCACTTGACGGACAGCAAAGTGCGCGCAGCTTTCGATTAGGGTATTTTAAAGAATCAATCGTTCCTACCGCGAAGTTTTCTTATCCTCTCTGGAATTGCCCCGCGCGCACGCCGATCCAAAATAGAAGCTTGCGTCGTTCGATAATTCTATACGGAGCGAGAAATAGAAACGTCGATAAGCGCCGCGGAGACTGCGCGGTTGATGCAGTGGCCGCAAGTTTGTGGGTGTATTGTTTTATTGTGAAGTTTAACATATAATAATGAATAACTGTACTTTAATCAATATAGAAACATTGCAAACAGTGATTTAAAATTAGTAATAAAAATACATTTCCTATATTTGTCTGTATTCTCAGAATTATTAATAGCATTGAGGATTTGAAGTCATCGTAAGAAACGGTGCGCAACAGTAAACAGATTCCGAGCATCTCCTTCAACTTCTTCTTACCATCAATTAAAGCAACATACCGGCACTACCTGTTCCACGAACAGCTTACAAAAGCTCCTTAATCACCACTGGGCCGGCAACTTTTCTCTCTCTCTCTTTCTCTCTCTCTCTTTCTCTGTCCTCACTCAACGACGATTTAAATAAAAATGAACTTCCGGAATCGAACTCTTGCGCGCCACGTTCTCGCATCCAACGACGTCGTTTCCACGCTCGTGCTTGCACTACTTTTACCCTACTTCACTCTCTCTCACTCACTCTCGTGCAAGCTCTCTTTTTCGTTGGGAATTAGTATCCCTTGAGCGTGATTTCGCCCGCGTCACGGTCGTTTCATTCGCGCGATTTGTCAAGTTTCGTTCAACTTACTCTCTCCGTGGCTGAGTCCGCCGCGGCGAAACTCTGGCGAGAAGGAGGAAGGGGGCAAAAGAAACCTCGCGAATTGAAAACTAAGGCGAAAAGCCGAGCTAAAGATGGAGATGTAGCGCGCCATAGGAATGAATCGCAGGGAGAGATGGGGGGGGGGAAATAGTTTGGACTTTGTAGTTTGTAATGTATTTAAAATGCGAGGGATTAAAGGTCTTTGGGGGATTATTATTCTATGAATAATCAGTTTTTTGTTCTTCGTCGTTCTGTTATTTAAATATGCGTTTACAGAATTGTTTAAACGTAGTAGATAGAAAATCATTTAAGAATGACTTGTTTATGAATAATTCCTTGAATATTGATTTAAATTTTGTATAACACTAATGAATAACATTCACAGATGAATTAAAACGCTAAAACACACTTGCGTAAGCAAATAAATGTACTGATATAGGTATGATTACACTTCTTATCGGAAAATTGCTAGAAAAATCTATAATAATCACATTTACACATGACATTCTTAATCTTTTTCTACCACATTAAAATTTTCACCATATTATCCACTTTCAAATCCATTTCTAACAAAACATTCCAAATTTAATCCATCCCAAACTCCACACTCCGCCTCTCCCCAAACTATCACTCACAACAAAAACCACGCGACTACATAATCCCCGAAAACGGCAAATTACATTTTCGCTCTTGACGCATTCTTCCACGCTTTCTCACCATGATGTAATGTCTCTCTCACGCTCTCTCTCTCACCCTACCCGTAATGCACGCAAATCCGCGTAATGAAGGCCTCTCTCTCTCTCTCGCGCGAAATTGCATAACCGCACGCTTTTCTAATCCCCGCGAGACGCGAGCTACTGCTGCCCGTCATTTTTCGCACGGATTAGTCGAGTTGTCGAGCGGCTAAAAGAAATTTCCTCCGCCCACGCGCGTTTAGCGAGGAATTAGGAGGAGGCTCTAGAGCGTAGAAGGATTAGTAGAGGCTGGGGGGACGTGCGAGTGTTGCTGATAAAGGTCTCGCACGTTTCGTTGCAACGATGACGGAAGTAGAGCATACTATATACGTGCGTGTGTGTGTGTGTATATGTTTGAAATTAAAGTGTAAGACATTGTTGGTAATTTTGGGACAAGGGAGTGGGAGAAGTTTTTTTTTTGAGAATTTCAAAGTGTGGGTGGAGATTGGCAGGATTAGGTGGAGACTTGTGAGTGAAAAGGACGTTGAGTGAATGAAGGTGGAAAGTTTATTCTAATTATTGATTAAAGTGCGCCTTAAATGGGATTATGTAAGATTCTTACGTTGACATTTTTAATAGAGATTGTATAAGACCATCATATTTTTTCATCTTTTAATAGATATGTATGATAAAATAATTGGTAAGATTTTACTCTTTTGTAAAAATATTATTTTAATACCATTAATATTTGTATAAGACTGTACTGAAAATAAAAACGTTGTACAGATTTGAACAATACCATTAAACTGAACTAAATATTTTTTAAAAATATTGAATCTACTAAGATCAGACAGTATTGTGTTTTACCATATTTTTAAAAAAAGTCTCTCGTGTAAAGGTAGCGACAGCGGCAGCAGCATTTGTTATTATATAAAACAGTAACGTTTATGATTTATTGGATGAACGACGCGACCTCGATCATGCCCATCTATAAAAACGTTATCCGCCGCCTATCTCGTAAAAAGGGTTTTTCCACCGGCGGCAGTGGCGTCGCACCGTACCACCTTCATTTTGGATTATTTTTATATCGGAAAAATTTATACACATTGTCTATCGTACATGCGTAAACGAGAAAAGTCAAGGCGCGCATATGTATTTTTTATAATAATAACAAAAAATACACGAGCGTTTAGTCATCATTATTTAATTTACGTTATTCCACTGTAAAAGCTAGAAGCGCATTATTTTCTCTTCATTATTAAGTTTTCTTATTAGACTTATACAGTAGGAATTATGAACCGAGCTCAATGTTTACGCGGAGCAAAGAAACGCATCGCCTTACGGTAATCATTCGAAAACAAGTCATTAATGTACACCGAGCGAAAGCAAACAAAGCCGAAAACTTGCCTCAACCGTGCAAACAACAACAAGAGCCGCAGCGTGAAAAACCTCAGAGCTCTGGTGGCCCTAAAATTTGCGCATAGGAAGGGAAAACACACGCGCTACCTCCTACGTAATCTTCCTCGGAAAACGACGACGAAGAGGAGGAGGAAGAGGAGCAAGGAGGTTACGATAAAATCACAAGAGGGGAAAGGCTGGAAGTTGTTGGCTTTTATTTCGGTGTATGAAGATTCGGAATGCGTGATTTTGCGGTTCCTAGAAGAGAGAAGATAATGCCCAAGATGGAGACGACGACGTACAGCGAGATAAGAAATTGGCTGAGGGAAATGATTTTTGGAAAGGAGATAGGAATCGCCTGGTGATCAGCTTGGTTCTTCGTCGGATTTGTTTTCTTCTTTTTTTTTGGTGTGTTTATGTAGATGGTAGGATACGACTCGAGGAGAATAGTTGATTGGAAAAGTGAAAAAAAAATTAATATGGTATGAAAATGACGGATAAAAATGGTGAAATGTTATATTGCACTGAAATAAGTTAAAGAATGAAAGAATATATCATAATGTAGTAGTAACATTAATCTCTACCATTTAACAGTTTGTAATATTTTATCAAAAAGTAAATTACAACTAAATATCCCATATTTCATCACGTAGAACAAACAAAAAATAGTGACAATTTTCCAGCGCAGGAAACACATCGTGTATCCCGCATTTTTCATCCGTGCGCGACCATTTTCTCCCCATCCACGCGAGCGTACCCTAATCGCACGCAGTAACAGCAGCAGCAGCAGCGCATCATCTGAATCCCCGGCAAAGTCATTCCACTCGAGCTCTCGCTACATCATCTTCAAGCCTCCACACCTCGCAGACGCTCACTTTCGTCTCCGCCATCGTCGTCATACTCCCTTGAAAGTGAGAGCCGTCCTCTCGCCGCGAAAGAGAGAGAGAGAGGAGCGAAAAAGATGTCATTGTCAACGGTCGGCGCGCGCGCGCGCGCGCGTTTCGGCTAAACAACGCCGTCGGCGTATTTATCGACAAAAAAACGTCTGCGTACGCGCGCCATGCCAGCGCCCCTCTAGGCAGTTTCATTGTCGGCTGAAAGCGTACTCGAGAGGCCGGGAAAAGCCAGCCGTTCCGGCGCATTTTCGCTCTCGTTCGTGTGTATGTGTCTTGATACTCTGCGCTCTCCCTCTCTCTCTCTCTCTTTTTCCTTACGCGTGTGTGTGAGGTAGACGTGTACTTTGTCTGCACGTAACGCGCGTGGGTTTTTTTTTCGGCATGCTTTTTTCGAATGCTCATTTGCCGGAGAAAGAGTGGGATTTTGGAAATGGGAATTGCCCTGTGTGTTGTACTGGGCGAAGGGAGAGAGAGAGGGGGGGAGGGGGAAAGTAGCGGAATGTGGCAGCATAATGCGGAAAAAGAAGAATTCGAGGAGGGTTTTCTACGAGGGATGCAGTGTACTGATTAGTATTTTACTTTTTCATCGTTTTTTTCTCGGCAGATATTCTTTTATTTTTATTTCACATATTTTTTGTTGTTGTTTATTTATATTAAAAAGCGGTGTCTGGATCGCACAGTCTTTCAAATGAACGAACAAAAAACTAGTTTTACAAATTGGCCTCGTTGTGCAATGTTGCGCGTGCATAAAACCCCGACTTTATTAATTAACATTTTTCCGAATAAAAAAAAATAGCGTACCACGTCATGTTACTGTTTATTTACTAATTAAAACTTGAAAAAAGCTACTTATACTCTTCATAATACATTATAATAACCAACGACGCTGTATCTAACTAATAAGACAAGTGTAAATTACAACAACAACATTCTTCAACCAACAACAATAACGACAAAGCGGGTAAAAAAAAAAGTAGAAGAAAAAAAACAAGGGGGGAAAAACCCCCTAGATTCCACCCATCTTTTAATGCATGCAGAAACTACTTCGGGAAAAAACTCTCCCTCTCTTTTCCCTACACATACACACACACCCTTTCGCGAAAAACGCTGCACTTTGCGCGCGTCTGCGTCTGCGTCGTTGTCCCTCTCGCGCGCGTATCTTTCTCTCTCTCTCTCTCTCACTTGCTCCCTCGTCTGCCTGCCATTGTCGTCGTCCTCCCCTTTACTAGGCTCGCGTTATACAGCTGCTGCGCTGCGCGTATACTACTACCACGCGCTTTTTCCGCAGTGCAGGTGTCGCACGATTAAGACACGTAGGCGTGCATTAGCGGGGGGAGGCAACGAGTGTAGTCGTCGTAGAAGGCCTGTCGGCCTGAGTAATGCGCTACTTTTAATTGCGGATCGAGGATTAGAGCGAAGAGTTAAGGCGAGAGAGTATCGAGGATCGAGCAGTTGTGAGTTATTGAAGGTAGGTCGGGGGGGGGGCAAAGGTATTAGAGAATGATTTTTTTGTAATTATGAGGGTTATTTATGGAAAGGGTAGAGATATTGGGGGTTAAGATTTATGGATAAGTGTTTTAGGAATTAGCGGGGGGGGGGAGGTAATGTGTTTGCTGATAATGTCTGCCTATGCATGAATGTAAAATATGCTAAGCTGTAGCATGAGTAAAGGAAAACAGACGTTTCAATTTGGCAGGAATTTGAACACTCAATTATTTATTTTGTACTTCTTTTTAGAAGTTTATTGTAGATGAATAAAAGTATCAATAAAATAATATAAGGGAACATCATGTATGACGATAGGGCATTAACATAACAATAGAAAATTTGATGTCTTTTGTTACAAAGATGAAGCAGTAGACTGATGAGCAGATCAAAACAATTATCGTAAATTTGCCATAGTACCAGAATTCGAAATGGGCCACCACCCGTACAAATGAACATTTAAATCAACTCCCAGTAGAATATTAATCTGAAAACGTGGCCGCGCTCATCCCATCGCATTACAAAGTCCCTCTGGAACTTCCATTTTGAAATTCAAAAATTCCACCAACTCTCTTCTCCTCCACCCCTTCTAAAGGACCGGAAAACTTTTTACCCGAGTTAAAATACCATGTCATAGAAGAGAGGTGGAGAAGGAGGAGGAGGTGGTGGTGGAAGAGGATCAAGCGGGCGCGAGGAGGTATTAATCACACTGTGTGTTTCAAAGGATCGGGCGCGTAATTTCCAGAAAATCCCGCACACTTCGCGCATAGAGCAGCAGCCCTATACCTACATCGTGCTTGCGCGCTGCGGAAATGTCCTACTTTCGCCGCATCAAAGACCTTATTAGTTCGGAACGCTCGCGTGTGGTAGTGGTGGTGGTAGTACAAGTTCATCGCGTCGAACGCTTTTAATCAGTCGATGGGAACTTTATGCTCGCACGGTTGCTGCGGGGATGCGCACAAAAAAAATTCCCTTTATCTAAAGGCATTGCCTAGTGCAAACTTGCCGCTGCTGCTGCTGCTGCCGATGCTGCAGGACAAAGTTCGTGAGGGTAGTGGGCGCGTGGGAATAAAAAAAAAATTGCCGAGTGCAATCGGATTCCTGCTGTGTATGCGTACGTGCGTGTACGAGAGAAGCCTTTGTTAGGATATTCTGTGATGGTAAAACGGTAAGGTTAAAACATTGTTGGTGGTAACGAGGAATTTGTAATGTTTAGTTGTTTGATTAAAGCTAAGTAATATATCAAGGTGATACTATTTTTTCTATCGAAGGTGTATAGTTTACGAACAATTTTGGTCGTCGTAGTAGGCGTAAAGTGCGTTGAAACGTTCATGGTTTTCCGAGTGCAAAACGTTATTTTGGGTATACGAGGAGTGTAGTAACAGATGTCGTAAAATTCTGTTTTTGCTTGTCAACTGGTGATGGCCATGCATGAGGACCGACCAGGTTTATTCGATTCAAAGGATTCCTATTAATTGAATACTCCTGTTTTTAAATTATTCAAATTTTTATCTTTCAAAATTTTACATTCTGTTTTTACTAGATTATTAAGGTATAATTATCTAAATAGACTTTACTTCTAAAACTTATACTATTATTCTGAGAAGAAGGTAATAGATGACAATCTAAACCACGTTTTGACCATCATGACCTTAATAATGTTCTTGAGAAACTTCTCCCTCCTTCGATTACTTCACTACTGCTTCCAACGACTGTTCAAAATTATGTTCAAGTAAAAACATCATTCCATCATCCTGATCATTCGACCCACATACATTCACTCTACTTCACCCCAAAACAAGAATTAATCAAACATACCTGACCGGAAAAACAAAAATCAAGAAAGAAACACATCAAAGCTACCGTAGAGGGTAGGGGCCACGACCTGTCCATCCCCAACCTTTAATTCCAACGACCGACTACTCTTTCTCTCTCTCTCTCTCTCTTTCCCCAAACGAATCCAGCCATTCCTCGCGTTTCTTTCGCATCAATGGCCCTTTGACTCTGCTCGCTCGCTCGCTCTTGGGCCAACAACCTCTACGCGGCGTGCGCGAGCGCGCGCCAGCACAAAGCCTCTTCTTGGCCGGTGCTTTTGAAACTCTGAAGTACGAGCGAGAGAGAGAGAGAGGAAGAGAGAGAGAGAGAGAGAGAGAGCGAGAGGCGAGTGAGCATGCCGCGCATCTTTGGTGCATAACAAATAATTTCATTAGGCTGCGGTTTGGACGGCGGTGGAGGTGATGTTGTTGCTGTAGCAACTGGCCACCACGATGGTCCCACCCTGCCCGCGAGTGATGAAATATTTCGACGGAAGGCCCACCAGGAGTTGCGTTTGTTATTAAGCTGGGCGGTGTGTGGGAAACGGTTCGAAGGTAGAAGGAGAGAGAAGAAAATTTTAGAAGAGAGCGAAGTTTGGCAGGAAGTTTTTTTTTTGGAAGGAAGTTGGTAGAGGTTGATGTACGAAGAGCGGCTTCGAATGAAGTTTTAGGTCGATTTCGGCTTATAGAGTATTAGAGAAATAGGTCGAAGTACATTTTATGGAAAATCAATTGCGAGAATGGAACATTCCAGTTTTAATGAACGCTAAATGTAGTGGTAATGAAATGTGAAAATATGGAAAAAATTTGTTTGATCTATTAGAAAAAATATGATGGTAGGAGCAATATATTTAATATTCAGAAATGCGCTATCAAGCGATATGAGGAAATATTGATTTCATTTGTAATCTAAAATTGGCCAAATATTAATTAATTGTGGTAGCCAATTAGGAGCTACATACAGATAAGTTACTTAGCTTTATGCCAACTAATTATTTGTCATGATTGCAATGCAACGTTATCGAAAGTATGATAAAGACAGCGAATTCAAAATTTAATGACTTCATTTGTTTATACAGTTATTTGTTAGTCTTTACATGGAAGTAAACAATGAACGTTCAAAAGTTATATTTATCCGAAGTTTCTCGCAGTTAATAAGAAATTCATTAATATTACATTTCATTTAAAGTCGAAACTGCGAGCGTAAAATTTAATTATCATCCCTTTTTTGCCCGAGTATTACCGTGCGGCGTTGTTTCTCATTCGTGTTATACTAATACGACACTCATGGGAAATCCAGATTATAATTCATCTGGCCGTCCCGGTGTTCACTCACGTATTTATAACAGTATTATGACATGCATTAAAACTTTTAGTGTCTAATGTCTTAAAAATAATTTTACATTGTTGCAATCAGCATAAATTGAGCATAATAATTATTCGAGTGTATTAATTGTAATTTCTCGCTATGCTTAACAACGTCAATTGCTATAACTTTTTTATTAAATCAACTTTAAAACGTTTACCTGCCTGGTATTATAAAGTAAAGTCAATATATAAAACTGCTGCCAATTCATTGGCACTTAGCTTTCTCAAACTTTATTTAATTATTCCTTTAATTAATATTTACTTCTAATATTTAAAATTTTATACTTTATTTTTTAAATCTCTTGAAATTTTAACCACATATAGCCTTCAATTAGTGTAATAAATGGTTAGAATTACAAGTCGATAAATAAAATAATTTTAGAAACAACGCGATTCAAAAATTTTTTTAAAAAATTTTTAATTTCTAATATATTTTTTTGGGCAACGAACTCGATCTGAAGATATATAAAAGCTACAGCTGTGCCAAATTTCAGGACGATTGGATAATTTTTGCTCTTGTTATCGCGCGTCAAAGAAAACGCAAATTTTTTCTAAAATAATTTTTTGTTTTAAAACAAATGAAGATAATATCTTGAAATTTGAACCACATATAGCCTTCAATTAGTGTAATAACTGGTTAAAATTTCAAGTTGATATATAAAATATTTTTTGAGATATAAATTTTAGAAAAATAAAAAAGTTTTCATTAATAACAAATGACAAGATATTTTAAATTTAAAAATAAAGAAAATATAGATAATTTAAATACCTTTTAATATAAGTTTATTATTTTATGTAATAATGGCTATAAGATATGAAAAAAATCGAGAAAACTAAAAATTCAAAATCGTTTTAGATTATAAAACAAAAGAAAATCAATAAAAACTCAAATCCATCAGGGTACTTTTATTTTCTCGTGGGACGAAGAGAATAAGCTTTACCCGACGAAAATCGGTTGATTCGTTTCGAAGATATGAAGAGTTGAAATACACACACACACACATACACACACACACACACACTCACACACAAGCACACACACACGCACACATACACACGCACACACACGCACATACACACCCACACACACAGATACGAAAACAAAAATTATCAAAATCAAATAATATACACATATATCACCTTAAAACACGTTTCTGAACATTTTTTTTTTTCGAAAATTTTTTTCACCGTTACAAAGCTTCCTCTATGACGAAGCAAAAGTATAATTAAATGTTAAATAAAATTAATGCTTACAATGCAAAACAGGGTGTCGCTTGCAAATGCATTAATGCATGAATTGTGCGAGGCAAATGGTTTTGCAGCACTTAAATTACCTTCATCGAATTCATAATGATATTAATGAGCAAGGCGATAAATAACAATAAAATTCTCAATAAAATTATGGGTATAAGTCATTACTTAAAACCGCAATATACAATGCCAGTAAAATGAAATTTCGCGAAAAACACTGACTTCAATTCTGCAAGAAAGCTAAACCACTCAAATTCTAGTCGTCGAGTTTTTCAAACTTTTTCATTACAAACTCCTGTATCCGTCTAAAATTACAAAACCCTTCTCGTACCGAAGAATAAACTTTTCCTATTCACTTCATCCCTACACGACAAAACAACCGACCAAAACAATCGTGGATCCCTAAAAAAAAAATCAACGGCATCACAACCTCTCGGAAACGAAGCCACGACAAAATCGTAAAATCCCAGCCTCGAAAATATATATCGCCGTAGTAATAAAATAGCGGGCAGGTGCTGCTACGTGTGCGACCTTTTCAGCGAACCTACCAATTTTATTCGCACACAGCCAGAGCCGCGAACGCTGGAACAAGAGGCGGAACACGGGGGGTAAGGAAAAACAAGGCGATAATAATCAGGTGCGGAGAAAACAGAGGCGAAATAGAATGAGCGAGAAAGAGAGAGAGAGAGAGTATGTGAGAGAGAGAGAAAGAGAGAGTGTGTGTGTGAGAGAGTGAGAGAGAGAGAGAGAAGGGGCTTAGCAAATGAGAAACAGAGATGAAAAAGAGAGCTGGTGAGGGGACGGGAAGTACGTGTGAAATGAATCGATAATTTTGTTTCTTGCATTCTTATTTTTACCTGCCGAGCGAATTATCATTCTCAGTTCATCGGCTTTTTAATTTGCATTCGATTGAAAGTGTTTTTAATAGGAGAACAAATTTTTTGCATTTTCTCACTCGTATGAATAATTTGAAATTGTCTCTTCTTTTTATAGAATGCATTATTTGTTTATCATTAATAGCCTTAGTTTTATAAAAAAAAATACGAATAACATCGATTCTCTCTGGAAAAAAAAATTTACCAAATCAATAAATTACCTAACACTGAACGCGACCCGTCGTTAACAAACACTTTGCCGGGAAATTTTTAAAATCTCTCACCCATAACCGAAACAACCTAATATTTCACTCACCCTGCTACTGCAGCAGCGTAAAAACAAAACAAAAATTCATACCACTGATGGATCCCCGAATTACACCCATCAATCCCTCTCTCGAACCTCTCAACACACCCGAAACCTCCTCTCTCTCTCTCTCTCTCTCTCCATCACACTGAAAAATTCACTCTCCCCCTTCTCTCCACCCTTCTATCCGCATAACGAAATAGAGCTCGCGCGTTCGCGAGCGAAAATTAACGAGAGCGAGAGCTTGGGACAAACACGCGGCTGCTGCTAGTGCGCGTGCGCAGGTGCGCGGCTCGCCGCAACAGCGGCTGGAATTAATCACCCCGATAAATAATAATAACTGCGGCGGCCGCCCGCGCCGCCCGTCGTCGTGTGCAGTTAGTTCGTTATTAATACGCAATTCATATTAAACCGAGCGCCGGTGGTGCGGGATGCAGAAGAGGAGGAGAAGGAGGAGTGAGGCTGAAAGGTCCAGAGGCCCAGGCATAATGCGGAGATTTTGCGAGCGCGCGCGTGCGTACACGCACACCCCCTTCTTTCGCGCTCGTAATTGACGTTGAGGGTTTACGATTGTGTGAATAAGTGAGAGATGGTAACGGAGCGCGAGCTTTTTATCGTTATTAATGGTATAAGGAGGCCGAGGGGTGTGGAGCTGTCGTTGCTTGTGCGTTGGTTTGTTGGTTTATTGTTATTGCACGCGGCGGGGCTCTGGTGCACGGGAGAAACGATAATTTAAATTAAATATTGAATTATGAAGACGATGCGGACGAGTAGTTTTACGTTATTGAGGATGTTTACGAGCCGCGTAAATATTTCGTGATGCAACTTGATGCGAGATTAATACTGAAAATTCTGAGCAATGCGAGTGTGAGATATATGGTGCGGTTATGATATGTAGGTACGTTTGCAGCGTTGGAATTATAAAAATTTTAATCAGGTCGTTGCGCGAGAGAACGCAGAGCACATAAAGGAAAATGTTTATTGACAGGCAACGTTTTGGGATACGCCGCGACCCGACGCACGTGTTGTTGGCGGAAAGAGTATGGAATATACGGAGCTGGAAACACGAACGCATTATCGTAAATATTTTTCCCCTAACAAAGTTCGAGGTTCGAGGGTGGGAAAAAATTAACGAGGCTAATAATGAAGTTCGGCTTTGTGATATGTGACTTTTGAAGCCACGATAGGGAATATGAAAAAAGAGGTCTCGAATTTAATTACTCTAATTACCGTGACCAAATGTGTTTGCCGTATCACTACTACCGACGCCGTGTAATGAGGATATAGAACGAAGTTTTTTCGAAAATTATTTTTTCTGTTTTTACGATATGATTGGGTTTGTTCGAAATTGATCAACGCATAGATTAAATATTGAACCACATAAACGCATAAATGATAATAATTAAAACATGGTATTCTAAAAAGAAAAAAAAAGAAAAAAACATTCGTGAGCTTCCCCCAGAGTAACTCAACCTCTCCTATAGTTCCATCGTACCACACTCGCTAAAACGACTCGAAAACTCGCGTCGATCCTCGCGCTCATCCCCGTAATTATCGGGAAACCGCAACAGCAGTCCTCACATACACAGTCCCAGCCGTCCCTCTATCTCTTCCTTTACCACGCGTTTCAAGTCAACTCCACAGGGCCAATACGAATTCTTGTGCTGCAGGCGCGACAAAGCTCTCTCGCGGCGACGTCGACGAGTTTCTCCTCTCCATACCCTCTGCCTCGTGTAAGCTCGTCCGTCTTCCAGCCCGCGGCGACGACACTTGGAAATTTCTCCGAGCGCAGCTTCGCGACGGCAGCCTTCCAATTTCGTCGGGATAAACTTCGAGAACACGCGTGTGTGGTATGTGGTATGAAAGCGAGGATGCGTGCATTGTGGTGCAAGGAGGACAGGAGGACTCATCGCGATAGTCCCAAAGAGTGAGGAAGTTATTATGTATACACGATATGTGTGTGTGTGTTAGAAGTGAAGGAGGTAAATCGATTGCGAGGTCGTTGTATAGAAGGCTATAAGTATAGTACTGGGTGAGAGTGTGGAGAATAGTTGTTTAGAGAGTGGATGGTTTAAATATTGCTAATGGTATTCAAGTTGGAAGCGATGGAGAGGCTGTTTGTCATGTGTCTTTTATGGGTTATTATACTGGAATAACTGTTGGTTATAGAAATGCATTAAAAATAAAATAAAAATATAGCTGTTAGATTCAGAAAAGTTATCATGGACACTATTTTGTTTAATTTAATATCTGTATACTTTAAATTTTAAAAATATACCGCTATATATAATTACAACCTATTACAACGTTAGCAAACGTATCATTGTTGTTTTACTACAAAACTTTCCTTCCTCTTACCCTTGAACAACAACAATATTATTAACGGCCATCTACTAAAATCTTTTAGTCATTACATAATAAACTCTGCCGTATACCCAATATTTACCATCATTATAAACATCTCGCACGGCCACCCGAACCCCTCATAACCACCACTTGCTTCTCTCTTCACTCATAAACACCTCATCTCTTTCCATAAAAAAAAGAGAAAAAGAAATCCTTGGCAATCTCACCATACCTCGTATTACGCGCCGATTAGAAATAATTACAGCCTCTCCTCCTTCTCCTACTACTACCACTACTACTACTACTACGAGGACATAAATCGAGGTAGCTCGCGCCGAGGTCCTTTAATTTTCGCGACGCATTGTCGCAGCCCCCGCGAAAATTAAAAGCTTATCTCTGGCGCAGCCTTCGCGCCCATTGTGAAACGCGTGCAGGCGAGCACGCGAGAGCTCTGAAATTATTATCAACAAGCGCCCGCGTGGCTCTCATTGTGTGCATGCTCTCGGCGCAAGCGCATCTTTCGTCACTTCCGGGCTTATTTCCCGGCAGGGATTGTTGCGCGGCTGGAGCGTTGGTCTTAGAACTGCTAAAAAGTTCTTGCGAGTTTGTTTACGGCTACCTTTTTTTGAGGGGGTAACAATGATTTGCAGTAACGAGGTTGTATTTTTGTTGTCTATGGCGTTGGGAAAGTGTAGAAATATACTTAATTATCAGAAATTTAAGATATTTTTAGTTTAGACGGTTTAGATTACATTTGGATTTTGTATTTCTTTAATTTAAAGAAGGAAATTTAATTGATCCTTTAATAGAGTATTGTTTATTATTTGTATTATTGTGGAGCAAATTTTTATATCGAATATTTCTGTGAAGAATAAAATTCCCTAACGCTGTATCGGATTGCATGACTGCTAATCGACTGCACATAATTCTTCCTTATTTCCCATAACATTCGATACTCGGAATTGAATAACATCCACGTAAATGTCATTTTCATATTTAACATAAAGCCAATGTTTTACACTCACCCGCCGCCACCGCATTTCACGATATATGTATCATGAAAATTTTAAAAATGCTGAACTCACCTGAAACATAAATAAAAATATATATTAGAAATATAAAATTCATTTTGCACGTTTATTTATCGACATTCTGATTTATATACTATTAAATTTAAAACATTATATCCCTTATCCATCAAGAATCAAGTATAAATAAAACGAATGAATACAAAATTTGTATACGCCTCCGATAAATCAATATAGCTATAACACACAACGCTCACCCCTTCGGCTTCTGCTTGACTATTCAAAACCGAATTACATCTCCCACACCAATAAACATGTCACTGCGATCTCGTGTGCCTTGCTTTACCCACGCACGCAAGAACAGCGCCAAGAAACTACCGCGTCGCTAACCAGTCGCAAAACCAGCCGTTCATCAGCAGCGTCTCGACAAAACATACATACACACACACACACATACACACATGTGAGCACCGCAGAATCTCATCTTTGTTCCCACGAATCTGCGAGTTTAATCGATGCGCTCCGCGGATAAGAATAAAGCCGCTCGGTGTGCAGCATGTAGGATCGATCCGCGGCGGCACCGCGGTGTATTTTAAGAAAACAGCCGAAGATTTCCCAGGAGCCGTATATTCGGGTCAACTCTATACATTTTTAAGGCGCTAGCGGGCCCGCCGCGCCGAAAATTATCACTTCTCGACGTCTGAATGTTTAAAACGTGAGGGAAAGAGAAGGAGATATGGAGAAAGAGATGGAGCAGAGCTCGGAGTCGCGAGGATGGAAATGGATATTAGGATGCGGAAATCGATGGTGGTTGCAAAGCCGGGGATACGTTTTACGAGGTGGCGAAATTTTTATGGGAATGAGGATTAGTGAGACGGATTTTTCTGAATTGCTTCTGCTGTCTTGATTTGTAAAGAATTGCGTGCTTATTTTTATTTGTATATCTTTTTAATAAATTGTCTGTTAATTTATATTTCATGAAATACTCGTGCGTATTCGTGGACTTTTGTCTTTAGAGTTATTATGTCGAGTGGTATTTTTATATCCACTGGATCGATAAGGCAAGTAGCAGTGTTGGAATTTATCGACGTTGCATTCAACTAGAAAATACTTTTACTGCAAAAATATCAATAAGAGGTTTCTCGCTTTTTTCAATACGAAATCTCTTTAAAATTGAAGAATGTTCATTGCAGTCGGATGATACCTTTACTGGAAATATAATATATACAAAAAGACGAGAATAGAGATGTAAATACATCGAATAAAAAATGAACCTTTTATTGATGAATTTTTAATACAATTGATTATGTTGACGGTAGTCGTTCATTTTAGAAATACGAAACCACCAAAAAGATGAAGATTATTAGACCCGACATACTATTTAAACTAAAAATATCTGATGTAAAATTCAATACCTTTCGGAAACTGATAATGAACGAAGTCTCAACGACACTATCCTCGAGATAATTACCCGTCACGTCTCTTTTTTCCATCCACCTCTTCTCAAGATACTCACGATCCCCCGACATTCCCCTGACTATAACCATCGGCATGTCCAACTCAACTCCGTCGGGGCGGTATCGCCAACGGCTACGAGTCAATGCGGAATTCGCCATCAGCTCCCGCTTTTGTACATCCTTTTTCTCGTTCCCCGACCACTGTCGCGGATTCTTGAGCTCTTTCCGTGTTCCAGTGGAGCTGGGAATTTTTACGGAATTTCCATTGGACGAGAAAGTCGCTACCGCCGCGGAATGTCGTCGAATAATTGTTTACGCGGTAGGGGGTAGGAAGGGAGAAATCCGCGAAGTAAAAGAGAGAACATCGCGCGAGTGCAAAAAGTATGCGAGGGCTTTTGGACCGCTTATTTTAAAGCCGGATGGTTGGGGTTTCTACCAAAGAAAGAGGGTGGATGGGAATGGGGAGGATCGATGTTTTTAAAAGGGTGGAGTCGCGTTGTATAGGGATTTAGGAGGGTTGGAATTTTTGAGGGCAGAGGAAATGAAAATATTGACATTGCTTCACAAGGGATCATGTTTTGCAATGTGCGGAAGAGAGAAGTTGTAGATAAGGTTGGTTGAATTAAAGTGGATAATTCAAGTGAATCAATATATTTGATTGTATAGAAAGCATGGAAAATTATTCCTAAAAGAATTTTTAGAAAGATAATGAAAAGTGTCATCATGATAAGATTGAAAATTATATTCAAACAAAATAATCTTGGCTATATTAGAAGAATGTTATTTTCGTTGGTATAAACAATTAAGATCTCTCCTTTTTTGTAATAGTACAACAAATAAAAAAAACAATATTTGCTCTATTTCAACAAAAATAAAAAAAATCTCAACACAACTATTCGAATAGACTTTACAAAAATCGTCTCTACCTCCTTCGCAACACATTCCAAGCAATCTCGATTCTTCAAACTCGCTCGCTTTCTCGTGCTTCTAACGCACTACACCGCCCAGGCTTTCTGTCGCTTCTTTCCGCCTCGTATAGCGGGTGTCGAGTTATCGCCCACGTGCAGGAGTGAAGCGTTTTCGCGAGTCGATTGATTTCGCTCCAGCGTCGGCCAAATTGGGCGCCCAGCTTCGAAAGAAAGGCGGCAGCAGTAGCAACGTTGTCGACGACGACGGCGGCGTCGGGGTAAATGGAGACGTCAGCGGCAGTAGATCGATGCCGGCGGAGCTGTCCCGCGAATGAAGAATTGCCCCGCGGGCGAAGAGGCCGATGGACTCGTGACGGGTGTGCGTGTTATGCTTTCAATTTTTGCAAATTTCCGATCTCGAGACAGGCACGTGAGAGGATTTGCTTTAGTGTGAGCTGACGGTGCGGAGCAAGCGGTGTATGGTTGGGATAAATGTAATCTTACGGATGATTTTGATTTGTTGTTAAATAGTAAGTAAATAAACCAGTGATTTCAGTTTTCTATATTAAAATACGTAACGTCGATAGTGGCTCCTTTTATCTTGATAAAAAAACTAACGAATTTCGAGACGACATAGCGAAAGAAAAGACCAATATTCATCTAGCTAACAGGTGCTCCAATAGAACTTTATATTTTAGTTAGATTAATCCATCAAAATTCTTTTTTTCATATCGAGACTTTATGGCGAATTTATAGAAAAAGTTATTTCCAATAGTAAAATTTTAAAGCTGTTAATCCTTCTTGCGACGAAAAAATATATAGATATTTTTTAATACCATTGATAAAATAGTGAAATATAACATTTTTACCAAATTAACTAATTTTATTCAAACCATTGGAATTCTATTAATACTGGGGTCAGCGGTGCGAAAAAAATCTAAATCGCAGACGACAAAAGTTCGATCGCACGGGTCAACCGCTTCAAATTCTCCCAATTTAGATAAAAAAAAAAAAAATACGTGAACTACCCAGGATGAATCATCGATGAAAATATAATCCATAGCACTGTACAGTCCGCCACGGAAAAAAACGAACATATGAACAAGAGAAACAGCGCGGCAGAGAGAAAGATAGAGAAAGAAAGAGAAAGAGTAACAGAGATAGATAGATAGCGGATGAGAGATACGAAATAGAGAGAGAGAGAGAGAGAGAGAGAGAGAGAGAAAGAGAAAAAGATAGGGAGAGAGCGAGAGAGAACGAGAGGCAGTGAGGAAAGAGAGGGGAAGAGCGGGAAGAGAGGGTAGCTAAGCCCAAAAAAGCTCGAATCCAATATTCGTGACACGGTATCCGGTTTACCCGAAATCACCGCGCTAATAATTCAGGATCGATGGCCGGGCACCGCCACCACCGCTGAACAATTTGGGTAGATTATTTATCGGCTGCTGCTACTGCCGCAGCCACCGCCGCCAAGCGCATATTTACTTTTTGGACGACACGGCGTCGGCGGCGCATGCTGGCTTTCTCCCCCGCGAGGCTCATCGTGCAGGCAACGAACCGCGACATTGACGAGGCTCGTTTTCACGGTGAAAATTACTTTTACCCCCTTGACGCTCTCTCCGTCTCTCTCTCTCTCTCTCTTTCTCTCTCCCTCTCTCGTGTGCGCGAAACTCGATAAACTGAGGGGAAAAGAGTGGGGAAAAGGTGCAGTGAGCTCGACGCTCCCGAGACGATGGACCGACCGCATCGGCTCTCGCGTTCCTCGTTATTTCGTTGACGCGTCATCAACGTTTCACTCTCCTTTTTTCTCTTCGTGTTTTCTGTCTCCCTTGCTTTTCTCTCCCTTTTTTTCGAAATAAACTACCCGAACCGGTACGCTCTACTGGTCTTATCGATGTAACAGCGGGTTTTAATAAGACCGATACGGGCGCTCGTTCATTATTGTTTTCGAGATTCCCGGCGGGATGCCTGAAGAGGGACTTGCGAATGCTCGTTTGGGAACAATGAAATGCGGAGATCAATTAGTAACATTTCCAAGTAATAGTTGGAAGCAGACATTAAAAACTATGGTTTTTACAATTTTGAAAAAAATATAAATTGAAAAGCATTCGTTATAGTTGT
Organism: Torymus tubicola; assembly: GCA_035583055.1. Lineage (NCBI taxonomy): Eukaryota > Metazoa > Arthropoda > Insecta > Hymenoptera > Torymidae > Torymus > Torymus tubicola. The sequence continues at coordinate 6,522,340 of JAWWEQ010000027.1, read as the reverse complement.
ATTTAGCAACGTATAAAAATCGTTTTTTAGCTTTCATTGAAAATTTTTATTTTTATTACTTTTAATTTTGAATAAATTTTGAATAAATGTTCAATTTATAAATGTCTCAAGCAGATCCACAACTAACCTTGGCAAAACGCTCCTGGGTGTCGAGGATGTCGATGAATAGCGATAATTTGTCGTCGCTGAAGCCGTTCTTCGGGTGTTGTGCCAATAATTGCTGGATAGCTTGGGCTGTATTAAACATACTTGCTGGACTCGTCGCCGGTGTGCCAGATCTAATGCTACCCGTACTACTAGTCGTACTATTGGTATTCCCGGTTGAGCCATGCAGATGCGTGCAGCCCAGGAATATAGGATTGCCATTAGGCGAGACACCGCAATTAAAGGGCTTAAAAGGTAGGCCATGAAAAGTCGGACTGGGTCTTGGTGCTGTGGCTCTCAGCAAACTCTGTGCAGACGGCAAAGACAGTCGTCGCGTTGCACTCTGATTTTGGGCCTGAGCCTGTGTGTGCTGCAGTGATGGTGATTTGGACATTAACTGATAGTCGCTTGAGGCTGAAGGTAAGGAACGATAGCCCGAATCCGATGGCGATGCCGCCACTGCTGGAGGTGTGCCATTGCCCTGAGGTGTAGAGGCTATACTATGTGGTCTGCCTCTTAGCGATGATCCCGAAGTCCAGGTATTAAAGCTTCCGGGGTTTGTAAGAGCGCTCAGGGCGGGCCCTTGTGACGTGGGCGTGGGGGAGAGTGGATGGGGAAGGGTCGAGGCATAGGCCCGACGAGCCACGGGTTGATGTAGCACCATGCCGGAGGCACCCCACTGAATTGGCTCGCCTGGTGTGCGAGCTGTTGCACCAGTCGCGGATTGGGCCCCACCTGCTGCTGCTGTTGCTGTTGCTGCTGTGGCTGCGGCACTTGACGCGGCTGAGGATACCGATGACGTTGAGGAGGATGAGGATGATGAGCAGGTCGTGGATACTGGGGTAGACGCGATGCTGTGGGGTCGACGGGGTAACTGCTGCTGTTGCAGCTGTTGTTGTTGATGCTGTTGAAGCTGGCCATTCCAAAGTGACTGAGGTGGTATTGCGCTGCGAGTTGGGGCTGGAGCCATGCTTGCAGCTGCAATTGACTCAAGCTGTTGCTGTTGCTGCTGCTGGCGTTGCAGCTCAGATTCGGATAGAGCTGCATGGACCTGGGCTGATGCAGAGCCAGGCTCTGCTGCACGCCTGTGCTGTGAACCGATGACGCCTGGGCCTGCTGCTGAATCTGCAACAGCTGAGGAAATACCATTGACGAGTCCTGTCCAGGGATACGTTGGTGGAACTGATGAAGCTGAAACGCTGCCTGAATTTCCTGCTGATGCTGGCTGTTGCTGCTGCGGCGATGCCCCTGGCGGTATACGTCCGGAAAAGGCGGCTGTGATGGACTGGAGAGTTGTGAGATGGTAGGGTGGAGCGGCAATACTATGAGGACGTCTTGGTGCCGGTTGGGGTAGTCCGTTGGGAACAGAGCGCACTTTATTTGCTCCGGATGCAGGAAGGGGAGCCGGTGGTGTGTAGAGCGAGAATCCGTTGTGGCTAGGGCTGCGGGCGGACAGCTGGCCGACCGATGGAGACTCGAGGCCGTTACCGTTGGCGTTGAGCCGCTGTTGCTGTTGCTGTTGTTGCTGCTTCGTATGCTCACCGATGACGCCAACCCGGCTGAGTGGTGTTGCGGGATGAGATGAGGCCGGAGTGGGCGGAGGTGGGGACTCGCGCTGATCTTCATCGTACTCGTCGGCAAGGTCGTTCCAGTTGGACAGTGCGGCTGCAGCTGCGGCTGCTGCTGAAGACACCGGAGACTTAGTTGCTGCGGATAATCCTGACAGTACAGGAAGTACTGCTGATAGTGCTGATAGTTGAGCGTGATTGGGCTCGTTGCCGTCTGTGGATGCTGCTGAATTGCTGCTGGCAATGGCGGACTTGAGCCGAGATATGCTGCTTGCCCTTCCGGCTGATGGTGGGCCGCCGTTACTGAGGCCGATGCCGGCGGCTGCAGCGTGCTGCTGCTGTTGTTGCTGTAAATGACGATCATTCAGGCTAGCGCGGCCATTGACGGTGGGACGATAGAAAGAGGTGCCGGAGGCCAAGTTCAGCGTCGTCGGCTTCTGCTTCACTCCGCCGTTGGGCTGCGGCGGCGCCTCGGGCTTTGGCTCGCCCATTTGCACCGCGCTGCCGATTATTACTACCAACAACACCGGCTCGATTAGGCCTCTATCTTTCTCTAGTGCTTACTGGCAATAGTCCCGATTGCGATTAGTCGGCTCCATCCGGCCGAGAAGTTGGAAGAAGGAACTTTAAAAGTTAATCGTCGATACTCCGTATAATATTCTATCGCTTTATCGATCTCTCTCTATTTCTCGCTTTCTCAATTGGTCAAGAGTCAACACACACATACACTATTAGGAGGAACGAAACACTTTTTTGCAACGGTATTCTTTACTTTTCACTGCACTTGTCTTGGGGGTTCGTCCTTTCGCTCCGCTGTTGGTTATTGTCAGGCCGGACGGTTGTCTTGAGGCGCGATTTATTTCCTTCTCGATTCGCCTTCGCCGTAATTACGGCCAACACGCTCGACTTACAAGCACACGGAGATCGGAGAACGTGTCCCGCGTCCGCCACGCTATTGACGAGGTGGATAATTGTTTTTTCCGCTTCGTTTCTTCGAATTCCTTGGCGAGTTTCCAGTCGCGTCTCTCTCTCTCTCTTTCTTTCCCCAACAATTCGACAAACGCGAACGCGAGCGCGATATCGTCTCTGCTTTCTTCAATAAATCGTAAGGAAACGCAATACCAGCAAAGTCTCCTTTGTCGAAGTAATTCACGGTGAACTTTTTTCTTCTTCCTCTATCTCTTCCACTTTCTTTTCTTCGCTGTCTCTGGCTCGTTCGTGTTATTTGTTGCTAGGCCGAAAAAAGATGCACTCTGCCGCGCCGTATGTACACAAACGCACTTGTAGAACCTTTTTCGGGAGCCGTCGACACGAGATAAGACCAGACGAAAACGAAGCCCCCTGCTGCACGTGCGGCTTGCCAGGAATACGAACAGCCGTTCTCTTGTCTCGGGATTGCGAGCTTGCAGCTAACGCCGGCTTGCTCGTTTTTTGCTGCTCCGTCGTACTCTGCCTCTCTCTCTCTCCCTCTGTTTCGTCTACCGCACAGACACACGCACGCTTGCGTAGTGTATCGATCCTACGGTTTAATGTACGTTAATTACTCTCTATGTCGCTCTAAAAATTCTTTTGCACAATATATTATTTAGGGTTACACAGCGTGTCTAACGAATATATATTCATATAATAAATATCAATCGACAACTAATCAACAAACAGTTGAACAACAGAGCTTCTACACTTCTTTAATTATTATTATTTTTTTTTTGCGGAGACCAACGGTAACAGCTTTTTTTTTAATCTTCGATGTCGCGTATATCGATGCTTCGAGTTTATTTTAAACTGTCGAACTTGGTTGCGCTCGTCTTTCTCTCTCCTATTACACCTTGTTTCTTTCCTTCCCACTCTTCGTAACAACATTAATCTTTGGCACTTGTTCAAGGAAAAATAAACAACAACGACGTCGATGAATTATAGCAGAGTGTACGCTATCACTGCCGCGGCGAGGACGCGACGCAGTGGCTGCGGCGACGGCCGCGCGATCGCCGGTCCACGCCGGTCCAGGACGACGAACTGGCACGGCGCGGCAGCGGCTGACGATGAGCCATCTCTGACTCCGAGAGCGGCAGCCAGCGAGCGAGCGAGCGCGCGCCACACACGTCGAGCGTAGCGCGCCGATTGGAGGTTAGTCGGTCTCTCGCGCGTGGCTCGCGCGCCGGTGGACCAGCGCTGGAGGAGGAGGAGAAGGCCGGAGAGAGAGAGCAAGCGCTCGCGCACGCGCGTGCTACCCCCCACCCGCTCCTCAGGTGCGCGCAGCTCGCGTCTCTCTCTCTCCTCCTCCTCCTCCTCCTCCTACGCCGCTCTCCAGATTTCCCTCCCTCCACGGGAGCGCGCGCTTCTATTTTGTAACATCCCTCGCTCGCGAGCGCTCGCTCTTTGTTCATCCTTCGCGAGCGTGCGCACGCCGAGCGAGTTCCTTCTCGTCGTTTTGCGCGACGCTTGTAACGTATTCGTCTTCCCTTGCTCCTTTCAGCTAGTGCGACGACACTTGCGCGAGCGCGAGTCGTATTTAGTCGCTTTGACGCGGCGGCAGCCATGCGCAGAGAAGTCGTCGTAGTCGTCGCTTCTGTGTGTGTATATGTGTGTATACTGCAGTTGCGACGCGCGATTTCTCCTTGCTCGTCTAATTCCTTAGGCTTTACTCTCCTTTTTTCTTCTCTCCGTTCGTCTTAGCAAGGCGCATATTTTCGCCCGGGAGAGAGAGAGAGGCGTATGCATTTCTCCCCTCGCGTTATGTCGTACGTGTGTTTTGTTTTTATGGGTCTTAAAAGAGTAGAAAAGCGTGCACGCGTATGAGCGCGTCTGTTTAATTTTGTTTTGTTTCATAAAGTATATTTTAATTTGAGGGGACAGGTGGTTTAAAGGCTCATCTCGGTGTATTTTCAAGTTAAATATAGCGGATAGTGCTGCCATGGATTACGCGGATTAGTAGCGAGTTTAAAACCGTATTTTTGCAGACGTTTATATCAGTACTACGGTCTTCACTCTTTTTGTAATGTTAGTACAATCACATTCTTTATAGTAGGATTTCAGTTAAAAACATAATATTTAGGAATTAACAACTATTAATTGTAATATTTTATGCTAGCCTTTTGTATTACTTCACTAGACACCATTTTAATACATTAAACTGTATCAATAAATATAAAATACTTATGAAACTTTCAGTAAATATTTCATAAAAAATTAAACCACATTCTTTATTCGAGAAAATATTGATCGCGCACGTTATTTTCCTTTATGAAAATTACGCCGGCGTCCTTGTATTATTCCGCGTAACCACGTTTCCCGCGCGTATAAGAGCAGTATAGTACGCATAAAATTCGAGCACGGTAAATCATATCTTATTTTATTATCTATTAAGGGGCGTGATTGTGCCCGCGAGGCAACTATAAAGCCTGCCTGGGTCCTCCTTATAGATTCTATCATTTTGCCGTCACGTAGGAGAGCGAGAGAGGCAGCGACTACCAGCGTCTTGTGGGTGAGCACGCACCGAGGCTGGATCCCCGTTTCCATGAAAATTAATTGAGGGATGCCTGCTGTCTTTTTTATGCTTATGAAGCGCGATCGCATCTTTGTGGTAGCTAGGAATATTTACGAACACATTACTAAGCCAAAAATTGTATTTCTGCATTCTTAAGGCTCAGTGCTATTTCATTTAATTAATTTTTATTGATAAATAATTAAATTTAACTACAATTAAGTATTAGATAGTGACTAAGTATGCAAAGCTTCAATAGTTCAATTATTAACAATTTCAATCAAAATTTATATGAAACTACGGAAAGTATTCAGTCATTAAGTACTTAATTTTTAAATATTATTAAAATTTGCTCGAATTACTTTACTTGACCTACATAAGAAGTTAAATGAAATTTCATTTCACAAAATATTTTATCATTAAAATACATCCTTACATTTAAACATTTGTAACATTCTAATAATATTTATAATTCATCACGAATATATAATGAAAGACACTTTTTTTAAATAATTTTGGAGAATTTTAACTATTGAGTTGATGTTTAAGAAGTGAAATATTAATAATTAAACATATATATAAGTTTAATTATATATAAGTATCTATATCCCTTATTTCCGGGACTTTCACCCTGTATATATAATGTATATAAGCATTATTTCCGGAACTTCCCATAGAAAAAAAATTATATATAAGCGTTATTTCTGGGACTTTTCTAGAGTCCAAACTTTGAGAGTCGGTAGCAAGAGGAGTATTATTACTTGTCCAAACTCTGAGTGGACTAGGGGGTTGATTTTCCGGAAATAACGCTTATGATACTTTATATATATATATATATATCTCTTTCCATTCATTATATTATAAATACTTTTATGTAAATATCAATTTTAGAAAAATAAATAAAAAATATTTTTGTTTTTTGACATATATCAAAGAACATACCATAAAGCAAACATCATCTTATAGAGGAAACGTTAATGTTCATAAGACATGAGGAAAAATACAGAAAGTCAATGTCTTCAAAAACCTCGAGAACCGTCCAATTAAACACCACCCGAAAAAATACAGCACGCGAACCGTGAAAAAAAAACACCACCTCGTGCTGTAGCCACTTGAAGCAGAGCGCGCGCGCGTACGGGGGGGTACGAAAATAGACCGGGATAAGAGCCCAAGCGAGCAGAGCAGTCGCTCGTCGGCGCTCCAAGTCTCAAGTGCAATCGCACGGGCCGCGTTTATTTTCGGCCGGCTTATCAACTCTTCTCGGTGGCCCTCACGCAAGAGCTTCGCGCGCATTGTCTCCTTTGATTTTTCAATTTTATCGGCACACCGAGGGCCAGAGGCGAACAGATCGATCGTCGAAGAGAGCGAGAGGTAAAAAAGAAATGATAGCTCAGAGATAGGAAGGCCTTGAACTGGAATCGAGAGTGTATTGTGCTTTTTTCGCGCTCGATAAAAGTGCCTCCGCAGGTGAAGGGGAAAGAAAAAAGCGTCGCTGGAATTCCATTGTTTTATTAACAAATTTTTAATTAAGAAAATAACAGTGGGAATTCACGTGCGCACGCTCGCATCGATTACCGATGCGCGCCACTCACGGTTGATGCAAAAATGCGTAGCGGTATTCGGGCAGAGGGAGAGAGGTGGAAGCGGTGTTGCATTGTTTCGCGACTGCGCGTATGCGCTACCGTAGTTGCCGCTTGCGTTCAGTTTTCGAAATATATTTCTGTATTAGCCTGCGAGAGTGAGCAAGCGAATGCTCGTTAAATTATCTAGCGGTCGTGGGTTAACTCGTTGACGTTGCATTTCGCTCGGTTTCGAAGCACTTTATGCGAGGTGATTCGTTTTTCGGGGGAAGAGGACGAGAGATTGGTATTTGAGGAACATTGAGTTTATAGTAGGAAAATATTGATTTGGATTTTCGACAACATGTATATGCGCTATATTATTTTGCCTATGTTGCCTAACTGGAATGTTAGTGCATTATTGAATTTTCGGTCAACCATAATATCAAGTAATATATGCAACGTAATTCACCAAAAATCGATAATACGAAGTATGATTTTCTTAAAATGAATATTTTAGAAAGAATTTCCAAATAAAATTGTCATGGTAAGTCTCATAACTCGATAAAAATGTGAAAATATTGCCTTCGAGAATGTCCAAATAAAGAATACACCTCCAATAGAATATGAAGTTATATTCGTAGTTTATTTAGAAAATGTTCTGCGTTTACGAAAGAATGACAGTTCTACCCAAATATTTGAATTTCAACAACATTCCCAACGTATATAAAAGCCACTATCTCACATAAATATTCCGAATATCAATGCGTAAAATGAAAATCCTCTGAAAAGAATTCTTCAAAAATGGCTCTGGAAACATTCTAGCTTTCCGAAAAAAACACCAAAAAATTCCCGGTCTCTTTCCGTTTAAAATCATCCCTATACCATAAACCACCCCCCGTAAAATTAATTCACGTCCATAACCATTTGAAAAAAGAATAAACGGTACCTCAGGACTTTTCCACCAGACCGAGCGCCTACCGCCTCGTTAATAAAGGACAGCAGCCGCAGCACCGGTGGCTTGTGCCAAGAGTACGCAATGTTCATCCTTCAAAACGAAAAAACCACCCTTCTTCCTCCCACCCCCACTAAGGCATTAACATTCAAAGACCAAATATTTGTTCAACTTTAAATTATTCCGGTGTCGGGGTTCGCACACGCGGATGCTTACTAATTTCGCGTGGTGTCGTTATCGCGTCGGTGTACACAACTCGTCTTTAAGATCTTGGACGCCATTAGGCCATGGGGCTGCTGCTCTGTGTGTATCAAATCTCCGCCGGCGCTTCTTCTTCTTCGTCTTTGGGTATATCTTGGAAAAGAATCTGTAGACCGGACGAGCTTTGATGTTGGGCAGATGTGAGTTTATGTGTGTATTTATGAAAGCGTGCGATTTATATGTTGGTTTTCAAGGTCACGTATTGAGCAGAGGATGAAGAATTTCGGCGCTACAAGGGAGTAGATTCACTCGTATGGTATACGTAAATAGAGGTTTGTGTGATAGTTTTGTTATTTTAAAGGTAACGAAAGTTCTAAGAATAAGTAAAATAATACTATTTTTAAATTTGACTTATTCCTTTACGAATTTTCTTTTGAAGATGGATTACCAAAAGCAAAACATTTGAAGTTTTCGCAAAACGAAAACGAAAAAAAAAAAAAATATCGTGAAAATACCAGTGAACTTTCACAAGCCAACGTTAATCACTTCCGAAAAAAAAAATGTTTGTTTGAACGAAAGAATCCTCGGAAAAATGTGCGACTGTGCATTAAGCCAGAATACATTTGCACGCTGGAGATATTCAGTTTGCGACGACGAATTCATATTTCATCCGGCTCGCCTAAATGTACACTACAGTTTCGCATATTTATAAAAGGTAAAATTTGTAAAGTGAATTTTTTTCCTTTAGATATTTAAATTTTCATAGATTTTTAGACAAAAGGGTACGAAAACCGAGAATTAAAATAATAATACGTATTGTTTATTTCGATTCAACCGAGTTACCGTCCTGAGCGTACCAAAACTACGTGTGATAAATAACTAATAAATAATCTTTTCTTTGAATTTTCGTATCCATTTATATCGCATGTTTTACAAAAGCTCTTTATTAACAACTAAACCGACAAGCGCGTCACACCACTTTTTTTAAGCTTCGTCTCATAAAAAGTCTTAAAATACAATCGTTATCAACCGCATTCACTTCCATCTCCATACACCACGAGCAGACCTCCATTCCAGCTCCATCTCTCAGCCAGACATACTCTTTAGGATAAGACCGCCACTGGCTTTGATACCTCCAGAAACAAGTCGAACCGGAGAGAGAGAGAGAGAGAGAGAGAGAGAGAGAGAGAGAACGAGAGCTATTTGTATCGCGTAGGAGCAAGTTCGCGAAACGCGATAAATCGATGCTCGCCGGCGTCGCTGCTACCGCCACGATGTTATTGGTTAAGTTTTCCACCAGAAGAGAGCTAATATCGGGCTCGATTTATCGGTTTAAGAGAAGTTGGCGCGCGCGTGCGCTGCTTGGCATTCATACACCCCTACTCGGCTCTCGCGCCAAGGAAATTTACAAATGGTAATCAATGATCGCGCGCGAATGGAGCGGGGAATTTATGGGTTACGAGAGCGACGAGCGCGCGAGTTCTGCGTTTTGAGAAGCTCCGCGCGCGCCGGATGAAGTTTCGTGCGGTTTATGAAACTTGAGGCGCGATTTGCATGAGAGGAAGGGAGGGAGAGAGAGAGACAGAGAGAGAGAGAGAGAGAGAAAAGGATTGCATGTGCTTGGTGTGTATATTTTTTCAGGACTGAGGTAGAGTAGTAGAGAGAAAGAAAGAGAGAGCTAGGGGTAAGAAGTTGTGTAAAAAAGAAATGGAGATTGCGTAAAAAAGCAGATGCAAAAAATAAAGTATCTTACGAGAACGGATATTCCTGTACTTCTATATCCAACAGCATTCTTGTATCTGCTTTTTTATGTAGGTGTTCCTTTTTATCATTGTATGGATCTTTTTTCATACCTTACGCTTAAAACTTTGAGGCTTAATAAGGATAAAAGTAAGGAAATATGTTTGATAAAATATTACCAATAAATGTCCATAAGAAGAGTGAATTAGAATCGAAAATTATTTTAATAAAAATAATGATTCGTTAATTAAAGCGACTAGTAAATATATATGCAAACAACTTCTATTTATTTTCCTCGCAAACACAAACTTTAGCACTCCACATCTCATTTCCCACTTCCCCGTGTGCCTCGTTCTCCTCAACTATACCAATTCGCAAACAATCGCGCCGCATAATACCGGAACAAATAAACAGACCCCCGAGACCGAGCCGCGGCGCGCAAAATCTACTCAATTAGCTCCCCTTCGATAATGAGTAATCGACTCTCTCTCTGTCTCTCTCTCTCTCACTCCATCCCCACTCCCGTTATCGGACATAATGGCTTTGTTAGGCAATCTTAATACAAGGAGAAACGCCCGCGAGAGAGAGAGAGAAAGCGGCGCTCTCGGATAAGGGATATAAATGACTTTACCCGCGGCATTACCTGCATTTACGTCGAACTCGCGAGGCGCAGGCGGACCTGTCAAACGAGATTACCGCAAGTTCCGCCCGCGAGGAAGTGGCAGAGCTGCCGCCGGCGGCGAACAAACGAGAGAGAGAGAGAGAGAGAATCGAACAGTGGAACAAGCGCCCGAGGAGAATCGGCACGGATAAATTATTTGTTACAGCACGCCGCACTAGTTCGATTCTCTCTCCCTCTCTCTCTTTCTCTCACTCGGTCTACCGGCAGTTTCTCTTCAACCGAGGGCAAAGCTGCAATCGTTTCAACTCGGCCTCGTCTTGTCTTTTCGCGGATTGGAGGTAGAGGAGCTTTTTGATCGCTAGAGATTGCACGAGCGCCCTTTCGCTGTGCTATAGAAACAACTCGCGAATCGAAGCGATTGCTCGTGAAATAAACAATGCCGCGTGTGAATCAACAGTCGGTTACGGATTCGCGTTGTTAAAAATGAAAGCTGCCAGCACCACCGCACCTGAAAGTGGCTTCTATATGCGCGGTGAGGGGATAAAGTCAATCGTATTAGGTACAATAGAGCGGGAGGGATGTTGTATGTAGAGGATAACTCAAATCCGAGGTAGTACGTAGGTTCGATAATACGAAAATCATAGGATTGTTTCTGAATGGAGAGAATTTTTGAGAAACAATAAAATGTTATATTTTTTTTTTGTAGGAATTGTCATTAATTATTAATGTAATTTTAACCAAATTTAAAAAATGTTAACCAAGACAAAAATTTTATTGTCATCGTTTTGTTAAGTTTTTGGAGTTAAAAAACTTTATCAGAATTTTCGGTGTGTATTACGCAAACTTCTAGAATATTTGTAACTGTTTAACAATTTGAATAAGGCGTATGATGTACTTATATAGAATTCAAAATTATTTCTACAAGAGTTTTCGCTGAAAAAAAACAGATATAAAATTAAAAGTTTTTAAACATCAAAATTACCGTCAGCCTGTTTTGTAATGATATTAGTTGTCTTAATTTCAAATGGATTTAAACTTGTCTGCGCATAAAACAGAAAAGTCAATTTTACACTAATACAGTTCAAACCATCAGCAGAACCCATTTAACTGCAAGAAAACTTTCAATAAACCACTTGGCCGCTACTGTGACATCAGAAAAAGCGACGAATTATCATTCTCTAATTTTCCAGAATTCCCCATATAATCCGTCCTAAGGGAATCTCGCACTAAGACCCGTGATACCGTATAATGTACACGGGAATTTCGTTCCCAACATTGTAAAGGCAAGCGCGTCGAGAGCGTTCGACATTAATCCTCAGGTGGAAAGGGGGAGGGGGGAGAGAGAAAGGAGAGGAGCGGGAAGGAGGAGGAGGCAAAGCCACGAATAATACGCGGAATTAGTAGAACATTAGCGCGCGCACGCTCTCTCTCTCTCTCTCTCTCTACCTCTCCTACTCTTCTCTTTCCAACTAGGTGTAGCGTACCGTCTACCTCTCTGCTTACGCCTTTTCTCTTTGTCTGGCCAGGCGCATCTTTCTCGCTCACTCGCTCGCTGCTCTATCTCTCTGTCTTGTATCTCTCTTTTCGCCCTTTGTGTATGCGTGTCTCTCTCCCTCCCTTTCTCTCTTTCATCTTCCTCTTTCATCTCCACCTTCACATCTCCAACACCACTACCATCATCGTCGTCGTCGGCGTTGCTGCTACTGCCGCCGCTCCCCAGTTTACACCTATTCCCCATTCCCTCTGTTTCGCCTCTCTATATCTTTCTCTTCTCCTCCTCCTCCTCTACCGCGCATCCATCCGTTCGCCGGCCCTTGTCTCTCATTCCCTCTGTCCGCCTTTCCTCGCCTGTCCCGCGCGTTCGGCCACAATGGGTTCGTTAGCGGACGCGAACTAACCGCCGCGCGTCGCAGACTAGAGAGAGAATGTTACACTCTCCACTCTCCCGCCACAGCGTGTGTATGTCCAGCCAGGCGGGAAGGCCATTGTGGTGGTACGCGATAGGAGAGAGAGGGAGAGAGAGAGATTGGCTAAATCTTGGAAGACGGAAGGGTCAGGCCGATCATCCCCTGGCTGATTAATGTCGTTGGCTTTGATGTCCGCGCGCGATGGCGATGAATTGTTAGGGGGGTTGAGAACGACGCGGGCACGTACCGGCCGGAGATGTGATGGACTCGCTCTTTTGGGCTTTGGAGTGGGAAAGGCTGTTGCCGCGTGGATGACGCGGAAGTGCGAAAGAATGTTTACGTCAAGGGACGGGATTCTTTCGTGTTTCGTGGCGATGTTCTAAAACAGTATGATTAATGGCTCTCGTGACATTTAGAAGGAGCTGGGATGACGTGGATTATCGGGTCATTGGGTTCGACGATTCAATCAAAGATGAAGTTAGCAGCTGGCGCGAGAAACACTTTGCTTCTTCGTTTTGCGAATTAGACGTAATGGTATTCAGAATAACGCGGAATAAATGAGAACTATAGCGCAGGATACGATAACATTTACGCACGGGTGAATAATACCAAGAACAGGTACTTAACGGTAATGAGCTTTAATCTCTGCAAATTCCAAATGGCTCGAGAGGCTTAAGAGAGTAATCGCTCAGACAAGTTGATGATTATTAAGATTAGTATTTTGGAATGATTGTGCGTTTTCTCTTATGGAATGGTAGTCGTCATTTTTTATTTAAACTAGTCATCTCTAAGGGCGCTTCACGCTCCATTTTTTTTTAGGTAACCTAGCGACCCATTACTCCCAGCAACCAAATCACGAATAAAATGATTTCACAACAAATCCATTATTTTTTTAAGATAGGATAAACAACTCAGTATTAATATTTTAGGTGTGTTGCCGTACTAGCTAACTTCTGTACAAGCTGTACAAAGTTAAATGTAATATCAATATATACATTTTGAGGTTTCCAGGAGTTTCTAAATCAATTCCAACTGTTTCGAAATTGAGGCTAAATTACATTCAAGGGATTAAGGCGAATCTAACACTAAGGCTGCGTTGTAAGATGTTTCATCTGAGTCGCAGAACAAGCACGTTGTAATCATATTATTAGGTGATATTAATGACGGAAGTTCTAATTGGTAATTTACCATTACAAATTTTCAGTACAATAAGTTTTTTAATTTGAGAAAGAAAATCTTTTTATCTACTATAACAAATCGTCGGTAAAACATTGGCCAAACTGCTTTCTTGATAATTCCCTTCCATCCCTCGCCAAACTTCTTCGAACTTTGCATCGGAATCTCCTTCGTCGATAGGACCACGAACCTTCCATTTGAAAAATTTTCAAAACAAACAATAACCATCATTCCTTCGCCATTCTCCTCTTCTTCCCATCCCCTTTGATTCGACTGCAGCAACAGCAGCATACACAGACTGAGACCACCGTTTCGGTCCGTCCTGACGGCTCTTCCACGTCTGCGGAGCCAGCTCGAACTTTGGTTCGCGCGCGGTTGAACCACAGCGACCGCGGCGCTCCGCTCGAATTCCCGCTTAATTCGCCCCAAGGAGCGAGCGAGCCAGTCAAGTTTGCACCGTCGCCAAGAGGATTGGACTAGGCGTGCGCGCGCACGTCACGAGCTAAGCTAATTTTACGATTTGTCGAAGGAGGTGCGCTCGCGTGGATATTGGTAGAGGGGCAGAGGTGGTGGTGTATCGCAAGCGGCTGGAATTAATGGTCGATTCAAGATGCGAGAGAGGCGCTGCCTGAATTAATGTTGTAGAGGTGGTTGCGAGTTAAGGGTGAAGGGTGTGAATGGAGTTTGAAGGGAGAGAGGCTAGCTTGGGAGTGTTTTTAAGAGAAAAGTGTGTGGAGTATTATATAAAGGAATAGTAAGTGGTTCAAGTGTTAAAATATTGTTATGAAAATCTTACAAAAGTAAAACCTTTTTGAAGTTCTAATAAATGGAAATCATTATTGTTTTTAGGATAAGATGATGATGTATATTCAAGAATCAATGAAAATAAGTGAGATATCGTTTTATTTCTTCAGTTTTTCTTGACAAATCAATAGTCTTAAAATAAAGATGTTGGAAGTTCTATAGTCTTACACCCAATAAACAAAATTCATCAACTCGATCACTTCTTCAAACTCCAGTAAATTTCTAATTTGCCTAATCAATTTACAGTGCAGCTTGGCGACCCTAATAACTAAATCCGCTAAATCAAGCAGTCTTACTTAATTACAGCATTTTCAGCTTCACCTCATCGCATATATCGTCTGGTTTCTATTATTTATATATAAAGTACACAGTAATAAGACTCAAAGCGTGTGCCTCTCTTTCTCCTCTACTCCATTCCCCTCTTATCCTCTGTGTTGACTGAGTCGCGAAAAAAACTTTTTAATTTCAACGTTCTTTAACCCTCTAAAAAACAGTAATTACAAAGGAGGTCGTCGCCGCTACAGCCACCGCCGGTGTCGACGGCGACGGCGACGACGACGAAGAGATACGAAAAAAAGGAACGCGAGAGAGAGACAGAGAGAAGAGACACAGATATAGAGGCACCGCGGAAGGGAAGAAAATATCACAAAGCACTTTGCCAACCTAACGAGATTCGACTTTGGCGGACTTAATGAGATCCATCCGACTAACAAACTATAAAAATTCCATCGCCGCGCTCGGCGAGGTAAGCCGAAATAGACAACAAGAGAGAGAGAGAGAGAGAGAGAGAGAGAGAGAGAGAGAGAGCGACGGGCGCAAAAAAAGAGAAAACACTGCCAGACAAAGGGATAGTCGCGAGAGGGACGCGACAAAGGTTTTTTTTCGCGGAATCGCAAAGTTTATGAAAACTTGTTGAATGTTTTTCGGAGTCTGTGGCGGTTAAGCGGTTTTCGACGTCTAGTTTACATTGCAATTTGGCAAATTGATAAACAAAAGAATTAATTTATCCTGGACTTGTGTTAAAATTGACTTATTGTTAGCCGAATGATGAACGAGGAAATACAATACGTTTTGTGGTTGCGGTTGAAATGAAGTTACAAAGGATGTAACATAATTTATCAGAGTAAAGAAAAAACTCGTGTTATATGATGAAAAATACGACGGTAATGTGTTAAAAATAAAAATATCCCATGAAATTTTCGTTTCATTTAAAATTTTTACATTTAAATTTAAAAAACAAACTTTCCCGCGCTGCTTTAATTTCGTATAATCTAATTAGACTGCAACTACACGACTTTAAATTAGAAAAAAAGCCAGCTACAATAAAATTCCAAAAAAAAAAACCTCTTATCCAGCAAATCCTTCGTCCACTACTAGCCGCAATCACCCTATAACGCGGCCTCGAAACCCAGCGCGAAACGATTCCATCTCTTTCACCTCACGCCTTAACCACCAGGCTAATTCCCGCGGAAAAAGAAGTTTCGCGACGAAAAACGGGGGTAGCGCAGCAGTAGCGCTAGCTTCAAGCCTGGGGGGTACCGGACCTCTCTCTCTCTACGCGAGCGAGTTGGAGTGGCTTTGTGAGGGAAGAATGGCCGGGGCTAAAGCACTCGGCCTGAAATATGGGTTACCGAGTTAAGGGGCTCGCTCGCGCAGTACTCGACGATACCTACGCTAGCGAGCGCCCAACTACTAGTGGCTCTCTCTCTCTCTTTCGCTCTGCTGGTAGAAAGACGAGATTTTGCGCGCGAGCTAGTGCAGGGCTTCTGTCTGGGCGCGGATTTTTCATTTGCTTTTCCTTTTTTCGGCAGAGTCTTGTGTTCTCTCGTCGTCCTTTTGCGAGCGAATGAGCGAGCGAGCAGCTCAGGTAGGCTCCCGTGCCCACGTTAAAGTGACTCCTTTGCCGAGGCTTCGACGCGGAAATTTTTCCTTGCACCGAGTAGAGCAGGGAGGTACTTTTGTAACAGGGAGAGGGTGGACGCGGGCGAATTTTGCGTCTTTGAGTTCGATATGTGTATGTGTGTGGGTAAGGTAGGTTCAAGTTTTCGTTAGTCCTTTGTCCGAGGTGTATATTGTAATGGATAGCTTGTTAGTTTACAAGATATGTGGAACGGAAATAATGCTTTGATGTTATTGTATCATGGTTTATCGATAAATGTAGAATACAACTTACCCCATTGTGTTATTGGTAAGTGAGGAAAAAGATGTAAGACTTACCTGTAAAGAAGAAAAATATCATTATTAAAAATTTGAAATATATATTTTAAATTTTGTATGAAAATATTCTCAAGAATTTAAAATAATTTTTATTTATTTCTTAATTTTAAAAATAAATATTTTGAATAAGATTGCTATATTTTCACGATATTGAAAGTTTATTATTGAAGGAAAGTTTGTAGTTTTAGTTTAAGAGTTATTTGCAGTAAACCTATATCAGTAGAAATAGACGGATATGGTAGGACATATTCTGGTTTGGTAAACTTTGCCAAAATATATCCAATTTTCCCATATATATTCCCTGAATAAGAATTTTATTAAAATATACATTTTTAGTGTTCATGTAAAAACAAAATAACCATTAAATTTGTCGGCATCCTCAAAAACAATCGATCTAACAGTTTAACACGAAAATACATATCGTATTCGTCACCTACAAAACTATTTCTCCTCTTCCAAACCAAATCAACAAACCCATCTCCAAAAATTCACCATAAAACCCTTCCGTGCTACCTTCGAAACCTTCCACTCCCAACCAAAACTGTCCGTTACACCGCGTCATTCCACCCGCATCCATTTCCCTTCCCCCTTCCATTCACCCTCTCGCTCTCGATCACGACCCGACACGCGTCCAAAGGGCCACCAACACAGCGCGCACGCGTTCGCCTTTTACGGCCTCTATGCGTCGCTCGCGAGCCGAACATGGGATCGTACATCGCAGATCCTCTCTCCCACTCTCCCTGTCCATATACGATCGCTGTCGCCGCATCACAATACGCACTTGACGGCCAGCCGGCCCCTCGCGCGAATTCAATTATCAGGCGCGAGAGCAGCCAAGCCCATTCAATTAACCCGAAATCAATTAAAATTTATGTGCCCTCGTAAAAGTTAACGATTCGAGGCGGTGGAGGGGGGGTATGAGAGGAGGATAGGGTTGTATACACGCTGTGAGAGGGCTGGTTTAAGGAGATGACGCCTTAAAGGGTTGACGTTTATGGGGTGAGATGCTGATGGGGAATAAAGGGGGGGGGGGGGGGAAGGGGAGGAGCAAGCTAGACGAAGGAAATGTGATTTTTGGAGGGTGAGGTGGGAATGAGGGTAAAGTTGGATTAATAGTGGCATGCGGGGGGGTGTTTGTCGAATGATTGGGTTAAGGATACATTGAGTAAGAGGTTGAGTGTATTAAGGGCGATTGAATGTTGAGGAAAAAATTTATTGCAGGACGTTAAGTTTTGGAAGGATAAATTTTCAAGCTAAAAGCTGCTGGAGAAAATTGAATTCGAGCATTAAAAAAATATAAAGCTTTTATTATCTTTGACAAATTTATCGTTTATCTTTTGAAGGCAATGGAAATTTGATAAAAAATACTTGCTGTAAATTTTAAAAAAACATCGGCAAAATTTTAGGAGTAGAATAACAGACTGGAAATTTTTTTGAGATAAACATAACTTTTTCATAAATATACTCGGTAAAGTGGAATTTAAAATAAACTCTCAATAAAGTGGTTAATAAAAATGCAAAAATAGCTAATCTGTACTATGAATTTTTTATATTACCAAAAATCGTATGAGCTGCGCAATATTAATTCCATCTTTAAAAAGGACGAGATAAATTTACCCAATAATTTTTTTAAAATTGTCACTTTCATTGCCCACAAAGGATAAAAAATTGTCAGTTATTAAAATTTAAATGAAAAACATAAAGTTATCTATTAAAACAGTATCGCCGCGTACTGTCCGCATTTCACAGAAACAAAAGTAAAATATCGCCTTTTTCATAACAGCTTAAGTTTATGCCACCTAAATCTTCTTAAAGGATGATTTTGAAAGTCATCGCCGAGATATATTAAAATGCAATTTATATTTTTCCGATCCCCCCCGGTGATATATAATGGAGTCACGCGCAGAGATGCGCACGCCCGCGCGAGTGCAGCGGCAAATAATTGAATTTATTACGGCCAGCCCAATTTTATCAGAAAATGAAAACGCTGGTCGAAGTTTATTAACATGACAATGTCATTTCGATGCGCGCCGCTGACTAATTGTATAAATTAAATACCAGACTCTCGCGCGTTACATAAATACAATTATTCCGTTACATAAACATATCGAACGTCATTTTCCCAAATTAGTTCAACTTTCTACCCTATCCCACGCGCATACAGCTCGATAATATTTCCAGAGGCCTCCCTGTGTACGCGCGCAAGATAATTAATCAACACCATCAGGCTTGGCTCGCGAGCGAGCTCGCACACACCCTGCAATTTGGAATCCGAAAAATTACGTCGCTTAATAACACAGCGAAGGATGGGTGAAATGAAGGAGAGAAAAAAAAATTTTTATCCACCACCATAGCCCGTATAAGCACAATAAATGTTTAAAGCCCCGTAAAAAGTCCAGGCCCGTATATAACCGGGCGTTTTACTGTCGAATAAAAAGCCTTTTCCTCGCGCGCGTGCACACCGCAATGGTAAAAACTGCGAGGGACATAACCGATCGAATTCGCGCGCTCTGGGGAGAATTCGACTCTCTCTCTCTCTCCCTCGTCTCCCATACGCCGAATGAAAATCGCCTCGAATAAAAAAACGCAGGTGGAAAGAGAAAGAGAGAGAGAGGAGAGTGCAATGACGAGTAACCGAGTGCCCTTAAAAAGTACGGGAGAAAAAATGCCACGGCAATTGTGGGTATATGAAATTTGCCGCGCGAGGGCGCGATGTCGAGTGCACTATTTCATCCGCGGCTGTGTGGCGTGGAAAAAAGCAGACAACGCAATAAAGAGCGAGAGAAAAATATATATACACATACAGAGAGAGAGAGAGAGAGAGAGAGAGAGAGGGACACCGCGGAAGGGATGGGAAAAACCCATAACCTGCTGCTTCGGTACGTGACCGTGCATACGAAGAACCAGGAGAAGAGACAGAGAGAAAGGGAAGGGGGAGGGGAGGGAGAAGAGGACGAAAATAAAATGAGTGTGACGATAAAAGAGAAGGGGAATGGAGAGCTGAGTAAAGTGGGGGCGTTTTTTTTCTTTCAAGAGCTCCAATGCTAAATTTCATTTTTGGGCTTGATTTTTTCGCGGTAGAGTTATTTTTATGAAAGTTGTAATATTAATTTAATTTTCTATTCGTAAATTGAAATTCAATGTTAATTTGTGGAAATAAAATTTAATTAAAATGTATTCTGTTTTAAAATTATTTCTATGGTACGATATTTTTATGTGGTGCTTTATATTGAAATATCGAAGCCAATGAAGATTACAGATTTTTAATCGAGATTTTTCTATCAAAGTATTCCTTTGTATGATGGATTCGCAGTATTTTGCAATTGATGTGAATTAAATAAAAGAATTTTTAGCCACAATGGATCTATAAAAATAGCACAATTTACCTCAAACTGTTATTATTAGGTAAGAATACTTTATAATTCTAATCCCTATTTTGTTTACCTGTACAAAACGGAATTTCAACCAAAAAATTGTGAACCACGCAACCATAATAAAAAAAAACCCCTTTTCCCCCCTAAAAACCTACAGTTTCAACCTCACTTCCAAACCCTCCGCTTCCACACCCCCGTAGGCGCCCGTCTGAAGAGCATAGCCAACAGAGCCCTGGCAACTCTCTCCCTCTGCGCACTCACGAAAAAATCCCTGCGCTCTCAAATACTTTTGTTTACCACTACGCACGATCGCTCGCTCGCTCGCGAGAGACGACAACGACACCTGCCTGGGAATAACGAGATAACACAGCCCACCCGCGGCTACTGCTGCTGGGCTATTTTAATTGCGGGTAATATCGTAAAAGCATGCGGCCGCGCGCGATTCTGCGCAATTTACGACAGAGTGCCGTGCATATTGACTATATACGCGTATAGCAAGCGATGCAAGCGCATATGGTTTTCCTATTTCGTATATACATATATATATATACGCTGGAGCAGTTGTTTCCTGCGCGGTGTTCATAAGTCAGCGCTTTATGACGAGATATCAAGGCGTTTTTATGGCTCAGCACACGATGGGGTTGATTGATCGCGTTGTTATTGATTAGAAGAGAGAAAGCGATGTTGTAGAGGTGGAAGGGAAAAGGGTCGAGTTGATGAAGCGCGCCGGTACGACTGGATTTTGGAATATCCCGCGCGAAAGGTAGTAATTCGGGAGTGAATAGAGAGTGAACAGTCGATGCATATTTGACATTGTCGATTGGGAGGAGATTTGTAGTAGGGGAAACTATTCGGACCACCTACTGCTATTATTGTTGTTTTATTTAGGATGCGTAATATTAGTTTCAATCAATTGAATCCGAAACCACAGCACGCTATATTTGAGAATTATTACAATTCCTAATTCAATAAATGCAAATACTATATTTACTCTTTAGTAAAAATAAAAAGTTTAATTTATCGATACCAATGAACGATATGTTGTAATCTATCTACCTGCACATATCCCGAAGTATCAGCGAAACACTCTCCTCACCTCGTAACGTTATATATTCATTCAAATACGATTGGCAATCGAGCAATACAGTCCATCATCTTAGATGGATCGCATCCTTCCTCCAAGTCGTCCACCTATTTCTCTCTCCGTCCGCTAAGTAAGTAGAGTCGTTTAGATTTATTGTCGATTCGACGGGAATGGCTTTTAAAGTTGTTAGGCGCGCTACGCGCGTTAACTGCGGAGAAATACCCCAGTTTCTCTCTCTCTCTCTCTCTTTCTCTCCTTCGAAACTTTTCAACGTGAGTGCTACATGAAAAGGGACTTGTACGCGCGCGCGCAAGGGGGGTACCTTATTACTGTAAATCTTACAGCGCTTCAGCGCAATGCTCTGTAATTATATAGTCCAGGAGTAAGGAAGAAGGTTACACAATGGAACGGCGATTGCGAAGTCATTGTAACGCCGCGAGTTGGAATTGTTCTTTAAGAAGTATATAGCACCCTGACAATGGCGAGTTGATGCGTCTTGTGCAAGTTTAAATGAACACCAGAACGCGGATGTATATGTGGGTTGTTCCATTGAAGTTGCACCAGAAGGTTGTCATCGAATCTTGAGACGAACCACCATCCCTCACATCCCATTTTCTACCGATACAATAAACCATCTTCCTGTCCATCTACTAGTTCTCTCTTTGCGTTCCTTTGATCCGTGTGATGTATACCGCGCGACACAAATCTCGTTTGGAATTTTTCATTTCCTCCGGCGTCGCCGTTTCTCTCTTGCGATCTACTAGAGTCCACCGCAGCCGTTCGGTTTCGCCTCGATGCAAGACTGAGTTACGACACCGCGGTGGCGATAACTCGCGTGAGTTTCCGCGCGGGAAAGATGGCAAGTGAGCTTGATGATGAAAAATCTACAGCTGTGGAGCATCTAGAATCGTGAATATCATAACGTGGTAACGTATAGATCTAAATGTGTGGTGGAGCGTTATGTTTTAAAGGAGTTGTACGGCGAGGAGTAAAACGGTCAATAAAACTTCGTTTCTGTCAATTATTATGAGAGATATATGTATGTGGAAACAGACTCTATTGCAAATGCAAAAATGAAAAATGTGAAATATTTAGCTCCAGCTGAGAGTACATAATTAAGCAGGATTCAATATTTGCATTGCAGTAAAGTATACCTACCGTTAGCACAGTAATTTTATTTATGTGTTCTTTTCATGATAGAAATGGTATATTCATGTGAATTTCAGAAACACTTTTGACGAAGGAAAATATGGAAAAGCGTCGTTTTTAAATCATGCTATCTGATTCAAATATGCAGTATGCTACATAAAAATGCAGATTTTCAGAAATGTGAAATGAGATTGGATGATGGTTGTTCATTCTAATAATCTGAAATCTTCTATATCATAAAATGACTATATCCCCAAATAATCTCGTCTTCCTTCAATCCCCGAAAAGGACCATCCAACTCAGCATGAAATCACCGACAGCAGCATCTAATCTGCCGTCGCCCCATCCCCGGACATACCGACGAATCTCACATCTACCAGACAGCCAAGTAGCAGCCGGCGATCGGCACGCCCGATAACCTCTCGCGCGAGAAAGTGCGAGCGAGCCACAGCCAAAGGCTCGCCAGATAAACTTCGCTTTGACCCCTTTCGGCCCGCATAAATCGTCCCGGGAGGTGATTCGCGCAAATCCACGCGCAACAGCTGCGAGGCGAACGCTTGCCAAGGGCTTGCCAATCAATTAACATAAACGGTTTGGCGAGCTGACTGTGAGAGCTTTAACGGGTTGATGTGTATCGGGACGGAGGTTTTCCTCTTTTCTGGATTTAGTTGGTCAAGTGGTGAATGTTGGAGGATGTCAAGGGTATGTTTTTTGTGTATAGGTGTAGGAGTAATAGTTATGTGTGAAATTGATAAATCTTTGGTTCGATGAAGTGTGTCTCAAAATTACGGATAAAGAACTAGTAAGTTTAAGATGAAAGTAGAATAAGTATAAGGAATTAGTTGGGAGGTTCATTAAATGAATGAAGATAGATTAAGATAAAACGTGATTATTAAAATCCTCGATAAATCTTAGAAGACTAGCTAAATTAAATATTCTTTAATAAAAGCAACTTTTAAAGATACTTTTTAAGTGAAAAGTATAATTAGGATTTATAATCTGATGATGTATATCTGGATTAATCCCTGAATGTTTCATAATTCACTTAATATTTGTCATCCTCAAGGTAGCATTAAAAAATGTTATAAATCTATGCACGTGAAATTATTAACAAAAGCCAAGCGGATAAAAAAAACATCAAATCTATCTCGGTATTCATTTCCCATTTTTTTTGACATTTTTGCCCCAAACTTCACAACAACGGACGATTGCTTTCCTTTTTTACCTCTCCTACTACCGACTCAGCACAACAGCGAAACGAAGAATAGAATGACAATAATCGGCCCAGGCGACGAAACCTCGATATTTTGCGCTTCTTTATCTCCCCGGGGAGATATATAAATGTATTTTGCAGGTCTTTGTGTCTACGTGGCGCAAATTTTTTTCCTCGCCACCACGCCCGCCGCCACCACTGCTCCTTTTGCGAAACATGATTTACTGCGCATTCTCTTCCCGTAATAAAGAAGTGATATATGAATTGAATTGGGGAATCTTTTTTCCATTCAACTCTAATTTCAATTCGTTCCTCGTAAGCAATAGATTTCCTAGTAGTACTTTACTTTTATTTACCCTCTAACTAACAAAGAGAAAAATGATAAATTTCTAAAAATCTTTCGCACCTACTAAAACTTATTTATCTCAAGTTCGACGCAATTACCCAAATGACTCTCCTCCAGAGCCTCCTCAATAAACAAAGCAACAACATCGCACTTCTTTCAGCTTACCGTGTGTACTCGAAGTGCGGCAAAATCCTCGCGCACTGATCATTAGTATACCTTCGAGAAAAAAAACGAAAGCTCGGCTAAGTAATTACGCGGTAATTACGCCGGCAATTTAATAAGATCGCATAATAAACCTAGCCTCGGCTTATGAAAAGCGAGCTGAATGGCCACCGCTGCTACAGAGAAAAAACTTGCACGAGGGGAGGGGGGGAAGAGGAAGGTAGGGATTCCTTTTTCGTGCGTTAACCAAGCCGGGGGTAATTCCCGCTCGTAAGCTCGCGCGAGCGAGCGAGCGTTGAAAAAGTAGGCCACGCGGCGAGCCAGCCAATTTATCTCTCGAGCGAGAGCCGCGCAAGACAAACGAAGTGGGCTCGACTTTTTTACTCAAGAGCTGGAGGAAGAGGAGGATGTGTTTGATGAAAATGATGATTGCAAGAGAGAGAGAAAGAGAGAGCGAAGGTAGGGGCAATGGATTTTCATTGAGGTTCTTAAGTGTAGCAAGGACGCGGGGACACTTGAATTTCGTCGATTCGCATAGCTGTGTCTTGTTAGGGTTTGGCTTGGATTTTTATTTACAGCTGGAATGCATTTACGGGGTAGAGTATTTTCAGAGATTTTTTTTCTTCCTTTTTACGGTCCAGAAGACTCTGAGTTGATACAAAACTAAGAACGTAAATATATAGATATATAATAGTCTTGAAATTTCATTCTCACAATCCACAAAAGAAAACACAATGCACTTTTTCATTTTAATGACTTCTCTAGCTCAAGGTTCACTCGTGCCTCTTCACTTCTTGCTACCGCGCTTGTAATGAAATTTTTCCAAAAACTTTCAAATATAATAATGTTTAATGAGTGAGCCAATTTTTGTTAATTTTCCGCATGCGCATTACACAGCGCCGGCCCGGTTAATTAGTCTTCTAAAAAATTTTTCAAGGATTTACGGTCACGTTTTAACGGCAAATATAATACGACTTTTTGAAGTGGGCGCGCGGAATAATCACCGACTTGCGCGAAAATTCCTCTTTCTCGAAAGTTCTTTGAACCCTCTACCTAGCGGTACAATGAAAATTAGTCCCTAGAGGGAATAGAGAGAGAGAAAAAGAGAGGGGACTGCTCAAACCTATTTTACGCAGCGTTTTTTTTTTTTTGTAAATGCATTCAGCGAAGTTTTCACTCTGTGCATTGACACAATAAGTCATTTTCACAGAGAATTTCTAAAAGTTGAACATCGCAAAGTCTAGTTATTAAATGTGTACAAAAGCATTCTGACACAATACGTATTGTCGTTAGAAGCGCGACAGTGTATATATCGAATTTTCTCTAAAACATTTTCAAAATATCATTGTAAAATTTACATCAATGATAAATTTATAACTCACCCAATTCATTATAGAATTTCGCAAATGGTATTCCGAAACTAATTCATCTCAATAGGTAAACACAATGCTTATTCCCCCATGAAAATTGCAGCGTCACTTCTGTTTTTCGAAACTTGGGCAAAGTGGATAAATGAAGAAACGAAATGAGAGTCAACACTCATTTGGATGAAGCTCTTCAACGTCGACGATTTATCAAATAAAACGATACACCCTCAGCGCATCGCTCATCCCTCTTCCATTCCAATTTACTCATATTAATCGAGAGCCTCTCGTTTCACCTCGATCAATCGCTTTCTACGTAATAATAGCTATTCCGCGAATATAACGAAACCTAGACGTGTAAAATATGTCGGATGCAAACGACGATCAGAACAACCCAATTACACACTGCTGACGTTGAAAGCCTTCTTACATCACGCTATATACTCCACTGCTGTTGTTGTTCTTACGACTGCAAAATTATATATATTTCTGAATAAGGCGAAGATGCGCGTCTATTGTTTCCTCGCGATTTTCGAGCCTTTGTACGAGATGTTTGTTAGAATCGCACTCCACGACTAATTGCAACGACTAATTAAAAAGGCGTGAGACTGAGATTTCACGTGCACCCGTGCGACAGTGACAATGACGAACTTTTTGAATACTCCTACGACTCTGCAAGGTCGACGCTTGTTCGCAAGACACACAGAGTGTGTTGTACGCAAGTGGTGCAGAAAAAATGGGTCACGGATGGAGCATTTAAAGGTATCACAATCTTTTTAATGAACTGTCAGCGCAGAAAGTTAAAGGTCAAAACGAAAGGTACTTCAATTAAATTCTATTTGATTATAATAAATTTGATTTATCAAGTATCAATCTGATTTCGTTTGTATTTATTTTATGAGACACCCTTCATGGATCAGGTTTCATGAAAACGGTATAAAGCTACCAACGACCTCCATCAACCCAACTGAGCTATCGAAAAGTCGTCCCATCAGCAAACAGTTGCATCGACACTAGCTTCCCCCTCTGTCGCCACTCTGGGCAACAAATCATTTTCTTTGCCCTTCGCGCACTTCTCGACTTTTTCGCGCTCTCACGACCGACAGCTAAAACACATCCGCAGCGCTTTATCAAGAAGCCCAGCCATCCAAGCTTTCTCTCTCTCTCTCTCTCCCTCTTTCTCTTTGCTCTCTTCGCTTGCCCCAGCCATCCATTTTGCCGTTATATAGCGCGACGCCGGACACAGTTTGACGGACGCGCGCGGCCCGCCATCCATTTTCCCTACAAACGCAATCTCAGCTGGCCAAGACGAAGGACAGGATTTTTTGCACAGATGAAGAAGACGCCGTCCGTTATTTACCCTTTCTACTCTGTGCTTCTGCTGCTCTTAGACCTTTCATCGGTGATGCTTCCTCGTCCGGGAAAGCTTTGAAAGCTTTTTAACTTGAGAAGATGCGGGGACCGTGGGGGCATCTATTAGCGATATTAAAATTAAATCTGTTGAGAGAATAGAGGTGGCTGCATAGCGAATGAACAATAATGTAAGGAGTGAGATGGTTGAATTGATGAAAGATACATTTTTGTAATTCAATCATGTAATAAAGGTAAATGTTGTATATTTAATTAAGAGTTGACTTGCGTGTAGAGTATTATCACAAAATGAAATCCAACTTCAAGCAGCAAGTGTAATTCGACGCTTAATACTATATATATCCCAGCGTACAAACTAACGAAAACATTAGCGTTTACGCTTGCTAACTTCGCACGACGGCGACGTCTGCTTACGCAAACAAAGTCTAACACGCAATTACAACGTCAGCGGATACTCTTCCCTGAAACACAACTCGCGTATATATACCATTCTCAGAAAAACGAAAACTCATCATCCATGTTCTCTTCCAGCGACAATTCAATCTCGGAATAAGACCCAGACAGAGGAGACCGAAAAAGCTCTCTCTTCTGGTCGTCGCGTGTTTGTCGCGCGAAAGACGATATCCGCGAAGGAGAGACGCGCGTTCGCAGCTCTACCTCTCTAGTGACTGACTGACGCGAGAAAGGATTGATCCCGAAGACACGGGAAGCCTCGGCTCGATTTCCTTCTCTTCCTGCACTCCCACATATATATATATATACATATACACATACACGTGGGAAACGATGCGTCACTGTCGTCGCGTCGAGCGCCAGTTCGCTCTCAATCGACGGCTCATTCGATTATCCGCGCGCTATCGCGTTCCCGCGTGTTTCTGATTTGTGGAGAGGGAGTGGGAGAGAGAGAGAGAGAGACGTGATGCGAGATGCATTCTGAAATGTTTGCAAACGTTGTGATGGCTTGGGAAAGCGTTGGTTTTGCGGTAAGGTGGTTGGGGGGATTGGTGTGATGCGCGCGGAGTGGGGAATGGTTTACGTGATGGATTACGTGTTGTTTGTTTATTTTAGGGTGATATTTTTGTTTTTTCATCGATGTAGCTGTGTAAGTAGTAAGGAAGGTGTGAATTAATATATATTCTTTTCTATACTTAAAATTAAATTCGGGTATTACGAAGAAAATACATAAGGTGACAAATCAGTAGTATAAATTGAATATGGTCAGCCATGATGAAGATTTGCTTTCATAAACTACATCACATTTATCGCACTGCTTGTGAGTCATTACAAAGTTTATATACCTAGAGTATTAGATAAGATTCACAGAAAGATTCACAGCTCCACATTCCAACGAAATATGTATAATCATCTTATCGCTGAAATCTACATCCGAATAATCCTATATTTGAACAATCAATGTTATCATTACATTACTTTATTATTAACCTAATCTCCACAACTCCAGCGAATTTTCTAACCGAAATTCCCTGTACTCCCAGTACCATTATTTACAACCGGCGTGGAGAAGAAGCGCGGAAAGGACGACCGTGAACCGCGTGAGCGAAGCGAGGCAGCTAATTAACCCTCTCCAGGAAAGTGCACGACTAATTTGCTTGCCAGTCGCACCGAAAGATCGGTAATGGCTCGAGATTGTTGCACAACACGCGGAGCGAACGGCGACGGATGGGCGCACGAGCGGAGGAAACGCGCACACTGTGTTCTAGTGAAAATTTAAAGTAGTTCGAGACGCAGAAGGTGGAGTGTTCCGAGAATAGATTTTCTGCTGAATTGTTTAGAAAGAGATTTTTCGCTGTTGGAAAAGAGAATGTGTCGAAGTTTGTTTTGTAATGAATAAAATGTTTTTATGCCACTGATATGTATTGAAGGGAAAAATTGTTTTTAAAGATTAAATTTGTTAATATCTATTTTTAACGATGAGATAATGAGTAATAATCCCAAAATGAAATGAAATAACAAAAAATACATTAGTAAAACTAATTCTACCATTAATCCCAGATTTGATGCTTCTAAATAAGACTAAATAATTTCTTTATTTTTTACATTCTACTTGTGGAGAACGAACGACGGACGAATAATATCAACAATCAACTCTATAACTCTGATACGAAGACATAACATAGCATCAAATATTTCTCATATCATATCGACCAAAGTACATAATACGTACGATCCATAAACTCTCCAACCTCATAAACAAAAATTTTTTCCCCGCAAACAAACAGCTTACGCGCAGAGCTCCCGAAATTCCGCATCCACGTCAAGTCCGCAAAACAGTCCAACTTCCGGAACTCCGGGGCGACTTCGATCCCTTGCCCGTCCGTTCGTCCGACCGACCGACGCGAAACGCCCTCCGTGGTAGTTGTAATACTCCCCTCCTCTCTACCCCCCCCCCTTTTCCTCCTCCCCTCGTTTCGTTCTCTTCTACTTCAGAAAGCGATGCACAGCAGCTCCTGAACCTGGCACGCGCGCCTGCACTTGGCACCGACTCTACGCGACTACACTCCTCTCTCTCTATATATATATATATATATATATATATATACATATACGTATACACCTACACGTGCGCACGCAGGGGTACACACTGGATCGTAATTGCGGCACGATTGATTATGGAAAAAGGCCGGAAAATTCAGTGCGCACGTGTTGCGTTAATCGGCGACGATTACTCGCTCGGGCAAGTCGCCTTATCGGAGAGGGATGGTAATTGCTGGGGGGTGGAGGTAGAAGAGCAGCCGCGCATCGTTTTGCGATATTCCGATTTTTACGAGCGGAAGTCGGCCAGAGGAGGAGTTTCCGAGCGTATTGTTATTGCCAGGGAGGTACACATACACAAGAGGAAGGAGAAGGAGGAAGAGGAAGAGTGTTTGAGAATTCGGTGGACCGATATCGAGCTAGTTATTTTATGAGGTATGGCTTGGCAGGATGTTTGGTCTATGTGATATTTCGGGAAAAAGAAAATGAAATGTGAAAACTGGTATTTACTTCAGAAGTATGAACATGAATTTGAGGGTAATACTGTGAAAGAAGATCCTGAGCTTGTATGTCTGATCAGTTACTGGTATTACTACTTAAATTATTGTGTACTTCAATAATCAGTTTTGTATCAGTTTTTCATTTACAATAAATTAAATTTATTTATTATAAAACAATTTTAATCTGGAAAAATGGAATATATTTGGAATTGGTATCAAACTACGAACAATTATATGATCTTATTTATTGCCATCAAACCTTGTAAGTTGAAAAAATTTGAAAACATCACTTGAAATCTAATCATCATAAATACAATACGTCTAACATGCCGTTACTGTAATTTAATTCCACCCGTGTAGATGCATTTAATAATAAACCATACGAAAAATTCCATCCGCGAGATACCAACCAGACGGAATTGATTATCGTCGAAACGGTGGGAGGAGAGGGCGGATGTGAAAGAAAAAAAAACAAAACGAAAGAACCGTTGGTGCGCGTGAACGCGAGCCACTGAAAAATCAACTGCGATTATCCGCTCGCCCGAAGGGATAAGAATGAACCAGCGGATGAAATCGCCGCAACTGCTCGCGCGCGCTTAATTGCACGGCCGAGAAACTGCGAGAGAAAATTAAATCAAGTCGTAACGATGCGCGCCGAGTTTTGCAAGATATGACGCTATAGTGTGCACGAGTGCGTCAATTTTTTTTTCCTTTCCTTTATTTTTTGTCTTGCGAACGCAAAAATATACGGACAGAGTAGATAATTTCGAGAGGAAGATTCTTTTTTTTTGTTGCCGACACGCTCGACTGCGTAATTCGCGCTCGATAAAAAATTTTTACGACTTTTAATTAGACAGCAATTTTTTACGTACAAGTAAAAATTAAAAATACGAAATTTTTTTTACCATCCCCCTCCCTTTGATGCGCAGGATCCGCACGCGAGAATGTGAGAGAGCGCTTGTTCTTTCAGTAGGAAAGAGAGAGGTAGCTTCCTGAAAATTACTTAAAGCACAAATGCGCGGCCGATGAATATGCATGAACTGAAAAAGAAGTCATATATTTTCCGAGTTAAAAGAATTTTGCTAAAACATAATTTGAATAAAACTTCGAGCTGAGAGCATAAAAGTTTCACGCGTTCTCTCGCTGCAAGTTCTTTTTTTTTATACCGGACGGTAATTCAATTGTCAAGAGTGTTCATTAAATTTAGTACTGTAATTCTTTAATCCGTTAAAACGCTGAGTACAGCGGTAGATGTTGCATCGGGTCACGAATGATATTAAAAGTGCTATTGATTTCTATTGGTCCCAAGGCTTTGAAAATAGAACTGTCTATTAGTTATTCTATCTTCATGAAAGGACTGGATATCGCTGATAAAATAGTTTTTCTCCTATCGATCTCGGTCGCGGCTATTTTTAAAAGGCTTTTCGTACCAACGTCTATAAGACAAAAAATATCTCGACTTTGAGATCTTACCTACTCTGCTGAAGAGTAAAAAGCACTTTTCGCGCCCCAATTCGACCGAGAAATCAGCTTCGGCAAAAGTGTTGTTTCTATCTACACTTTTATGAGTCAGAATTTTACTTTGAAAATTGTCCGTTGATTAATTACAATCATACAATTATATATACGTTCTACTTCTTATTAATAATTTAAAGAATTTTACGATGAATCTTTTTATATATTCTTTTCTACCCCATTGCGCATCTTGATCGCGCGCTTTAAATTTTTTCAAGGAAACTTATTACGCCGCGGGTCAAACTTGTTAGCACAGCCCAGCAAAATCAGCATTTCTTTTTCAGCCTCAGCCTCAGCCTCAGGCTCTCTCTCTCTCGTTCTTTCTCAAACCATCACTCTTCGACATGGAAAAATTAACTCATCAATAAGACCGATCAATCTGTCAAACGCTGCGTAAACAAAAAGGAAAACCTATGTAGTTATCAGTCAAAAGCCAAAAGTCCTCCCCGTAACTCAGGGTTTCTATTCGTACAATGGAAAACGCGCTAATAAAACATAAAACTGCCGAGCGCAGCGCATATATAGCGACGACGAGAGAATTAGAAAGACCGACACGGAGCAGAGAACTCGGCTAAAAGCGGAGCCAATCCGCGGAGCATAACGAGGACAAGAAGCGCCACGGCATCCCATTCGTCGGACAACATATCTCTCTCTCTCTCTCTCTCTCTCTCACTCTTGCGCACCGAACGTCCGACAATGCGGCTGCTGCGGCGTCAGTGGCCGCCCCTAATACGAAAATTCCACAGAGAAATTTAAATAAAGTGGCGAGTTTAGCCGAGGCATTCGCTCCGGGGTAGAAGAGAGAGAGCGAGAGAGAGAGAGAGAGAGAGAAAGATAGAGACTCCACTGGGAATTCCCCCTGCGGCAGTACGGGGATAGAGATGGTTATGGAGAGAAAGAGAGAGAGAGAGATCGGTGGACGAGCTCCGTCGCTCGTACGAAGATAAATAGATCGACGCGCCACTCGCGTGCTTTTGTATTCCCGTTATTTTATTTTTTTTTCCTCTCTCTCTCTCTCTCTCTCTCTCTCTCTCTCTCTCTCTCTCTACTATTTTGAAGGGGGGGTTTGGAATTTAGTCAAGCTGGTACGTGTTTAGAAGCGGTGATTTCAGCCGGTGGTTTTTCACGCTTGAAATGAGCGAGCGAGCGCGAGGAATGTTTTTGGATTTAATTAAAATTGAATTAGAATGCTGATGGTCGAGTGAAATTCCCGGATTTTACTGGTACGCGAGCGAGCGAATGGAGATTTATTCGGTACGGGTACAGCTAAAGCGGCAGCTGTTTTGGTTTTCAATCGCGTGCGATCCTTGCTAGCCAGCTGAATATTCGGACGAAACAGTCTCGGTCGAATAGTAGCGCGGGATGATTAAATAGTTCTGGTATTAAGTGGGGGGGAGGGGGATAGGCGGGTGAAGGTATTTTTAGGAATAATCGCTTGATTTTCAGTACTGTAGCGGAAATCAAATGAAATGGTATAGGGTAAAAAGTTTTATTTCTATGTTAGCTTTCTCGATGGTAAAGGGAAAATGAAATGTTTACGCTTGAATTAATTCGATTGAAATTTGGGGAAATCGAGGTTAATTTAAGGTGTTTCTTTTACGACTTCCCTAGGCAAAATAGTACTAAATAAAAAAGTTACCTAAATTAAAAATAACTTTTTTTTAATCATGTTAAATACACTTTCATTATAATATACTGACTATCTCTATCATTTTAAATGAATAAATCACATTTCAACTATGTTCTTTTTCAATTTAGGTAACTTTTGTATTTAGCACTGTTTTGACTAGGGAAGTCGTGAAAAAACCACCTTAATCTTTAGAGGACCGGGATACGCCTCTAGGCGTAAGGAGTCTGACCCGTCAACATCCCAACTTAGTTTGGCCCTAACTTAGGGATCTTAGACCACATTTCTATGCAATAATGCGATTTGTAAATTTTTCAAAACCCCGGCCCTCTAAAGGTTAATAAAATCAGCTACTAAGTTGTATTTTTTTTTTTTTTTTTTTTTTTAATTAAAACAAAACGATCATGGACAAAACCAATCTTACATAAAGATAATATACCGAATATACTGAATAAATTTTTCATTCAATACTCCCACTCGAACCCTTAGAATATATCTCTCTCAAAAGCCCTCGCCTCACAACCCAGCAGGCACCAAAAATCGCACGAGCACTCAACTCCGCCCTCAACCGAACCCACCTTCCTTCCATCTTACCCATTCCCGCAAAAGTATCCCTCCCAACCTACCGATACACGTCGTGCAGTAGTTCTACCTTTCCTAACCCTCATGGCCGTAAATACCGACCGTCGTCCAAGCTCTCTCTCTCTCTCTCTCACGATGTCGTCGGCGTTGCGGCACAGTGGCACGGATAAAGCGAGGGACAAAACGGATAACGAGGGGAAGAGCCATTTGCCCGAGGAGGCATTTGCATATTAATTCTCGGCCTCTTGCCCACATACGCGCACATGTGTGTGTGTATATATATGTATATATATGTACTCTTTGCTAGCTCGGGTTATCTGCAACTTGGCCGCCAGGATGCATTAATCGCTGGCGCCGGTTGCGCTGACTCAAGCGAGGATCGCTGATTTGCACGGGAAAATAAACAGTCAAGGTGGTAGTATATTACATATTTCGTAGTTTGTAGCTATGGGAATAATCATTGTAATGCGTTGAGTTTTATTTTGTTGAGTGGTAGGAGGCTTTACAGAGGACGATTGAAAATAGTTTTATAGGGAGTTTTTACTGAATATAAGGGAAGGGGGAAAAGGGAAGTTGTTGTTTGAGTTCGGACTCTGCATTAAGCGGATTGGCATTTACATGCGCACGAGGGAGGGAGGGGGGGGGGAATATCTTTCGTGTTTAAGTTTGATTCTACGTTGCATATTTTAATTTTTAGTGCACGGAAGTAACGAGTGAATTTCGCGTTATGTTGACACGAGTACGTATAGAGCTAGTTGGAATTTGGAAAGCGAGAAACGTGAAACATACAGAGAGAGAAAGAGAGAGTATAACATTTAGGTTAATTAAAATACATTTCAATAAATTAGAAGTAGTTCTTTCAGAAATGAGTGATATTCGCTGAATTGTAACAGTTGATAATATAGTTAACAAGTTTCTACCGGATTCTGTACGGAAATCAGTTTCAGTCGCATTAATCACGATCAAGACCTACGTGAGTGTGAAACAGAAATTTAGTTGTTCATTCGGTAAACTTTACTTTGCTATTGAATAACAACAGTGGCTTCTATTTGTATTATCTACCAATATTTTCACAGTTGGTTAAAAAAAAAACAACAAAGCAACTGAAATAATTCATTTTACAACTCTCCCCAATTCTTTCAACAATCAAATCCCACCTACCGAAGCTCGCATGATCGAAATTCGATGCTGCGACTTAATCAAGATGTTTCACGAGAGCGAACTCACTCACGCACGCACGCGTATATACGCGGTCCCTGTATGCAACCGTATATATATATATGCCGCTCAGTATAGCTCTGTGCGCAACGTATACGCGAATTGTTGGCGCGCCACGGCACCGTTATGACGCGCTGGGGCGCTCCAAGTTTTGGCATGCGTGATTCTATTATCCAAAGTATTCACTCTCCTTCCCTCCTCTATGTGCATAACTTGCCCTTGGATTTTCGATAGGAGAGGAGGAGAAGCGGGGCAATCTTCGCGCGTCTGCAGAACAATGCAGGAGAGCGCGGAACTATCATTTTTGAGTTAATTATAGTTGGCAAACTTGCTTGACGTCTTGCGCGCACTGTATAATTTACGTGTAATATACGCGAGATGTGCGCGTATGGGAATTGTAAATTGTTGTAGTTGCGCGGTAACGTGATATTTTGGGTTTTGGAAATGATGAGGAGGTCAGCTGGTATAAGTGTATTGCGAAGGAGGCACGAGTGCTTTGGTATTTTATTCTCACATGATCGCAACCCTATGTGCTGTGTGTGTATATATATATAAAAGCTAAGCTGAAAACACTCTTAACTGCCATCATTCTAAAACTGTCAAGTGCAAAAGGAAAGTTTCGAGTGGCGGCCTGCCACACGACATAAAGCGCGAGGGGGTGCGACATTTGTCCTTCGCTCAATAGCGGCTTTATAACTGGCAATTCTTTATACAAAGAAAATAATGGCTCTTACTAAAAATCTTTCTTGTTGCGATGTGAAGTACGTCGAAATAAAATATTTTTAGAAACAAAACAAAAAAAAAAGGATTGAATTTAATCGTTATATATCAAAGTTATTCGTTTTTTTATCTACTACAAAGCCTTGATTTTCTTCAAACAGAATAAATCTGGCAATATTTCAGAAAGCTTAAGCTCTCCACGCACTTCTAGATTACAAAAAAGACTATATTCACACAGACCCACACCGCAATCTCCCCAAAGGAATTTCAAAAATGCCTTTTCCTCCGAAGATACCGACACAATAATACCACCTTCCTCTTTTCATAATCCTCGTGCGTCTTGCCCCCTCTATGCCGATAAAAGATAATTTCATCGAACGTTGATTTACGAGCGGCCATAAATCCAACCCCCATATCCTCTACTTCCCAAAAAAAAAACCCAAGAAAACAATAAAACGAAAAAGAACATAACCCTGGCTATATATATATATATATACACACGCACGCACACACACACGCTGCGAGTGTACCGATCGATTAGCTGCACGTGCATATGTGTATGTACGGGTCGTCGTCGAAATTTTCTCTATCTTCATATCCCAACTCTCTCCTGTAGAGTACAAAGGGCGCACGCGTCCGCGCAAAACTGATAGCGTCGTCTAGGCCTTTGAGAAAAATTCTCCTGCTCCCTCTCTCTCTCTCACTCTGTCTTGGCGCTTTGTGCGAACGACCGTTTTGTGTTGAACTTCCGTCGCTCTTTCTCCTCCCTGTGCATTACACGCCCAGTTGGAGATGAAATTTTAGCGGGGGTACGTTTAACGCAAGCATGTATGCCCGGGAAATCGCTTTGTGGCGGACGAATATAATTATCGCCGTGGAAAATCGCGCGGGTTGCGGAGTGAGAGAGAGTATGTAGAACGATAGGGGTTAGTGTATTATGACAGATGAGACTGGACAATGGTAACTGGAAGTGTGGGTTACGGGGTTGGAGGATCACTGTAGCGGAACAGCTCGAGTAAAGTTGATACAATGGGGTTTCGGTATGTTTTAAGGTACTTGAGAGAAAGCTGAAACGTCAAGATAACATGATAGATAAAGACGTAGTCCGGTCTCATTTATTGTAATTTAACGGTTCAAAAAATAAAAATCTTTAATGATTATTCCTACCACAAAGGCCTAACGAACAAAATAAGTGTCCCGAATACTCTTAAAACAGCTCGAAAGTGTTCTCAGCAAACACGTCTGTGTGTACACACACATACAAGTATATGCTTCTTCACCCTGGCAGCACCTTCGCCCAATGAATTATTCGCTACTACCACCACCACCACCACCATCTCCTCTTGCTCTCCACCTCCCAGTCGACATCGATTACCGGAAATTTGACACCCGCGAAAGTGCGCACTCTACTACCCTCCGTTCTCCTCTCTCTCTCTCTCTACCACGAATTTATACGCGATAATTTGCATTGTAATGCGCGTGCTCCTCCATCCTATATCCATACATACACACACACACACACATACACATGGGTGGTACACAGAGCGGAGGTAAGGGTAATATCCCGAGCGGCAAGTTGCCGAAACTTTCGGTTTACCAAAAGCGAAACATATGCACGCACACTGGGAGCGACGCCAAGCCACTACTACGGACACTGTTGGCGGCTTTAAAAGCTCGCTCGGGATATTGTAGAGTTACCTCCTCCCTATACTATCCTGCCTCACCCTCTCTCTCTCTCTCTCTCTCTCTCTCGCGACATCTGTTCTTAACGTTATCTTTTCGACGGGGAACGTACATATATGTATATGTGTGTGTGTGTGTGTGTGTGTACAGGGGCGCGCGTGCACGCTTATGCGCTTTTCATCGGTTCTGCGTTTGTCGCGCGACGCTGCCTCGCAGACGAGATTTTCCGATGCGACGAGAGCAGTAGCAGCAGGAGATAGAAGAGGAGGAGGTGAGCGCGCGCTCGACGGGGTTTAATGTTCGCGTGCGCCGGAGCGTGAGCCTCGATTTATACGTCGCACTGCGAGAGGTAGTTCCGTTCGCTCGCTCGCTCGTGATGTGCTCCGTTATTTTTTTTTTTTACTCTGCGCAGAGCTAGTTGGAGATTTTTTTCGTAGTTGATAATTGAATTGACAATAGTTTTAATTAAAGAAGTAGTGAATTGTTGTTATGGTATTGTTTAATAATTATTTAATAATAAAATAAAATTAATTGAATGTCACATAGATTAGCTATATTCTACTAGATCATTATTCGAATTACTTGCAATGCGTTGTTATACTAAAGACATTGCCTTATATATTAATGTATTAGAAATTATGTATTGTAAAGTCAAATCCGTTTTCATAAATATTAATGTAAAATATTATAAAAAAATTTGAAGAACACACTACCTCAAAGAATTTAAAGTGATTTTTGTCTATAACTAAATTAAAAACATGTCAGCATTACTATAAGAAGTTTTGTTTTCGATAGCTGAAATAATATACCTCGAGTCTGATTATATTTCGTACTCATTGAAAAAGACTCGTCGAAATGGAAAAAATACGTATATATTACGAGTATAAATATCAGTAGTAACGTAATGAATACAGTGCAGATATACAGTTCACTACTGCTCCTCTGTAATTCTACACATTGTACAATTGAATTTAAAAACTCAAACACTCAATTACACCGCTTCTTTAACAATTCCACCTCTACAAACTCCAACACCTCAAGCTTACCCACAAAAGCAACACCCTTACTCTCTTAAATTACATCATCACCCACCGATCACACCACGCCACGTTCCCACATACACACAGATACTCGCCCGCAACGATTCAATCGAACTTCTCTCTTTCTCTCTCGCTCACCCTTCCCGACCCCAGCGCCTTTTTCCCGTTCGTTTCCTCGTCAATCGTCTTCTCGCGCTTCTCCAAACTATTGGATTTGCCGCCACCTCCGCTATATACCTTCTACGCTGCTACGTGCGTCTCAGCTCCCCGACAATCCGATACAGACGGCGCACGCGAGCAGGCGCGCACGGCGCAATAAATATTTATGAAGCGACGTTATTTCCGCGGGCGATACCTACTCGCGCGCGCCGTTTCAATTTCTCCCGACGCCTTTGATATTCCACCGCAGCCGCTCGCGACTTTTCTTCTTCTCTCGCCCGCGTACACTCTAGGGTTGTGTTGAGCGAGAGAGCGAGAGAGAGAGAAAGCTGCTCGTGGCGGTTGATGGTTTTGCCGGTGGGAAGTAATGGGTTTCAATGGTTCGCCTGCCGGCCTGAATAAGCGCACGCGCTTGAAAGGTTTTGACTTTGGGCGGTTTGTTGTTGGAATGGCGCGGATAAAAGTAGCAGGCGACTGCCCGGACTTTTTACGTCTTTCGCGGTGGGCGCTGGAAGTTTTGAAAAGAGTCGTTTAGTACAGTTGTCGTGCTCGCTTTTTTTTTCAATGCCCGATTATTATTTTTCTCGGTGTAACGGTGCAACGCACGTTTATATAGGGGTGACCGTCAGAGAGAGGGAACAAAGTTTGATTTCGTAATTCGTCTGGCGTAATAAAGTTCTCTGTATGGCAATCGTGCGGAAATTTTCATATTTATATCTTTCGACTTTTCGATGGAAGTTAAAATTCTAGTCTCTTTTCAAGCTTACGTTTAAAATGTTGCGTTGAAACGCGGTTCAGTTAAAATGCAGATTCTTTTCTTTGAGCTAAATATTTTCGAAGCACACAGCAGGAGTTAAGGCAATAACTGTATAATGCCTTCTATTAAATGATGTTATAACGTCGTATTATTGTAGTATCAAAGTTAAAATAATATCATTCTACACTTGAATGCGAAAAACGCTATTCATCGGGATCGCAGGCATTTTCTCCGCGCAAAACTACGTGTTGCTATGGGCTATCAAAGCTTTGACCACTTGAACATAATGAAACATATTCTCATAACTGTTTTTTAATCTTTATTGCAAAATTACATTTGTCAATAACTTAATCAACTTGGTTATGTATATTAATTGCAGTATTTATTGATTTCCCCAATAAAATTACTTGAGTTTATCATTCAATTCAATGCGATTACATAGTGGAAAATCTATCAAACTAAAATACCCGTTTTATTATTTATGAGGATGCTTATACTTAAGATCGGAATCCAATAAATGCATTAAAGATAAAAATGCTCTCTACCATGCTATCAGAAAATGCACTCTTACTCTAAAATTCTTTTATAGCGAATGCATAAAATGCTTAAGTGAAAGTCTAAACTACTTGCAATGTTTTAGCGAATGATGAGAAAAATTGATTCTTTGATGAAAATATTTTAAAAGTTTTCGAATAATCATAAATATTTACGACATAATGTTGTTATAAAATAATGCAATATGTTTTATAAATTGAAGCAGCATCTATTAAAATGACTGTACAGCATAGTCGTAGTCATTCAATAATACTTTTCAATAATAATAATTATTCTTTAATAATAAGAGTAAGTCATCAGTAATGAAATAAAACACTCAAACTATCCTAGAATACTTAAAGCAACGTAAATCATCTTTATTACTATTATCAAGTATACATACAAAAACATTTACTAACAATGCCTAATGCAATTCTCTGTAATATGATCATAGCATCAAAAAGTTTCCCAAAGATCACAGCGTCCTTGACCAACAACAGCCAAGTCAAAAAAATTAGTTACCAACTCCAAGCATTCGTACTTTCTACCCTACCACCGCACCCCTTTTTTCCCTAACCATCTCTTAACAAACCCTTTCCCCGAATTTCTTTCCATCGGTAACTTACCCTTCTCTACACCGTTACTATCCCTCCCGCATAATCAAAATCAGAACCGTCGGTAACGTATCCTTCAACCACTCTCACAATCAAAACCACCCCTTAGTCGGTAACCCATCTACTACCACCTCCGTACAGTGGCGCCACCTGGTTAACCTCTAGAGCGCATGCGCCGCAGGTTTCGATCGCGACAGGACCGGTGTAAAGAAAACCAGGGAGAGAGAGTCGCCAGGTGGAAAGCCACCCCCCCCCCCCTCCTGCCCCATTGGCTTCCTGTGCATGCCGACAGACACCGGCCGGGCGACGACCGGATTGAAGAAGATGCTCACTTTTTGCCGAGGATGCCGACGGCGAGGTTCGATGAATCGCAAAGGTGGCTGTTGATTTTCGGAGAGCTTATAGAAAAGGGAATGGAATGATGAATTGGATTTTCTTTCGACAGGGGGATGTTTTGTAGAGTGTTGAATGGAGGATGAGGGTACGGGTGTGGAGGCTTGAGTGGGAGGAGGCGTGTTAGGGGTATAGTGTCGTGAAAGGGCAACGATGTTAACAAGGTACTATCGTGTTTGTACAATTAGTATAGCCATTTGCTATCATTATTGCTATATATTTTGTATATAATTTATATAATTTTAAAGGTGTTTTAAAACAATTTTCATTTTACAAGCTTAAAAATAAACGGATACTTTTTAAAGTAAATTCGACAGCCGGAAGGCGTTCAGCTTTGTAAGTCGAAATAAGCAGTCTCATTCTGAATTTAACTTTTACATGAATGTACTG
Organism: Torymus tubicola; assembly: GCA_035583055.1. Lineage (NCBI taxonomy): Eukaryota > Metazoa > Arthropoda > Insecta > Hymenoptera > Torymidae > Torymus > Torymus tubicola. Next base: position 6,481,678 of record JAWWEQ010000027.1, on the reverse strand, counting down.
TGCTTATACGAATAAAATTCTCTTACAAGCGCTTTTCACATCAAATTAATTAATTACTTTCATAAAAATTAAACTTGAATTTTGAGTAGCGTTTTTGTATTTAACTAACAACAATTCTCATTTAAATTAGCATAATTAAAACAGTCTCGTAATAAACTAAAACTACAGACGTTTAATTAGATTTTCGTATATTGTAAGGAAATTTACATTTACCTTTTAGTAACGATAAAATAATATTTAAAATACAACTGTAGCTTAAGTAAGCCAAAACCCTTTCCACTATCAAACTTCAGCGATTTCCTCTGCTCCTTCGCTATCACACTATCGGCTAATTAAAAACAAGACGCGCCAATCAGAGCCATCGAAAAGCCGAGCTATCGCACGACGACGAGAAAACCATTACCGGCGCACGGCTCGGTTTCGTCTCTTCGCGGTCTCTCTCTCTCTCGGCTCGCGCGTCGATCGATTCGCTCCGAACAATGATTCTTTTGTTCCTGGGGAATTTTCCTTTTAGGGGGGACAGTCCTCTCTCTCTCTCTCTCTCTCTCTCTCTCTCTTGCGTGTGGACTAATGGGATTCCACAGCGACGAGAGGAAGTAATTTTAACCGACTGAAAGCGTTCATTGCGAAAGGCATAATTTTGCACTGGAATAATTAGTTTACGATTTTTTTTCCAGTACTTGACGATTGTTTCGTCCATTAGCAGAAAATATTCCAGTTAGAAATGACTGGAAAACTAGAAGATAGTTGAGGAGAATCTACTGAATGTGATCACATACTTTTTCGTTTGTTTGCTCGCTAAAACTCATAATTGAAAGACCTTAACTTTCATGCACAACTAATAGAAAAAAGACAATCGAAACTTTTATTTACCCATCTATTTCGAAATCTTATTTGGACTTAATATTGTAAACCTGTTGATAATGATCATGCGACAGGACTATTTTTAACTGTATTTTCTTCCTTTCAATTAAAACCATCTAAACAAGCACTAGTAATTCTACTTTTTAACCATTTTAACTATATATTCTAAAACTTTGACAAATTATCGAATAACAGAACAGAAATGTAGACAAATTCATCTAGGAAATATCAATATCAGCTAAAGAATCCAAAACAATCCCTTTTTATTGATAAAGGCGCCAATCTTTATCTCTGGCATTTCGCACCTGCGCGCTCCACCATCAATTCGCTGTTTATGCAGACGATTGGTGAGAGATCGCGCGCGGCGCTCGTCGATTGGACGGATTTGCATACGGAGAAATATGAAGCAATTCGAGATGCGAGAAGGTATCGGGTGTTGCGAGAGATTGAACGACGTCGCGCACGTGTGTGAGGGAGAGAGAGAGAGAGCACGAAAGAGAGAAAGGAAAATAAAATAGAGGAATTTGTTTTCGGAGGTACACGCGCGCGTTGCGGAAGAGCAACGAGGCGCACGCATAGCTCGGTTGACGCGTTCCAGCCAGTCTGTTTTCGAATTCGATACCGGAGTTATTTACTCGCTTTGGCTTCTTCGGCGCAATGAATAAATGTAGACTTTCAAATAGACACACACACACACACATATATATATATATCGATAGAACTATAAATTCTGATGAAGTAAAAATGAGTGAAATATAGTATTAGAAATTAGTATCTTTATTTTTACTCTATTATAAGATTTTTTTTTCAAACATTTATAAAATAAAATGTTAGTCTATTCTAATAATAACCGTCTCTTGTGTAATCAATATTTACGTTAGAATATGCGACTGCTTCTTTGTCCGTGTAATTTTGAGATGAATCCGTGTACTCGGATTCTAATGTACAGAACCTAATTCAAACTCGGGACCACCTACACTACTCTGAGATGCGTTTTAGCTTGTAATGTACCTTCCTGATTTGGGGGGTCAAGAGTTTCTGTTGGTGCCCGCCAACGCAACGGTAAATACGTTGAAAATTAATATAAGTCTTTTTAAGCATTGTTCGAAGTACCATTGTTGCTTGGTGAACAAACTTTGAAGTTGGACAGAGCCAAAAGATTAATATGAGAAGAGTTAAAAACGCGAGGTAATAGAAAAAAAAGAATGAATTTCAAAGCAAAAGCCATTTTTAACTTTCTATTATGTTAGACAAGTTAAAATAAATAACAAAAGAATCTTTTCTAAAAGATTCAATCATGTTTTTTACAGCTTTAATCATAACTTAACATGTGTATATGTTTATAATTGATATCTTAACAAAATGCGTAAAGATCATAAAGATGCATTAAAAAAAATTAATTCATTACGTAATAACAGCTATTATTTCAGCGTTATTATACTCATTTTTTTGTTATCAACGAGAAAATAAATAGCAAAAAATCGCCGCAAGTCTCCATTGAACGCTACTGCCGCACGGGTATACCTCATAAAAACTCTAATTCGCCCGTTTACACGCACTACCACCCAATCCATATACACGAGCGGCACGTAGGTATATAAGGTACGCCCTATAGCACGAGCTTGCCGACTACATCGCGCAAACTTCCCAAGCTCTCTCTCTCTCCAACCTCATTACTATCCCGGACGACCACCCAAACATAATCGCAGACTCGCCTCGATCGAACACCCGTCCAATCTCTCTCGCTCTCCTCTTTTTTTCACACCACACCACGTCCCCACCGATTATCGCTTTTTCCCGTCGTCCGCGACATAACTTTATCCGAGAGAGATAGAGAGAGACTGCCAATCGGAGTGCGAGCGAACGGACGGCTAATCTGAATTTCATGGCGTCGAGCTCACTCTCTCTCTCTTGCTCTATTCCAACGAGAATAATCCTAATGAAATTTCGCTCCCGCCCGTGTATTATCGACGACTTGATATTCGCGTGGCGTGGTAGCGGAATTCGATGGGGAGGAGAGGGAGAGAGAGAGAGAGAGAGAGAGAGAGAGAGAGAGAGAGAAAGAGGAAGAGAGCGATTTGTAAGGGGTTTTGTCTCCGCGTTATTGCACGCGCGGACGAAGGAGGTGGGGGATTATGGGGGCAATTATCCGGGAGGGAGGTAGAGAGAGAGTGGCATTCGAGCATTTTTATCGGGAACTGTGGAAAGGGGTGATAAAGGGATGGATGTTTTGTTTCGGCTGTAAAAGGAGTGGTTTTACATGGCCGAGTAGAAGATTTAGATGATGTTGTGAAAGTTTATTTATATGGTAGTAATGCTTTACGATTTGTTTAAATTAGAGTAATATTCGATTAAAAAGTTTTTGTAAAACAATTTTACTTGATCGATGTGAATATTTTGCTTTTATAAAGTAAAGTGAAGCTAATAATTAACAACGATGACACTTTGTAGAGGCAAGAAATTTCGCAAAAAAAGCGGGCACAAAGTTTAGTCCCATCGAAGGAGAAAAATTGGACACGGTATTAGATTAACTTCAGAATATTTTCTCTAGGGTAAAGTGATTGCTTGTTTATTAAATAAACGTCCATCAGCCATAAAGAGACTAATGACGTGATACATCGTCAAAGAGATGCTGGATACTTTTTTTTTAGTCTTTTTTGTTTTACGTCCAATCACAATTTATGTTATACTATCAAATTCGTAAAGATTGTACAGCTTTCAAAAACAATATTATTGGAAATTCTCAAATTCGAACAGTTCCACGAAGCAGTAATAAACATTATTCTTTCCACCTATTGCAATGCAAATCGAAGCCTAATAAATATTTAAGCATACCGGATTTCCACGCTGCATATCTGAAAAAGTATACATGTTTTTTTGAATAAAATTCTCGTTACCGAAACAGCAGGGATGGACTAGACGACTGCTCTTTCATCGCAACGAAACGCGATACGATTGCGGATTCGAAACGCGATACGGAAAAGACTTGCTTCGAAAGAATACACGGGGAAAAAAACACACAGAGAGAGAGAGAATATTCTCAATAATTGCAAGCGAGAAATATCGCGTTACCGATACATTCGCGACGGATGTTCCTTTACCCGCGCGCGTGCACGCAGGAACTGAAGAAAACTTTTTACTCTATAGTTCGCACGCGCGTGCGCACTAGCAAACTCACTCGTTTCGAGGCTATTAGCATTTATGCATCCGAAGTGAGGGTAACAAGTCGCAACTGATGCGCCCGGCATGACGAATGTCGTTAGAGCAGTGTATTAAAACTACGTAACGAGAGAGAGAGGAAGAGAGAGAGAGAGAAAGAGAAAGAGAAAGGAAGAAAAAGTAATGGGAAACTAATCCAGTTTTTTTGTTGGAAACTAGGTATTGAGTGTGGCTTTATTAACTTTTAAACTAGAATCATAAGTTAACTTTTAGTACAAATAAGTTTTTGTTTGTATGAGATTATATCGAAAGATTTTAGAACATTTATTTCAAATATGTATATCGATTTTAATGTAGCATAGTATTTTCAGCATTGATGTGCCTCTAAATTAATTTTATTACTGTACTTTTCCTATGGAATGTTAAATAACTCGGGAATTAACAGTAAAATGATCAATAGGTTTATAAATTATTAAGTAAGAATCACAAAGGTTATTTTGATGAATAATATAGAGCATTAGAAAAAGTAATATTCAATGATATTTTATTAAAAATAGCTATTGAACTCGGAAAATCATTCGAGCATGAATGATTGCGTGCTATCTCTTTCAGGACGATACTTGTCAGCAGTAATATTTCAAACGACGCCTGCTCTTTTAATAGTTATCACGATCGAATCATTAAAAACTTATCACTTTAAAGCCTCTCTGCACAGTTAATCCGGTGAATTTGCATTTTATGCGCGCTCTGCGATGCTGAAACTTTAAAAACCGGCTCGCCCACATAAATATAAAGCACATTTCCATCCGAACGAGCGCACCTTAAAGTTATTCGGAAATATCGATTGGCAACAAAATTTTATTTCGACGTTTTTCTTGAAAAAACATCAGTGTCACCTGTAAATCACTCGAAATTGCAGTTTTTATGTGAGACTACTTTTTGAAATTATAATTAAATTTTATACTTGATTTAGATTTAACGAAAATTCAATAGCTTTATACAAGTAACTATTAAAGTTTAGATAATCCTTTATTGAAACGGATAATATTTCTACGAGGCATGTAACAAAAACTTTATAGGATTGTAGAAAGTAGAGCGGTGAAATGTTATATAAAATTTTATACAATAAAATATTATTAAAAATAAACTTTTATTTTTCCTTGTTCTAGAAAGCTATATAAGTTATAGGACATACTAGTTTCCAATAGAGTAAAAAGAAAATTTCAGTACGCATTCAACAAAATTGCGGCAGTTGTAACATTCATCTTTAATGATATAAAAAAAACGAAATTTTTCCCGCTAAAAAATGCACACATACCAAAAAATAACAACACGCACATTGTTCATATCCCAGTTAAGCAAAAAAAGAACTCATCAGAAATCCCAACCCGATTAATAACTATCCCACTATACGACAATGCGGATGCGTTTTCTCCACTTCCCCTCCCGATCTCCAAAACGCCGATACTATACGCGCGTATGCGCGATTTATATGAAACCACACACGGGCTCTCTCTCCCTCTTTCCGTTTTCCACTTCCCTTCCGCTATACCCTTTTTATTTCATTTTTTTTCCTCTTTTACGACGTAACCCGCTATCTGAGGGTGCGTTTTTATATATTTATCGATCCAAGTCGGGCGTGCCATCGGTGCGGCCACAAAAGAAAGAAGGAGAGAGAAAGGTTGACAAAAATTCCGATAGAAAATGATCATGTAACCGATTCGAGTGCCAGAATTGGTAGAGTATATTTGTAGATGTATGTTAATAGTGTTGGATCTTCAACTTTTGCTTTTGAGGTGTTATAAATTTGCGCAATTTTTCCGTTAATTAATTTGGTACTCGACCGTTCATTGAGTGGCTTGCGTGCTCTGAAGAGACTTTCACTTTATTGCCTCCTTTCGAAGATAACGTGCATCGTGTTTTCGGAAACTAATCAAAATAATTTTAAATTTTGATCATCAAACGATTTTTCTTTTTCATTTATAAAAATAAATATTAGTAATAATTGTGATTAATTTTTAATACTTCCTGTTAAAACTGTGTTTTCATATCAGTGACGTATATGTTTGTTAAATTGCACGAGGATTCTTTTGATCACAGCTGTTTGAAGAATTTAATGATTTCCAGAAAAATTTTAATTAAAATTTTTAATTAAAGAGAGTCTCGTATTCAAATTCTGGATACCAGAAAAGATTCCTTTCATAGAGACGTTCATAATAATGCCATTTCTTATCAGTTTACGAAATATAATAATTTATTTAATTTTATTAAAATCAAACCTGGTTGCAAATTTACGCGATGATACTATAAAAAATGCTAATATAAATGTTTCATTCTAAAAATAGAAAACTATCGGAAAAATTGAAGTTTAAATCAACGCCAATTTTAGAAGTTAAATATATCACAAGAATATTAGACAGAATTATAAAACATTAAATATCTCTTTCTTATTAGGATTATTTAGAATATTGTATAGTTATTCTACAACAATTATAAAATATATACCGTTTGAAATACCATTAAACTTCGAAACCTCCGCTGACCACCAAAAATCAATGCAGCGAATCATAATAATAGCCATCAATCCCCAGTGAAATGAGATTTCTCCCTTTCTCATTCCCTCCACTCAAAATTCATCGCATTTCCGAGCGATTCCCCGACCATTTGCAGACAGAAGTAATTGATCTCCACAGGGCGACACTTACCTTAAGCTGAAGCTGCGAGCGTGCAAGCGCTTGCTGATCCCTGCGTCCGGAGAGTCGGTCTGCTTCTACCTCGAGCGTCTCCGTCGATGATTCAGCCTCGCTCAACCAAGCGAGGAACTTGTCCAGCGAGCGATCGAAGTTGTGCAGTGAGTTCATCGCAGAGTGCAGCAGCTTGCCCCGATTGATGATGCTAGGCGCGAGGAAAGAAGAAGAAGAAGAAGAAGATGAGAAGGTGGTATTAGAGGATTCGAGAGACGACGACGACGACGATCGGGATTTATGAGGTGTCGAAGGGGCAACGTCGCGCGCTCGTTCGCGAGAGTGTCAAAGTTACGATCGATGGAGATGCGACTTATTATTGAAGTGGGTGTTAAGAGGGAGTGACGAAAATTCGTGAGATGAATAAGAAATTTTTTATGGAACTGTCAAGGTGGTGTACAAATCCATGTATGACGAAATATTGTTTGTTAACATGAAACAACTATTTAACGTGAATACTTTGTTGGTAATATGAAATCGATGGTAAACAGTGACAAACAAATTCGTAATTACAGCGTTCATTTAATTAAATGCAATGACATATTAATTATACGTCATCGTTTATCCATCTGTAACGCAGCGTCAACTGCTGTAAAATCAAAGTTAAAATAAATCACTGTAACTTTGACACTCGTTATTGGAAAAGACTTAAAATTAAATTATCGATTAGTTCGAGGTATGAATTTAATTAACTAAATGTAAAATTATTTTGAAGTAAATTTATTTTACGCGTTCCAGTTTGAAGCAATCACGCGATAAGTTCACGAGAAACTGTCTGACGAAATGGATAAGCAGGTAGTCACTGGTGAACTGATAAGGTATTGATCAGCAACGAACGATATCATTTAATTTATTTTAATACCTAAAATTTGCTCTAATTTCAATTAATTATGTATTGCTAATAATAGCCATCAGCAAAGTTTTCATTATAATTTCATCCGAAATGTTGATTTTACTAATGAATAATATTTAAGCATTTTTCAACAAATATATTTCATAAGTATGATCAGCTATCAGTGTTTAAAACGCTTCATAAATTGTCCAGCGAAACTAATGCTAGTAGTTTCGTAAGATTTACTACGCTTGAATCTCAAGCCCATAATGCCTTTCACAATATTCAAAATTCATCCCACCTTATCCTCAACCGCGCACACCAGACCAAAATTTTTCTCGAAATGACATAACTCATCCAACACCCGATATACCAACGTCCTTTAGTATAGCTTCACCGCGCGAGCGTCACAATACCTTACACCCTCCATTGTGTGCACGCGCGTAAATCCTTTTCGCCCGAGCGAGCAAGCGAGCGAACGCCAACGCGCTTCTAAAACGCTATTCAGAAGATGCCTTACCTGGTGTTAAGATTGTTGTAGCGCTGGTTGATAGTCTCGGTGAGCTTCTTGACGCGCGTCGTGTCGTCCTGCTGGTAGACCGCGATCAACTTCTGCGTGAGCGAGTTAAATAGCTCGATCTGGTGCTTGTACTGGTGTAGCTCAGCATGGAAAGACTGTGGACAGAATAAAGGCAGACCAAAGTTGAATCCCTCTTCCTCTACCGTACGGGTATATAATCTCACCACGCGATATCGGTGCACGAAGGGAAGGAGAGGAGACTTTGTTGTGACGAGAATCGATTATAAAGTTGCTCGCGCAGCGCGAGCAGGTGCGAAGGGATGATTACCCTAGGAGTGAGGTGAAGCGTTGATCACCTGGATTTGCGCGCGAATTGCCATTTTCAATAGGGTAAACTTGTTAGGTGAGATTAAAATTTAAGCGATTAATCTAGACGCCGAGGTGGGACAGGTCATAGGATTTCCAAGTTTTGTGTAAATAGATGAATAATGGCTTGTATGCAGTGGTGAATTGCGTACAACTTGCCGCGTTATATCGACGATGACATCAGCAGGTTTAATATGGAGATTAGCAAAAGGTTGATGACCAGGGTAGATCGATTACTTATTCAAGAAAGACCCAGGAAACTTCGTTACGAGAGTTTCCATTTTTAAAGTAGAACTTTAAATGTATAGGTACTTCAAAATGTATACATTCATGTGGTATTGATGTTAAGAAAATAGAACACAAAGTAACGATGATATATGCTGATATTCTTTTCGCTCCCAGTTATTTGGTACTATTTACCAATAATCATCTGCTATATTTGGAAACATATTGGAAAAGTAGAAGTTTGCATTTGCGAGAAATATCGCAAAAATTCTCCACATTCATACATATCATGATATACGAGCGATTTAAAGGTGTACATCGATTTCTCCGTGAAGCAAGCTACGATGCACGTCTCGTGGTTATATATAGATGTTAGACAAAAAACGAAAAAATCATCTATCTCGCCTGGTTAAAATATTCCACGAAGCTACATTATCGATTTGTAAAATGAATTTCACTTGGAATTGGATACTGCAAGGCTGGATACAATTCTACTGACTCTATTACCGAATTCGCCCTAACAAACTCCACATACCACATCATCTACTTGACCACATTAACCCTCAAAAAGCGGTGACTTCGATCCTCTACCTATATACACACAGAGCTCACTGAGTCTCAGCGACTATTTCGTCCACGATCAATATATATATACACCTCAACCTCGCAATCGAATCATCTGGTCTCTCTTTCTCCCCTCACGGGTCAATAATAAATAACGAATCTCGCGCGACTGATTAGCGCTATCAAAGACAGCGTCCCGTGCGATTCGATTTACAGTAGCCGGGACGCGTGTCTATTTCGGCGGGCGCACCGGCGATCGATTCGCTTCGATGAAAGAGACAGGAGAAAAGCAAGCGCCCAGCCGTGCGTGAGTGAGAGAAAACGTCGCGGAACGAAACATCCGGAGAGGGAGAAAACTTTTTCGCAGAAGGGAGGGAAGAGGAGGAGGAGGAGGAGGAGGAGGAGGAGGAGGGGGAGGCGACGGCAACAACTCGGGTTCGAATTTACGCTAAAGTTCACGAACTCCCGCGGCGGTACGCTGAGGAGTGCATGTGCGTGTGCGTGTACGCCTGTGGGCACAAAAAAGGAAAGAAAGAGAGAGAGAACGAGAGAGAGAGAGAGAGAGAGAGTGGAGTTGGGTGTGCTGAGCTCCGCTATTGTGTGGAACGAAATTCAAGGACCTCAGTTTTATCCGGCTTTATCTGAATAGATTTTTATATTAGTTTATACGCGTGATTGTGTTATACGTCTGGCAATTTCATAGTGTGTAAAAAGAGGTGATTGAAACTTGATTTGTTTTCAAATATATACATTATGAATTTACTTAATATTAGCAAATGGAGGTTGATAAATGGAGGAATCCGTCGAGGAAGGTATATTTTCTTCGGGTGAAAGAACTTTTTTCCTTCGCGTTTTGAATATAAATTTGCTTTTCTCGATAATCTGATATCTCAGTTAATCCGTAATTTATGCTAATGTATACGCGTATTTATTGATTAACTTAGCTTTATGCAAAACGCCGTCTATGTTATTCCACAAATCTCGTGTTGCGCGCGGAATACGTTATACGCGAGAGTACGCGAAATTATGTATATAATTACAATATCAATAATAAATTTGTTAACATCCGTAATAGAATGTATCAAGCGATAGTTGGAATCTTGATCATGTATACTAATTAATCACAATACGCTGTTTGGTTTTGCAGTTTTAGATATTGATGTTACTAGATCATCTGAATTTGAAGGAAAAACAACCTGGATAAGGATTATTTGGAAAACATCGAAATACATTATTTACCATGAAAAGCAAATAAATAAACATTAAATTCTGTTTACATGCTCAGCCGTTATTCCTACATCGATGAAACTGATTTATTATTACTAAAACGGAATCTCGCAGTAAACAAAATTAACTGAATTAATGTCACAAAATTTATTCATAACCGAAATATAATTCTCATTCTACCAGATAGTCTGGTAGAAGCTATGGGGGCATTTAACGAATTGCCTAATGATCTCAAAATTTTAAATTATAAGAAGAGTACAATTAAGTACAAATTAAAACAG